>JAPPVO010000036.1:159814415-160378353 GCA_030407325.1 Camellia japonica
TTAAACTTTGCGAATTTGCCACTCAACAGAGTGGAGCTTAAAAGCCGTGAATTTGCCACTAGACATAGTGGGCTTAAACATACATTCGTTAAATCATTCCAATTTAAGCAACAAGCCTTCATCCACAGGCATTCATGCAATTTATCAAGTAAGCATTTAGCCTCATGGCAAGCATGCTAGTTATGGTAATCACTCACACTCATGCAAGTATGCTAAAGCATTAAAAACTCACCTAGTACTCCAAGCCAAGATAAAACAAAAGAGTTAGAAAAATACGCATGATTCCTAACTATGCCAAATGTCTAATGCAACACATACAAAAAAATGCAATTAATAGGCGCGGCTACTAATATGTCATACGGATCAATTTTGATAACATACGGTTAAACACATATTCAAAGAAGTATTGAAATGATAATGCAGTTTGAATGATGCGTAAGCCTCAGTGCATAAAATACAAATGAATGGATGCAAGCATAAAGCATGAGGTATGCTAATTGAAACATGTCCCTAATCTAACCATCGAAAGCGGGTAAATAAAAGGGCGAAAGACGTGGGGTTGGAAAACATACACATAATTACATTACGCTCTCACGAAGGAGAGTCTGAATAAATAAACTAGCTAACCGAGCTAAGCTAAGCTAATTAAGCTAATTAACTAATTACAACACTTGAAATGAGTAATTAACTAACTATCTAAACTAATTAATTAAAAGAAATTAACTAGGCTAAGCTAATTAAATATTACAACAACAACTAAATAGCTACAACTAATTAGGCTAATTAAATATTACAACACAATTCATTATACTAATGAGCACTAAGGAAGATGGATGAAGGTTGCATGCACATTGCCTGAAAACTACTTTGTCTGCCTAGCCCGCCTCTATTTCACCTTCAGCCACTGCCTCTGTTTCTGCAAAATTGCACTGCTGGCCACACACCAAGGGCCGCCGTGCATTATTGATGGCCGGCCGGGTCTACAGAGGGCCGACCATGCATTGATTTGGTGCAAAACTCTGTTTCTGTGCTCTAAGGTGAAATCAGTGCAGCTAGAGCATTTTCAAGCTCTATTTGTCCTTCCTTCCTTCTCTGTCATAGGAAAGCCTCAAGAGAAGGTTGGGATTGACTCCAAAACCATCAATTACCGATATGATCACTTGATGATCTCGGATATCATTTTGGAACAAAAATGAATGAATGTAATGCAAATGGACCACCCCTCCCTTTTTGTCATGGAATAAACTCAAAAAAGGAAGTTGAGATGCTTCAAGGACATCAAAAACACTATGAATTGATGCTTGATGACCCTTGACACAAGAAACTTGGCAAAACGTCCGGCCAAGTTTAAGCTATTAAGTCGTTTTCTTTAAGTGTGTTGATCCAAGTTTTAAACCAATTGTTTTAGTCATTGCCATTCATTAGTCCATTTGTCCAAGATAATGATTAAGTCCTCTAAACAAGAAGTGATGTCAAACAAGAGGTCTTTCTAAAACATGGGAAAGAGACTACACCGTTGACAATGAATCTCCGAAGAGATTAAGCCATTAAGTGTAGGTCTCCTTGACATGCATTGAACAACCTCAATTGGTTGAAACCATTCTCAAGAATGAAAGATATGGAAAGATAAATTGATTAGTAAACTTAGGCTCCAAACATGGAAAATGAACAAAGAAAGCATAAGAAGTAACAAGTATGCCAACTTAATGAGACCACAAGTGTATTAAAGAAGGCATGAACCAATTGAAAAGACCTAGACATCCTCAAAACAGCCCTAAATGCATGAAAATCAGAGGTAAAACATACATGAAAAAGGGTTGAAAAGCTAGACAATAATGATGAGAGTTAAGGCTAGTAAACAAAGATACGGAGAGGTGGCTAACCCCTCCACTTTTGAAGCTTCCAAACATGGTTTTTAGCCTTTCAAAACCTCTGAAAATCAGTGTAAATACCAAAGGAAATGAGTGAAAAGGAGAAGGTTTGAGTTATAAATAAAGGTATAGAAAGAGCAAGCTCTCTCAACTATTTTGGTAACTCTTCAAACCCAACTCCAAACACTTCAAAAAAGCTCAAAACAATCCAAAACAGCAAGAAGTATGAAGTAAATGATAGAAATGAAAGCAAGAGAAGAGAAGACAAGCTTATACCTTTCAAGAAGTAAGCTTTTTATGGATGCTTCAAACTTGGTTTCAATGCATTCTCAAGCTTGAATTACACTTCTCCAAGATCAACCAAGGCTTTAGGGTGGTAAGACAAGGTTGTATATGATGTATATAGGTGGTGTAAGCAAGCTAGGTTAGCTCAAAGATGCCTTGCAATAGAAGAATGAGGAGTCAAGAGCTCTCAAGGTGTATATATCACTTCTAGAATTTTGTTTAACCCTCAAAACAATCCTAGAGCTTCGGTTTTATAGAATTCAAGCTCAAAAGGTGATAAATATCTTCAAAAATGGACAGCTGGCAGCCTCCCGCCCAGAATAGTGTTTATCGCCATCGAAGACCGGCCGGCCATTCATAGCCAGGGCCGGCCATCACTGATGCACAGTCAGGCCTTGATGGCCTCCCTTGTTTTTTTGGGTTCAAACTCAGCTCAGGGTAGGACAAGGTCCAAAAATGAAACTCATGGGTTCAAACAAGGTAAATGTTAAAGATGTGAGGTTATTTCAGAAGCCTAATTGATTCTGAATTGCTGCGAATTCATAATTCAACTTTCATCATTGAGTGCATTGAACCAAGCGTCTAAGTCTTGCGGGCGGTCAAAAATGGGATGTCTACAGTTGCCCCTCTTTGACAGAGCTCGAAGTCATAAAATGACGTGAGTGAATATCAAAGCCCAGAGACGACCCATTTTGACAAGGTCGTAAGACTTGGAAAAGAAAGCAAGACATAAATTGAAACGGTCGCGCCCGCAGGCTGCCTACGTATCCCTTTGCAAGGAATCAAACCAGCGTAGTTCTGGGGCAAGATGTAAATGATATGCATGATGCAAGAATATAACTTATGATCATGCAATGAGGTTGCGCAATGAAACATTTGAATGCAAATACGATGCAAAGAAAATGCCACAATTAAACAAACTGAAATAAGGCACAGCAATTCCAAACATGAAAACAAGTAAATGAACACACCATGCGTGAGAATCACCAGCCAAACCACATTTCATGCAGAAAGGATGTAAGAAAATTAAGCTCAATTACGCGATGCGCAGGAAAGGCAAAGAGTGACATAACTATCAGGCACACCTGAGGTCTCAATCGAGATCCTAACACATTGCACACGTAATGAAGAAAAGGACGTTGTAAACACCAGGACGCACCCAAATGTTTTTAACTGAAGCAATCAATCCTAACACATCTCACGCAAGAGAAGAAGAGGTGACGTGAACACCGGGACGCACCCGAATGTTTTAACCAAAGCAATCAATCCTAACGCGTCTCACGCAACAGGAGAAGAGGTGGTGTGAACACCGGGACGCACCTGAATGTTTTTAACCGAAGCAATCAATCTAACGCATCTCACGCAAGAGGAGAAGAGGTGGTGTAAACACCGAGACGCACCCGAATGTTTTTAACCGAAGCAAACAATCCTAACGCGTCTCACTCGAGAGGAGAAGAGGTGGTGTGAACACTAGGATGCACCCGAATGTTTTTAACCGAAGCAAACAATCCTAACGCGTCTCACACGAGAGGAGAAGAGGTGGTGTGAACACCGGGACGCACCCTAATGTTTTTAACTGAAGCAAACAATCCTAATGTGTCTCACGCGAGAGGAGAAGAGGTGGTGTGAACACCGGGACGCACCCGAATGTTTTTAACCGAAGCAAACAATCCTAACGCGTCTCATGCGAGAGGAGAAGAAGTGGTGTGAACACCAGGACACACCCGAATGTTTTTAACCGAAGCAAATAATCCTAACACGTCTCACGCGAGAGGAGAAGAGGTGGAAGGATACGATTCGAAGGGTATGAGTGATTTTACCTGGAACTCCTCTGAATGAACCGTACATACAATATTGTCTAGTAAGAAACGATGAAATGAATTACGAACTGAGAATTACAAGTCATCAATGACCAGTACAGCTTAAACAAGATAAATCATGAAATTAAACAAATGAAATAAAATCAAATTATGCGCTCACACAACAAAACAAAACAAAACAAAACAAAACAAAACAAAACAAAACAAAACAAAATGGATATCTCATTCCTCGTTTTCTCCTCTCTCTTTTCTTTCTTTTTGTTGTTATCATTTTGCTCTTTTCGACACTTATCATTTTTTGTGGTTAACACACAACTCCTTATGTCATGTAAATCAAAACCCACAATTGAAAAACTCAAAAAAAAAAAAAAAAAAAGACCCGGAACTTAAAACACAAAATTAAAACCTGAGACTAAAACTCAGAAATTAAAATAATGATGAAACAAAACAAAATGAAATAAAATCAATTAGCAACACACAAAACAAAACAAAACAAAAAAGAAAAAAAAAATTGAAATCACCGAAGGCCGGCCAGGCCTCGACGATGCACGGCCGGGCTTCAATAGCACCGGTCGGCCTTCGACAGCGACGAAGGACCATTCGGTAAAAAGCCACACCCATGGCTCTTTAAAACACAAAAGGCTCCCATTTTGATCACCATCTAGGTCAGAAATCCCCTCTCCTTCTCTCTAAACCTCCATTCTCTCTAAACCCTCACAAAAATTTCCTAAAACAACTTGTTTTCCTCTTCCTTTTGAACCAATTGAAAATTGTTTTGGTTGAGGTTTGGGTTTTCTCTTTGTTTTTTCCTCATTTTCTCACATCTTTGCCCAAACTTTCCTTGTTCTCCTTTGATTTTTCATCCCCTCTTCACTTTCTCTCTCTTAGGGTTTAAAACTTAGGATTTCACCTATTTTCACTCACCCCCTTCACTTTTTCTACACTTTTTCCATGGCTAGTGATGAGGTTCCCATTCCAAAGCCTACCATAGGTGTTGGTGTTACCCTTGGTGTAGACACGGAGGCAGTGGAAACCATTGCATTGCTTCCCCTCGCCGAGAGACCTTTTGATGCAGCCACATACAAATCGCGCACACATGTGCCACCTCCTGCCGGCATCTTAAGATTCGAGGGCTTCATTCCTGGATTGGATGAGGATACTCTACTGCGAGAGCCCATGGAGCATATCTCTGCCGATGCTTCCACAGTACATAACTCTTCCCCCATTTTACTTGAACTCAATGAACAAATCACGTATACTGATAAAACTCCTAATTGATAGGTGATCGCTAGAAGGATAGGCGACTATGGCTCTATCTCCAGCCCTTGGCGTTGATATGAGCGACTCCCCGCAGAGGTTCGCACTTTGGTAGATGCTGCTGGCTTTGGGCCCTTTTTGTGATAACCCTGTTCCGTTTTATGTTAATTCGTCCCTATTATAAATGTGATTATGTGATTGATATGATTTTGTGTGCCATTATGTGAAAATATGTGGTTTTGAATTTCTATCTGTTCACCGTAGGAATATCTGTTGAATTATCTACTTTGGAAATTAAATTGAAAACCTTATCGGCCACAGAAGCCAACATTGATTACGCCATTGTGATTGGCATAATTTTTAGAGCCTACGGTGAAATTTAATTGGAAATTGATTCGGATCAAAATAATTAGATTCAGAACGACTAATTAAGTGCTCAATTATCTGATATTAAAATAATGTGATCTAGTGGGGCTATAAAAGGGCCACTATGTGTTCAATTCCTCTCTTTGATCCATTTTGGCTGATTTTAACTCTAAGAATAGAGAGAGGGTCGGCTAGAGATAGAGGAAGAAGGAGAGTTGGGTGTTTAGCTCAAGTTTATGAAGATTGAAAGGCCAACTCTAGATTTGACCATAATTTGGGAAGATTAAAGCCTCTAGGTAAGTGAATTCATGAACTCTAATTTGTAATTTTGTGAATTTAAGTTTGATTAATGGTCAAGAACATGAATTTAATTGAGTATGATGAAATTGGGTTGGTTTTGTTGAATTGAAGGTCAATGTATGCATGCATGTGTGTAATTGCTTTGAATTTGCATGTTTGACCACAAAATGTATGATCCATGTAAGTTTTTGGTTGAAGTCCATGTATTTGATCATCTCTTCACCAATTAAGTTGAGAATAATGTGTATCTCCCACATGCATGTGCAAATCATGGAAGTGTGGGTTTTGAATGTTTGAATTTAATGTATTGGTGATGAGTTTGGGTCAATTTGAAGTGTGCATGTAAGTAATTCAAGAAATTGAGCTTCAAAATGTTGTAATTTGGTGTTTGTACCATGTTAGTACGTGTTTATGTGAAGTTTGAGCCATAATATGCAAGAAATGTTGGTTTGAATGTTGAATTCGAGCTCAAGAACACATTCTGGAAAACCCAGAATTCATGATGTCCGCTCGAGCGGGGAAACAGCCGCTCGAGTGTAAAATACGAGCTTCCAGTATTTTTCTGCAAACATGACATCCGCTCGAGCGCAGAAGTTCACGCTCGAGTGGGGAGTCATGTAGTGAGGCCTTCAGCTCGAGTGCCCAACTTCACGCTCTAGCGTAAATTTGATGCATCCAGTACTTTTGCAAACCTCATGGGTCCGCTCGAGCGGGGAAGTACACGCTCGAGCGGGGACCCTGTTTCTGAAAATTTTAAAAAGGCATTTTGTGTTTCATTTTCTGTTCTCTTTCACTTCTAAGTACTCTTAGGCATACATTGAGCATTGTAATTGAATTAAAGGAATAAGAATAAAGCCTAAAGAGGAATATGTGAATTAAAGAACGGATTGAATCATTTGTGACCCGTATGTGTTATGTGATGTGTAGGGTCAAGCTCCAGGGCAAACCAACCAACTGATCACTGTGAGTAATATCTTGACAAAGATATCTGAAATATATTGTTGTCCAATTGCTTACTTCTATGTAAGTTTATAAGTTTTTTAATTTGAATGGTGGACAATGTTTGCTACGCCAACTGAATGGGCCAAAGGCCAGTATGAGTTTGAATGATAGAATGAATGGGCCAGAGGCCGTATGAGTTTGAATGATAGAATGAATGGGCCAGAGGCCGTATGAGTTTGAATGACAGAATGAATGGGCCAGAGGCCAGTATGATCTGAATGAAAGATATATGGGCCAAAGGCCAGTTTGACATGAATAAATGAATGGGCCAAAAGCCAGTTTGACAAGAAAGTCTGAATGGGCCAAAGGCCAGTTTGACATGAATGAAAGTCTAAATGGGCCAAAGGCCAGTTTGACATGATCGAAAGTATGAATGGGCCCAAGGCCAGTTTGACTTGAATGATACAAAGGAATTGAGCCCGAGGCTGTATGATGTATTTGGAACCGTAATCACTTGACCTATATTTATATATGTTAGATAGAAATACGAATTGGGCCCAAGGCCGTTTGAAGCATATTGTTCTAAATACCATTTGTGTAACTTCCTTATTTGATATTATTCACTGGGCTTTTGCTCACGCTCATTCATGTGTTTGTAGGTGAGCCAAGAGAGGTCCAAACCCAGCCTCAGTGAAGTTTGGAAGGAACAACCAAGTTTTGAAGAGTCAGCCCTAGCGTCTCACGCACGAGACTCATCTCCGCCTTTTTGTTATCCTATTTTATTTGGTCATGTTGGCGAAGACTTTGAATCTGTTGTATATAGTTTCCATGGGTTGACTTAGACTTAAATGATCCTGTCTGTACAGAACCTTATGCTACTATATTTTCTGAAGTGAGTTATTAACATGTATGTGTATGGTTTGTTATGACGTGCCATGTAAGCACAGCTCTATGGACAAAGTTTTAAATTTTGCTTCCGTTTGGCCCCTTTACTCTGATGAGTTATGTTTGGTGTGGTTTGAGGCTGTAGGTAATCTCATGATTACTGGCCGGTTATGTCCTTAACCCTTGGGGGCGGGTTCGGGTCATGACACTTTGCTTCGGGCTTATACAAATGAGGGCCAAGTCTTGGCTTTACAGGGCCCTGGTGGAGATATGGTGGGACACCACCAGCTCATTTCACTTCTCTTCTCACTACAAAAAATAACAGTTTTGCCAACCAAAATATTAGTCGCCAAAGGTCGGATTTTTAGTCGCTGATACCATTTAGCGACTAAATTTTTTTGTCGCCAAGTTAGTCGCCTAAACCCTGTTGGCGAATGTTTTAGCGACTAAACGCATGTTTGGTCGCTGAAAGTGAAACATTTGGCTACTATTTTTTTTAGTCGGCAATGTTACCTTTTAGCCACTAAATTTTATTTGGTCGGCAAAAATAAATGTTTTGGATACTAAATTATTGGTCGCCAATAGTCAATTTTATTTTTTAAAATTATACATTTAACGACCATTACTCAAGGAATCGGCGACCAAACCTTTTAGTCGCCAAAAGGTCATTCGTGAAAAAAAAAAAAAAATTTACACTCACTAGCTTCTCATCTGCTCTTGTGGAGATTCGAACCATCAACCTCCCACACTATAAACCTTATACAACACACTCTTTCCACTACGCCTCTATAACACCATATGATTATATATGCAGCATATATTATTTATATAGTACATAGACCCGTATTAATATAAAAGTATATATATAAATATAATTATTTTTTATTGAATATAATTTATGTAAAAATAAATTATTTACTAGAAAAAAAAAAAAAAGAGACCACTTTTGGCGACTAAACTTCTTTTTAGTCGCCAATTCTATACTTTTGGCTACTAATTTTTTTAGTTGCTAAAAAATTTAATTACCGTGCTAAAATTACCTCTTTTGGTGACTAAATTTCTTTTTAGTCGCCAAAAAGCCTCACTTTTGGCTACAAAAATTTTATTTGTCGGTAAAAGCATCACATTTGGCTACTAAACATCTTTTTAGTCGCCCAATGCCTCACTTTTGGCTACTAAATTATTTTTAGTAGCCAAAAGCCTCACTTTTGGCTACTAAAATTTTTTTAGCCGGTAAAAACATCACATTTGGCTACTAAACATCTTTTTAGTCGCCCAATGCCTCACTTTTAGCTACTAAATTATTTTTAGTAGCCAAAAGCCTTACTTTTGGCTACTAAAATATTTTTAGTCAGTAAAAGCCTTATATTGGCAACCAAATAGATTGTTAGTCGCCAAAACCTATACTTGTGGCTACTAAATTTTTTTAGTCGCCAAAACCTATACTTTCAGTGACCAAAGGTGCTTTTTTAGTCTCCAAAGATGCTTTTTCTTGTAGTGTCTACTGGGGAGATGACACTGACCCCATATGACTTCTCGATGTTGACTGGTCTGTGGGTTAGGGTCGGCGGCCTAGTTTCTTTCGATCCAGATATGACTCAGTGAAGAGATGCATAGCTCCAGCTTCTCGGGGCGATCCCGGACACTACCAGCCATGGGATGGTGCGCTACAGCTGGTTCTTGGAGCACTTCTCCAGCACACAGCCTGCCACTGCAAACGAGGTTGCCCAGTACACTCGTGGTTTCCTCATATATCTTATCGGTATTACCCTGTTTGCAAATAGGGAAAATACTGTGGGATTAGACATTCTTAGGGCACTGGTACATCTTCCTCAGGTAGCGGATTACGACTGGGGTGGTGCAAGTCTAGCCACCCTATACTGCTATATAAGCTCCGTCTTCCGCTACAAAGCGGATTCACTCGGCGGCTACTGGAGAGTTTGGAAGGTACACCCTATGCTCATCTTTTCTGATACGCTTTACATTCTGTTCACTGTTGCATTTCTTGCTCATTTGATCCGTTTTATCATGTCATATGTCTGCCTTTGGTTTGCAACTTTGGGTTTACGCCTATTTCACTTCGTTGGCCCCGGTTCCAGTGAGACCGATCAAGTTGTCTGTACCACGCTCTCAGTATTACAACTCGCGATTCGAGCAGCGTCGCCTTGTAGATCGTATATTCCCATATTTCTGTAGTTTTTTTGACACTATCACGGCAGATCAAGCATTGCACTGTTTCCCACATTATATGATCACTCTTATACCGTTGTACTGTTGTACTGTACTGTATTGCCATTCTCATACTGCGCTGACTTCTAACACTACACTAGTTCTGACATCGCACTGCCATTCTGACATCGCACTAATTTTCTGACACTGCACTGCCATTCAGACACTGCACTGATTTTCTGACACTACACTAATTCTAACACTACACTGCCATTCTGACACTGCACTGATTTTTCTCAAGTTGACTGGCACCCTTGGGCAGGCATTCCCCAAGTGTCGAGGGTGACCTACACCACTACCTGGCATGCTTCCACAATAAGGATCTTGTTCGAGGGCCCTTTTTATCGGGCATACTACCTAAGAGAGAGATTCATCTGCCAAACCTGGGGCGTTGCTGACCTTGATATTCCATATCCTCCTCCTACTAGCATAAGGGTAGTAGATGATTTACAGGATGGTCCTGAGCTGAACCTCTTGATGATAGGTGAGGACGGCAATCGTCACCATGAGCCTGGCGACTTCACGACTTTCTTGCGTACTCGGGTGATAGCACCTCTTACTTCAGGCATGGCTCGAGCTGTACCAAAGATTGCTGCTGCTCCTGCCGCTGGGGCTGGCGATGTGCTCATTAGAGGTGCCCCTGCCATTGCTCCCATTCCTGGATTACCTGTGCTTTCCACCGAGATTATGTACATGCGTCCAGATAGAGTGATTGAACAGATCCCACTTTAGCCCATTGAGGAGAAGGATCGCAGACTTGTGTTTGCCCCTAGCGTTGAACAGGTACACTTTGTTTTTATGCTAGTCCATGCTGCATTTTAGCTTATTCTCAGCCATTACTGTTTACTATTTGATTTCTTCTATCTGTTTTTCTCAATTTCTATTCTTTTGTAGATCCCCCGAGCATACGGTGACGAGTTCCTTCGGACGATCGACCATCTACTCATCATGGTACAAAGGAGGCAAACTACATTAGTCACCCACAGGATTGAGGTACATTCTGTGTGTAACCTATTGTCCTTGCCATATTGTACACTTCCGATCACTCTACCTGATATCTGATATCTTTTTTAGCTTAAGCCAGTGCCAGTAGTGCCTGCAAGACCTTCCGCAGCCAATAGGCGGAGACGAGGCCCGATGAGAGGCCGAGGAGGTGCTGATCAGGGGAGAGGTCGAGTGAAGCAGTGTTCACCTTTCGAGGAGTCTTTTGACAAGTCCACGACCCCTGAGGATGAGGGAGAGGAGACGGACCTGCAGTCGAACAGCCCTAGTGATGACAGTAATGCACCTTCTCCACAGCCGAGGAGGAAGAGAGCGAGGATGGGCTACTGATGGAGATGATGATTTTGCTTTACTTTGATTTTGTTTTCGTTTTGTTATATAGTTATAAAACTAGCTTCGGATTGTCCCTTTTTTTTTTCAAAACTTTCTTTTATTTTGGTTGTATAAAATGATGATCAGGGTCGGGCCTACTAGTTATGAAAAGCAAGTTTTATTGAATGATCTCTTTGTTGGATGATCTCTTTGCGCAATATGATAAACTACATTACCTTTGCTTTTGTAATCTTCGGAACAATAAATGCCTTGCCTTTGAATTGATTAATGAACCAGATATTGACTTACAACCAATCAAAACATAAAATACAACGCGAAAACGAAAAAACGACATGAAAACAACTCGAAAAAGCTAACAAACACTTGGTACAAACAAAACAAAACTCAAAAGTACAATTGAAGTTCATTCAAACAAAGGTCAATTTTCTCTGCAACAAATCTGCACTGGGCCAGCATCAAGACCCGGCCACGCTTCACTAATGCATGGCCGGCTATCACTAATGCATGGCTGGCCATCAGTGTGATGTCGGTCAGTGCCGTCCAAGTGTCATGCTCAGCTCCTTTCTAGACTTTATAAATAATGCTTTCATGTTGTTTTTCTGGCAAACTCATAAATCCTTGATAGTTTGCTATCAAAATGGAGATGTTACTTGTCAACAGGCTTCGGGACTGGATAGCTGCTTTGGATGGCTCGAAAAAGATGAATTTTCATGGCTTTAGCCTAAATGCCTTTTTTTTTTAAGTCGCACTTCTCTTTGCTCTCCATTCCTTCACGCCGCGACTAGATGTTGAAACCCGATCACGCATTTCTTTAGCTTCGAGGGACAAGAGATATGCCCAACAATTGAGGAATTTCAGGTGCTAATGGAATCCTGGTGCGATAAGGAAATTATACCTCAGCCCCGTTTTTGCCACGTCTAAGCTTTGGGACGAATGTGCGGGTGATGTTGAACTCGCCAAAGCACAGTAATAGAAGGAACTGGATGACCGACCTCCAAAAATACCTGCACGTACATCCAATGAAAATTCAACCAAATTAATATAATTAAAAAAATTACATAATTTTACCAAATCCATCAAATTTGCAATTACACAAATATTAAATCCAATGTTAGGTTATTTTCATAGGTTATACCTACACAAAATGATTTCCATTGACAAATCCAATGGCAATGTCGGGACGATCAACTGGGGTTATTGGTGGTGATCTCAAAGGTAAGAAAGTGAGACACTGTTGCAATGACAAGTGGTACAATACTAAATTATAAAATGATGCAATAAAATGCCCCATGTCAGGCATAGTCATTTAACAATCAAAAAGCCTAGGCTATCTTCAAAATATGAAAGGATGTGTGTCAGCTCCTCAACCCTCTCATGCGACCCATATAGTATGACATATTCATTTCTATGATTATTCAATTCATGTAGCAGATCAAGCCTAACTTGCACCCAGTCATTCTCTCCAAGACCAAGTAAACCCACAATAGCTCTAAAACCACAATTCCCATCACCATCTACATCCTTCATTAACTTTATGAATGGTTTTAACATAGGCAGGAAGTCACCAGCATGTGCACTCAGTAAACTTGTTCCTATACGATATGTCTTTGTCTTCGCATTCCACTTCTTCTCACGCACTTTCAAAACTCTCTTTTTCTTTGACTGACTGGAAGCTAATGTGCTCTAGCTATCATGGCCATCGTCAACCAACTCAAATGCACACGGGTCACAACAGCAAGATATATCAATTTTCTTATGTCCTCGACGTGCATTAGGTTTCACATCAGGCTTAATAAGGAAAGTGGTCGTTGGGTTTGCAATTTCCCTCAACTTCTTCAACATATCTAATTGCGTAGCAATATCAGACTCATTAAACCGCTTAAAAATCATCTCAAGTTCTGGGATACAAGTCAATTCCAATTTCTCAACCTTCGGATTATGCACACTTATAGTAAGTCGTGTCCAACGTACATGTATGCTACTGAATGGAATAGGACGGCCTTGTCTCACGTAATCTGGAATCTCATGAGCACAAAGTAAACCATGCGTGCACCTAAGAACACACCAACATGTTGCAACATCAATACCAATTGAATTTGTCTCTTACTTTCTACCAACACATACTCTAATGCACAAATATACACATTACCCGAAGCTCTCTGAATTGAGAAGGTTTGGATTGATGTTCCATAATAGTCAAACTCTTCTCGAATGATGCTTTTAGTTGAATGTGCTGCAACTCAAGTAGACAATGTATTTTTAAAATGAAATCTCAAATGTCGTTTGACATGAACTTAATTGCCTTTTCAATCTAGCATGAGCACTCTCAACCCTGTTCATATGGATGTAAACAAAAAATAGTCAAGCATAATAATTAAAAATAACAATATAATTTGTAAGAAAATAAAAACAAAAAAAGAACAAATATTATCGATTGGTTATAACATTGCCAAAAATTTATACACATGTATGTATGTATCGCAATGAATTTTTCTTTATACGGATTTAACCAATTCACAGTAATATACTTGATTGCCTCCAAATAGTTATTGAAATCCTTATGTAGTATTACAAGGTGATCATTGTACTCCTCATCAGTCGATTACAATACCAAATAGTTCCATGTAGTGTTAAACTTCTCTCATTTTTCTTTTGTCTCAAATATTTTCTTGCATTTCACCAATACATTTTTATTAATATGCCAACGACATAACAAATGTCGAGGTTTCGGAAAGATGTTGCCAATGGCATTCATCAAAGCAAGCTCTCTATGTCTGTGATAATGACTTTAGGTAAAACACTGTTGTCCATAAGATCACGCAATGTTTGCAACGCCTACGCATAATTATCAACCCGGTCAGTTTGCAAGTATGTGAAAGCCACGGAGAATGTCACATAAGTTGATATCACTCCCACAATTTCAAGAAGAGGAAGCCCATGTCTATTCGTCTTATATGTGCAATCCATAATCAACACATGAGGGAATGTACGAAGCAAAACCAAACGCACTAGATTTGTCCAAAACAAGTCCGTGACAGTCATAGAGCCTTCCTCACATCGATGACGCTCAATGTACTTATGTTTCGCTAATTTACCCAGCAGTTGTTGCATCTGGGATCTATCGGTAGATCCCTACATCGATGTCGTACATTGTAAACTGTCTTCATTGTGCTCATATTAAGGGCATCCCTCTGTTTAAGTGTAATGAGTATCTCTTTTGGTCTTACTAGGCTCTCTGACATATCTATTAACAATGAGTTTTCATTGGCTAACTCTCCTTGCATGTGGATGTCCTTGGAGATGCTCCGCAGCTGGATGATTATGCAGTCCGCAAACTACATTCAATGTCCATTCATCGTTTGTTTTCAACTTGTATGCCCTCAAATCAAATGGACATTCGCACTTCTTCGTACCCGTTTGTCTCAACAAGTCTTTTGAGCTATCTTTCAACTTCTTACGCAATCTATACTTCCCACTTTGCTCACAAGCAAGATAAATTCTTGGTCTGTTGCGACCGCCACCATAGTCCAACGTCCTTATAATAATAACAAAGCCATTTGTCCTTCCAATATCGCGTACCCAAGTGAGCAATTCATCTTTGTTGTCGAAAACCTGTATATAATGTTACACAACTTTCATAAGAACAAACTAAACAAACTAACTAATAAAAATTATGAACTTACGAATTTCATGTTAAAAGTTACATGTTTAGCTGTAAAATGACTAGTACAATCCACCATAATATCCGATCAAACCTCAGTTTCTTCAGTGCATGCCATCTAAAAAAGAAGGAAAAAAAAACTTGCATTCGATTGTACAGAGCCGAAAATAATAATAACATTGGCACTTAACTACCGAAATAAAATAACAAATTTTGTGTTTAAGTATCGAAAAAAATTAAAAATTTTCGAACTTGACTATCGAACTTAATTATAATTTTCGTATTTCAAGTATTGAAAGATAAATAATATTTCGGAAGTTGATTTCCGAATATAGTGATGAAATTCAGCACTGGTTATCTGTCTGAAAAAAAATAAAAATAAAAAAATACTACACGAAACAACTAACCTTTTCATCACTGATTTTGCTGTCACCAGACATATTTTTGCTTGAGTTTGAACTTCTATTGGTTTGTAACTATTCCATATCAAAATCAAGTGAAAATTGTGAAACTAATAAGAAAATGATTTAAATAATAGAGTATAAACCTAGAGATTAAAAACAATATGAGAGATGTTTTGAGAGTATTGTTTTGTAAGCAATAAATGAGTTTAGAGTGTGTAACAAGCAAAGTGACAACAATGGAAAAAATAGTATTTAATTTTTTTTTTTTTTTTGGATGGGTAATGTTTAATTTTTTTTAACTCAAAGGGTATTGAGATTTTTTTGATCTTAAAATATGTGTACAGAGAATTTTTCTACATAATATTATGGGTGTTGCTAGATGTCTATTATGGTCATTTTTATTTAAGATATAATTGTCATTAAATTAATATTTCATTAAGTGTATACCCTGAGCTAATTAAATATATGGAAATAGAATTTCCCAAAGAGAAGAGAGTGATTTTCTATTTGTACATTGTCGTGTATATGATATATATATATATATAGTATTTTGGTCATTTTATTTAAATTTGTCCTTTTAAATAAAATATTCCAGTGCATGAACTTTCAGCCTGACAAAATTTAAATTTATAGACGAAGTGCCCTTTTCAGAAACGTCAAAATTTTACCTATCTTTGCATTGTTGTGTTCTTGCACTATTCAAGAACAAAGATAGAAGCGTGGTGCTTCATGGTGTTCAGTAGATCAAGAAAGCTGATTGACAGTTGTAAGTCTTCTCGTCTATTTTGTAATCATGATTCTGATAGTAAATTTTATTTGGATGTTGGGACCGTGATTTTTTCTCTATTGGAAATTTTTTCAATTGGATTTTCTACATAAATCTATGTTATTGTGTTTAGTATTTTGTGGTTTGTCAAATTGAACAGAGTTCAAAATTGACTAATTAGTAGTAAAAAAATTTAAGAAAAAATTGGCCTACGCACACCCTTTAGGCATAATTAGTTTGATCATTAGAGTTCATTGTTGTTCTCTTCTATATTAGATTTTGTAATAGTGTCTGAAACGGAAAGAGAGACAAGTTTCTGTTTGAGAGCACTAGAAATAATTTTCGCCCCATAACCAGAGCAATTTGGTGATCTTGATGCAAACAACTTCTTCCACCGAGGAAACTACGATGCTAGAGTCCTATATTTCACCATGTAATCGCAGAACCACTTTTATTGTTTTTATTTTTAAAACCGAAATACAATTTTTATATCGATTCTATTTTTAAAGTTATGCGAAAAAGAAAGTCCCAAAGCGGCTGGAACGGATGACTCCACAACACATGACAAGTGGAACAAACAAGAAGTGATGGGTAAAGTTTAACCCATCTAAACTACCGCTTAAAAACGAGAATCATTTGATTGATTGACATGCACATGCTACAACCAAAAATCATTTGGCTGACAGGGACTCTTTTTAGCAGCAGCACAAAATGGTCTAGTCTTGAAGGCACAGAAGGCATGACAATATTCATGGTCAAAATTCACAAATCAAGATTACCAAGACAAGCAAGTGGACTAGATCTTAGCAAGTAGCCAAACTACCAAACAACAACATATGCAACAATAAGTTGAAAAAAGTGAAAATAAAAAATTTGGTACTAAGTATTCTGGAGAGACAATACCAGCAATAATACTAGACAAATTCAAACCGAAAAAAGTGAGACACATCATCCATGAAAAGAAATAGAGAAACATTATTTAAGGGGAGAACTAAGAGCTAATCTGTACTCTACCACTACTAGCACATAGCAGCCACCCAATCCGCTTAACCAAGCACTGGCCACCCAAATAGTAGAATTTTGGATCAGAAGACACTTCCTTTGTAAGCTGAATTATCACTTGTAACAAGAGAGAATATCAAAATAATTCCTAAACAAGCCACACCATCACCAACAAGAATGCCCCAAGTTAATCTGCTCTCGACTGTCCAGCACGAGAAGAGAGGATAATGCCGACAATAAGGCCATAGAGGGCAAGCGCTTCAGCAAAGATGAGAATGAGGATCATACCAACAAAAAGTTTTGGCTGCTGAGCATTGGCTCTGCAAAATACATTATTAGAATTAAAAAAGCTACTATTTACTCAACTAAAGGAAATAAGCAGTACAACCAACCAAAATGTGTCGCTTCCAATCAAATTTAAATCACGATGGTTTGGCTCAGCATTAAATGAAATTCAAAGAACAGTATGAAATATACAAAAATCTTCCCAATTCACAAGCAACAAGCAAGAGTAAGTGCAAACAACCACCGACGTAGAGATTTCGTTTAAATCTGTTTGCCAATAAAACAGTAATATAATTCATTTATGCTTACGGATAGTAAGATCTCACTGCATCCAAGTTTAAACGGTACAAGTTTCC
Source organism: Camellia japonica (assembly GCA_030407325.1). Lineage (NCBI taxonomy): Eukaryota > Viridiplantae > Streptophyta > Magnoliopsida > Ericales > Theaceae > Camellia > Camellia japonica. The sequence continues at coordinate 159,832,180 of JAPPVO010000036.1, forward strand.
TTCCTATCATTCCTCCCTCATTTACTATCCATTCCACACAGCCTCAGCGTCATAGAAATCAAGCCACACAAAGCACTCTCAATTCCCAAACTATACAAAACAACAATCTTTTTCAAATAAATGCAGCAGTTACAGAAAGCCTTTTAAAACAAATGTGAACAACCTAACCATAAACCATTAAGTGGGTTTTGCAGAGAGGGGGGGCAAAGAATAATTTTACAAACTTCGGAGAGGTTAAGTAAAATTATTTAAACTTTTGGAGGGGCCAATATACTATTCCTTTAATATAAATACCCGCATATATACATAAATATATAAGGCCCAAGTAAAAAATTACAACCATTGAGAGCATTGATCAACTCAAAAGATTGATACAACAGTACGTAATATAATTAACAACGCAGCTAAATCATTAGATATGTTGAGTAGTGTGGATTATGATATGATGATAAGTATTGAACAATAACAACTCCGACTCCAAATTTTTTACTAAAGGTATTTTTGGTATTTCACACTTGTATCATGTTGCACTAATATTATGCATTTATAGTTGAAGTGTTGCATTTCTCTATACTGTAACTCTTTCAAATCAGAGTAAAACAGTGGGAGTGTTTGTTTGGACTTTTTTGAGCCAACTTATATCTTCTAACTTTGAAAAAACTATTTTGTACTGCTTGGTTAAACTTATTTCAAACAGTTTCTGATTCTAACAACTTATTTTAATTCAAAAAAACTAATTATGAGAAGTTGCTCACCCCTTACTTCTAATTATCAGCTTCTGCTATGAATATGTTCATTTATGATTATACTCTTAAATTTTTTTTATTTTTTTAAAAATAAAAAAAAAAAAGAGATCCAAACGGATTATAGATTATTATTATTATTTTTTATGAGAACTATAGATAAGTAATAAATAATAAAAAATAAAAATTAATTGAAAAAGTTACTTCAAAACTTATTTAACAAACATTACTCAGAAACTTAAATCTATAATCCAACAGTTACACCAAACAGATTAACAGCTTCTTATTAAAGTCATAATTTATAATCTGTTAAGTTATAATCTATAATCTATTTCCACAGCTACACCAAACGGGGCCAGTAGCAACCATGGACGTAAACACATCCCGGCATGAACTAGGTAAACCTTTGTGCAGATTCTTATTTTATTCACATTTGTGTCTGACCGATCCTGTTGATGTGAATCAATTCCTAACAAGATTCAGATCAAGACACTTGAAGCACCACAAATAACATACAAATTCATGTCATAATTCTTTTTAGTTTCTAGCAATCTTGTAACTTAATGAATCACAAGATATACAACATTCAGACTTTTTCAGTTGAACCAAGACGTCACAAATCAAGCAATTTGACAATGATACACGCTACAAATAATTAAAAAAGATAGAAACTTCAAAAATAAAACTACACGAATCTTTCATGAACAATGATCTGGAAATACACACAATGAATCAATTAAAATTGTTGAGAGAGAGGAAGAAGTACCTAACACCGGCATCGCCGACGATGCCAATAGCCATACCAGCAGATAGACCAGCGAGGCCACAAGCAAGACCAGAAGAAAGATGAGCATAGCCATCAAAAAGGTAATAAGACTTGGCCTTAGGGTTAATACCAGTACTGATGATCACAGCAATAATCAATCCATAGATACCCAACACACCAGCCATAACCACTGGAACAATCGACTTCATCACAAGCTCTGGCCTCATCACACCCATTGACGCCACTCCAACGCCACTCTTCGCTGTCCCATACGCAGCCCCCATACCTAAAAAACACATCCATATATAAGAATTGCAGATCCAAAAACAAGAAGAAGAAGAAGAAGAAGATCAGATTCAAATTGAAATCGGACAAGGGAGATTGAGAGTTGGTGGTGTTACAGGAGAAGACTAGGGCAGCTGCAGCGCCGAGGAAGCCGAAGAACGGTGCCGTTTCATCGCCGCTGAAGGTTGAAGCCATTGTTGTTGTTGTTTGTGGTTTCGAGGGTTTGGAATTTGCAGAGAAAGCGATCGGATCTGAGAGAGAATTCTGTGAATTTCCTGTTTCTAGTTTCCTCTCTCCGCAGAACTGGGTTTGTTGTTCGATCGATGCCTCTCTTCTCCTTTTCGTGTCTGTAATCTGCAAGAAAAATTTAAATATAAAATAAAATAAGGGCAAATTACGTGGACAACTAGGAGTATTTTAGTGGCCACCATTAAATTTTAAATAGTGATGCTGTTAATTATTTAATTTTTTTATTTTTATTTTTATAGATTCAAATATTCTATTTTAGTGTGAATTATATCAGAGATCAAACATAAACATATATGTGTTGTGTGTTGAGGAATAAATATAAATTTTCTCATAATATTAAATTTTGAAGCGTAATATTATTTTTTTAAAAAAATTCTTTAATTATTTTTTTTTATAAACGTAACACTTCAATATAACACCCTAAAAACATAATGTTCTAATGTAACATATTAAAAAATTTCTTAATGTATTTTCCTCAAATATAACAACATAATATTTCCAAAAAAGCTCATTAGTGTACTTTCTCCAAACGTAACATTTAAAAGTAACATACTAAAAAATTCTTTAGTGTATTTTTCCCAAACATAACAATGTAACATTTCAAAAAAACTTCATTGTGCTAATCAATCTAAAACATAAAAACTCTATAGCCATCAGTCCCCCAAAAAGAATCTTCAACATTTCACATTTCCATTCTCATCCCAAAAATAAATTAAAAAATTGGAAAAATGAATCACAAAAGGGTAAATGGCACTTATGGAAGCAGAAATTGTCCCACATATATAAATCGAGAGATCAACGAAGAATTGAGTCGTATTGTTCCGAATCTACAAAAGAATAAACGATTAGTGCCTCCTGATTGGTAATTGCCGACCGAAGGCACTCCGACAATCAAGTTAGATAGCATATATCAAAATGAATCTGAATAAGTAAATAGAATAGTTTAGGCGTACCTCTCCTTGAAGTTGAAGATTACATCCTCTTATATAAGCTAACTTGCCACTTATTTTGTCCAATAAGTTTAAACTATTAATTTGGTCTAATGAAAATAAGTCATTTGTGTGGGCCAAAACCTTTATGATGCATATATATCAAAGCAACTTGACAAGTTGCAAGTTGTATTGCAAGTTCTTTTCTTTTTCTTTTTCTTTTTTTTTTTTGACGGAGCAGCAATGTATTATTTTATTATCTTAATTTTATTTCCATGTAGGCATTGGGTGGGCCCACTTTACATGGGTTAATTTTTATCCCTTGTCACGACCCAAACCCGCCCCTATGGGTTTAGCACCGTAACCGGCCAGTAATCCTGGATTACCGAAGGCCTGCTTAACAGTAATATAATAATACAGAGTACAGGGGCTTGGCGGAAGCCAATATAGTAAATAAACAATGTCCAATGAGCTGTAACAGTCTGTATGCAAAAAGACCCTTTTTATACGTATAGATATGTACAGTACAGGACAGTATACACAGTATTTACAAACATTCAGTACAGGGACTTGATCCCTATTAAACAGTACAGTAACAGTGCTATACAGTAATACAAAACAGTGCTGAAAGGGGGAAAACTAAACACCCTTAAGCCTTAGCTTGGCAGGCTCGGAACCTCGCAGTGAGGCGCAGTGGTTGGCTTGACAAAACTGGAGTTTACCCCGACGCTTCTAGCATTGGTCCGGTGCTTGTACACCTACATATATATATATATGAGCAGTGAGCTAAAGCCCAGTGAATAACATAATGCGTAAAGAGGTTTAGAATGAATGTCCTTACAGTAATGAAAGCAGTTCATTAAATTAGTATTTCAGTCTTTCAGTCTTTCAGTCAATCAATCATATGTGGTACATCCATTACCATAACAATACAGTAAGCAGTAGGTCTTAAAGACCGAACAGTAATGATGGCCATTAATCAGTAAACAGTAGTGGTTCCACGAGGGAACCGACAGAGATCTCTGTAACAGTAACAGTAAACAGTAGGTGCTAAGGATGCCACAGTACAGTTCAGAATATAGGACATACATTCATTCAGTAAACAATGACAGTTCGGTAAACAGTTCAGTTCAGTATTCAAAAAATAATCATTTTAAACATATCTTTACACAATTGTTACTCACAGAGTTCTAGGCTACAGTAAGCTAGAGCGTCTTCTCGGAATGCCAACCCAATACAGTTAACAGATTGAACACACACTAAGTTTCACAGTTGGGAAAGATAATAACTTAATCCCTAAATTTGCCTTGGTGTGTTCTACATCTATATCCTCTTTAAGATGCCTTAAATATGCCCTAGGAATGCCTAGGATGGAAAGAGGATGCAAAGATGCACTTTTGAACACTTTACAAAATTTTCAGAAAACAGGGGTCTCGCTCGAGCGTGGCTTTCTACGCTCGAGCGGACATGCAGACAAAGGGTCTCCGCTCAAGCGTGAATTCTGTCGCTCAAGCGGACTGTGTGCTACAGTAAAAAAATACTGGATGCTCAAAATTTACGCCCGATGGACGCTCGACCCTCGCTCGAGAGTGAGACACAAGTCCTCGCTCGAGCGTGAGTTTCCTCGCTTGAGCGGACTGTGAACTCATGCAAAGTACTGGATGCACGCATCTCACGCTCGAGCGGAAGGCACGATCACAGAGTGTACGCTCGAGCGTGGACTTCGTCGCTCGAGCGTGGGTCCAAAATCTGGAAATTCCAGATTTGAACCTCAAGCTCAAAATCAAGTTCAAATGCCTTAAAATCGATCCTCTTGGGCCAAAAACCTGGAAAACACTTGTAAACACATGACATTATATATTTCAAAGATCAATTTGGTAAATCAAAGCCCAAGGGTGTTTAATTCAAACTCAATTTCAAACCAATTTTCATGAACATGCTACAAACATGACATGCATGAGTTTAAAACAATTCCAAGCTTTGAATCCAAGTTCAAATGAGCCAATTTCCTCCAAAACAAGATGAGTTCATGGACCTTAGACATAATCATGAGCATGCATGTACCAAATTCTATGTGATCAACCTCAAAATGCAAGGATATAGCCATGCATGCGACATTTAAGCTTCTAATGCAACACTTTTAACCAATCCTAGGCTCAATTCTCCAAATTAGCATAAAGCATGCAAGAATCAACTTTAAGGCACAATGAAGAAGATGAATTTCCTTACCTAAGTCTTAAATTAGCGGTGTAGGAGCTCAATTTACAATTATCCTCTAAGATCACCAAGTCTCCAAGCAATTCACAAGCAAAATTGAGATGAAAACAACTCCTCTAGTTTCTCTCTCTCTAAATTCGTTTGTGCTAGAGAATAAGGCTGAGGAAATGGTTTTGTTTCAAGTGCAATGAGGCTCCAAAAATCAATAAACAAAGGCCCACTAGATGGCAATATGGTAATTAAACTCAATTCTTGTAATTTACCATTATTTAATCTAATTTAATCATACCAAATCAATTTTCAGATAATTACACCATAAAATCACATAAATTACAATGATCATACAACACTATTCGATTTCGGGTTCGGCCGCCGATAAGGCCTTCAATTAACAGTTTAAACATAAAAACTGAACAGATAATTAAACAGTCAAACAGATAAAAATGCAATTCAAACGGATACAGGCAATCAATTCAGTTTCAGATTTCAGTCAGTCAGTTCAGTAATCCAGTCAGTTCAATTACCAATCATAATCATTCTCAGTTTAGCAGTAATCGATAATTAATCGGTGATCAGTGACGAGGGTTGTTACATCCCTCCACAACACCAAATCAAATAAATACAACTTTCTAAAATAAAAAATGCCTAATTGGTTCATAAAAAAAAAATTAGGACTAAATTGATCAATATTCCTCATATAGAATTTATGGATAAATTTTTCTTTAATCTTTGTGTCATTTTGATTTTTTTTAATTTTATTATTTTAACTTTAATTTTAAATTTATAATTTTGTCTTATAAGTGTTTATAATTATTAACATTTTTTAATAAAAAAATATGTATATAAGTAATATATATCATGTTTTTATAGATAAAATTATAAATTTACTCAACTCAGTGAATTAATCTCAACTAATTTAATTATCAGTTTTTGTCAAAAACACTAACGACGTTATTAATTTGATCAAATTGACACAAAATTTAAAATTAAGAATCAAAATTAAGTCAATTAAAAGTATAAAGATCAAAATAGCATAAGAGATAAAATATAAGAACTATCACCATAATTTGTTTTAAAATAAAAAACAAATAATATCAAAGCATAATTATTAATTTGCCCTCAATTTGAGGTGATTATGCTTACTAGGATTGAATGCACAACCCGGGGAAATTGTGGGTGTCACGACCCAAACATGTCCCTAAAAGTTTAGGCCATAACCGACCTACATTTAGGCCTCAAAACAAAAATTCGAAATATTTAAATCATATTGGGGCCTAAAGCAAAAGCAAAATAAATAATAGAACGTCTAGTGAGTAGTGCTTATATGCCAAGATTAATCATGCCATATAACGAGTTCGCATTCACAGTTCTCCTGTATACAGGTCCAAGTCATATCAATATATATAGAAGGTTCACAACCCAAAATTTACATATTAACCCAGCATTCAACAAAAGCTATCAAAGACTTAACTAAAATGTGGCATCAAATGAACTTTTCAAAAGGACAAAAGGCTCCAATTTTGAAGGCTTAGCAAAACAAGTCCCTCAAAAGTTTCTTGAAGCTGACCTAGGGCTGACCTCCGATCTGATCATCTACATAAATATATATATATATATATATATATATAAACAGAGTGAGCGAAGCTCAGTGAATAATACTAAAGTAAAGAGAATTCAATGAAGAGGTTTGAATTAAATAAGAGCATGTGACGTAAACCTAATATTTTCAAAGGTACAACATTTAAAGCATTCATTATAGTCACGTTAAGCATAGTGTTATTCATAATTACAATTTCAGAACGGCCTCAAGACCACTTATTGCGAAACGGCTTCGGGCCCACATATAACAGAACAGCCTCAGGCCCAATCACGTGTTAATAGAACAACCTCGGGCCCACATATGACAGAACGGCCTCAGGCCCAATCATAATAACAGAATGACCTCAGGTCCATTTCATATGCCATTATGATCGAGTGTTCAATCATTTCCAATAAAACATAAGTTGTATAAAACATGTCAAAGTACATAAACATAACATATAAGCATAACATATCATTACACTACTATTACTCATAGTGGTTTTCTAGAAATGGTTGACCAGTCTTCAAATCTTGACTTGCAATCACAATGCACATAGCACAACATATTGAAATGTAGAATTACTCTCTTGATCAAATTTACTTCTCTTAATCTTTTCTTAATCAAATAAACCGATCCCTTACTTTGCTCTTTAACTAATTATTTATATTGGTTCTAAACTTATTAGTTCTCAATGGGTCATAATCTATGTCTAGGAAAATAGGAAGAAACAAAAGGAAACTGAGTTAGGAGAGTAAACAGCATGAAACGGTTAGAAAGAAAGTAAACAGCCTTCACGAATTTGAACATATCTATTTGTGTACTTTGAATTTGGATGTGGACTACCACCATTGAAAACTAGACTTATGGAGCTTGAATTTAGGCTCGAGAATCACTTAAAACGGAGTCTGGATGAGAGAGATATGTCTATTCGAAGTTGGGCTGAAATAAGAGAGTTCCGCACGTGCGGGACCAAAACTACACGTGCGAGAGAGCCAAGGCATGTACAGGAGCACATGCAATTATTTTAGAATACAAAATGTTGCTGGAAAGAGACTTCCGTATGTGTGGAAAGCCCCACTGCACGTGCGGCTCTAGGCAAATTCTGCTGTTGAAAATATCTGTTAGTTGTAACACTTGCTCTTCCATTTTTCAAGCTAGGTTTCAACTCAAATCACTCAAAAACATGTAAAACTAATAGAAATCATGAGATTATGATTGTTTTCTAAATCAAAAAACATCAAAAATACAATGAATCTTCAAACAAGAAGATCAAAATCCTTGTTTTAGTTCTTTTTCAAACTTTTCAAAACTTCTTTCAAATTCACTTAGATCTTCATTTCATGTATAATTTAATGAGTTCAAACCATACAAACCCTCAAGATTAGGGCTCAACTTCTCACAATCAACTTCATTTTACACAAATCAAGGCCCAAAACCTTTCAAACCATGTTGAATTAAACAATTCTAACTTCAATGAAAATCATGATTTCAAAGCAAAACCAAAATTCCATATACAAGCTCAAAGACTTAAAGTCAAGAACAAAATCAAAAGCTATACATGTGATGAGTTCTAATTCCAAAATCCATGGAGAAAGTCCCTTGAAATCTTTATGAATCTTAGAAATAATGCAAGAAAACAAGTTATAAACATAAATCTTAGGAAATCATGCTATGTTCTTGCCTTATGTGACGAAATACATGTAAAAGCCTCCATAAAATTTCATAAATCCAACTCTTAATTCCTGATCTTCAAGGTTTGAGAGGTAAAATCGTACCTAGAATCTTCATAGATACTTAATCTTGCATAATCTTGATGTATTCTAGCTTGATCTTGAGCCTTTTCTTCCATCTCTTCATTTCTCTCTCTATTTCTCTTTACTTTTCTTCTCTTGGATGACTCTCCAGAATTTTCCACTCACAAAATGTGAGGAGATGAGTTCAAAAAGGGGCTTATATCACATCTATATATGTATTTAGCTAGGACACTAGCCAAACACACCTTAACGAATCAGACTGAATCAATTTTCAATTAAACTTCCCAAATGGCTCTAAAAATTCACATTAGCATATCCATGTACTCAATTTCGGTTTCTGAACCCATTAAAGTAGTCAATGTTAGCTTACTTAAGGGTTTGTCTTAAATAAATCTAATTAATTCATTACGAATAAATTTTTACAAAACTTCTTATTATATTCTAAAAATCATGCTAATCATAACTGTAAAGTCAATTTCGGTTTATTGCACCTCTAAGGCTTTCAATTTGCAGTCCAAAAGTCGTAATTTCAACAGATTTTCTTATAACTGACAGATACAATCTCATAAGCACATAATTCACACATTTAAACAAGGAATTTCACATCAAATATATAATCACATAAATAATAAGGGAATTAGAGTATTAGCAATATATGAGAGAGTCGGGTTATTACAGTGGGTTTGTGGATATAGTGAGATTTGGGGTTTGAATCTAAGCCTTCTAAGAGCATCTTTACTCAAATCTTTAAAATTTGATATGTTAAATTCTTTTGGAGGTTTAAGTAGTGAATTGATATATATTAACAAAGATGTTGAGTAGCTTGAAAGTGAAGTGGCCTAAATGGCTCGAAATCGTTTTCCCTCCTCCCTCCCAAAATATCATGCATGTGGGTTCTACATGATTGTTCAATAAATCACTCACTGCATATTTTGAAATCAATCAATCAATCTCTCTTTCTCTTCCTCCCTCCCTCTCTCTCTCTCTCTCTCTCTCTCTCTCTCTCTCTTTCTCTCTCGCATACAAGTGTTTTTGCTGAGCATTTATCAATGGCGAAAAACATAGTTCATTTCGTTGTAGCATTTCTAATTTCTTTCCTAATGATTTGTGCTCTATGGTTCTTCATTGACCCTCACTCTACCTTCTCAAAACCCCATTCCACCGCCTCAGACGGTGGCATTATCGTCGCATATGGTTGCACCACCGATTTTCACGATGCTAATCTGAACCAAGACCCGCTAGACAGAACTTTCTATGACAACCCATCTCTCAGCTACTTATTTGGGTTACCAGTGAGACACTGGGATAAGAAGAGACGAAAGTGGCTAAAGTGCCACCTATCGTTCGCCGCCACACACAACGATATAGTAGTGGTGACTAGAAGTTAGCCGCTGCTGTTAAAGAACCCAATCGACAATCACTTGCTGCTTCGATTGTTCAAGAACAATGTCGATTAATGTCGAATCAGTGACTATGAAATTTTTTACAACAACGCATTTCTACACTCAAAATGGTCGGTGTTTGAGTGACACTCCCACCAATTAGAGCGGCGATGGTGGCGTATCCGGAGACAGAGTGGATCTGGTAGGTTGACTCGGACGCAGTAATCATCGACATAGAATTCAAGCTCCCAATGAAAAAGTATAAAAGCTACAATTGTTGGGACAATCTTCACTATATTCAAAGAAAGGATAAAAGAAAGAGAGAGACTATTTGATTACAAAAATCAAAACAGTGTATAAAAATAAATAAATAAAACAGATTTTTGTTTTATTACAAAAACAAAATCTGGAACAAGAAAAATAATTAAACAGAAAAGTAATTAAGGTACTTACTTTATTATTTTCTCAAACAAATTTTTGATCAAGTCCAGTGTTTAACACTGTGTCCTTAAGACAAATTCGTCCTCTCCACGATGCTTTCAGATTGTGGATGTCTATCTTCTAGGATAAAATGATCAACAACAAATAATAACAGCATTACAAATTATTTGCTCAACGAACACACTTTGTGTTTACACTCTTTCTCACAGAAAAACAATGCAGCAAAATGTAGAGATAGCAATGGTAGAATTGAGTACGAAAATTAAGTGCAAATCCAAATGAAGGACTTGTCCATTTATAGGTGCAATGGTGGCTTTTAGATTTGAATTCAGCAGGTATAGTACCTATTCGGTTTGAATTAAACAAATACAAATCTATTTGAATTTAAATCAAACAGATAGAGGTTTTAAACTTAATCTGTTCGGACAGATATAAAATCTGTACAAAAAGGTGCAAGCCAAAACTGAATTTTCCAACTGAAATTCAAATTCAAACGATCAGAATTTATTTTCCAAAATTAAAAAATAAATTCAAATGTTTTTGGCCCAAAAAGAATTAGTATTGGATCGGACAAGCCCAACCCGACCTCACACTATGCACCCACGCCCAACCCCAGGCCCATCCCAGCCCGCTCGATCGACCGGACAGATGGCGGTGATGGCGCATGCGTGTGTGTTTATTTTGAGTCCAATGGGTCAAGCCCACTTTACCCATAACCTCTCCCTCTACAAAACTTTAGTACCCCTTAGGGCCTACCCTAAGTTCTAAACTCGAGCCTTATAAACGCACACAAAGTTTGCCTACCAAACCAATGTAGGACAAACCTTTAAGGAAACTTCACCAATATACCATTTCCATGGAGCTTACTTTGGCTTCAATTTCTCATTCACCCGATAATGGTTTGGAGCAACAAAATATACTACGTGAATCATAACGCGGTATAGAACACGTTACCACTTAGACCCACCAACTTTGGCGCATGGGTCCTACCTAAAAATTAGACCAAAGTTTAGGAAAAATCTATTTTTCCAAAACCATTTCTAACAATCCCCCATATGAATGGAATTTGATGACAACGGAAATGCCACAATATGTAGAATTTTGTCGAAAGAGTATAAATCGAAAAAATCTTGCATCAGGATAGGTAGCTTTCGACCTTGAACCTTCCCTAGTAATAACCTATCGGACTTACTAGCTAACCAATGGACACGATGCCTTGAATTGTTCAGCCATTTGTGTAAGCCAAGATAATAGATTTCACACAAAATATTTTCCGACACATCATGGTTCTCACGATTATGTTCATTTTGGCCTTGAACGCTTCTGGTTATTCATAAGTGCTTTTAGAGAATTTAGCCTCTTCATTCTCATAAAACCAACCTAGTTCGACACTCATATAGGTGATTCTTATTGTGAGTATCTCTTACACTCGTCTTGATTTTTATACCTAAATCAAGATATAAGTAATCATTAAAGGCGAAGCTTATCCTTAAACCTCTACATACAACACATGTTGCAGATATCACCCTCACCATAGGAATGGGTAGGGAATTTTCAATCCCTTGGTGATTTCTAGTGAGCCACACATAACTTAGTTGTCCCTTAGAATTTAGTTCTTGGGATCTCCAGTCATCAAAGTAGGGTTACCATTATGATGACTCTTATGTAATAGGCTTTAATCCAATCCTCTTCAATGAACTATACACTTGCTCTTTTGTCAAACCTTTCGTTAATGGATCCGCAATATTCTCTTTAGATTTTATATAATCTATTGAGATTATTCCATTTGAGAGCAATTGCCTTACGATATTATGTCGATGACGAATATGTCGTGACTTACCATTGTACATATGATTCTGTACCCTACCTATTGTAGATTGACTATCACAATGAATGCAAATAGCTGGCACAGGTTTTGGCCACATTGGAACGTCTTCTAAGAAGTGGCGAAGCTATCCTACTTCTTCTCTTGCTTTGTCTAAAACAATGAACTCAAATTCCATTGTGGATCATGCGATGCATGTTTGTTTCATGGATTTCCAAGAAACAACAGTGCCTCCCAGAGTAAAGACATATCCACTAGTGGATTTTGAATCTTTAGTATCCGATATCCAACTTACATCACAATAGCCTTCGAGTACTACTGGATATCGAGTAAAGTTTAAGCCATAATCACGGGTAAATCTTAGATATCTAAGAACTCGAATGATGGTTTTCCAATGGTCTTCTCTGGGGTTACTAGTGTACCTACTCAATTTACTGACAGCATAAGCTATATCAGGACGAGTACAATTCATTAGGTTCATTAGGCTTCTAATGATTTGGGAGTATTTTAACTAAGACACCGCATCACCTTTGTTTTTCGATAAATAAAGATTGATGTCTACAGGTGTTCTAGCTACATTCATATCATCCTTGATAAATTTACCAAAAATTTTCTCAATATAATGAGATTGAGATAATGCATACCCATCAGATGTTTTAGTAATTTTCATTTCTAATATAACATCTACGACCCCCATATCTTTCATATCAAATCTTTTGTTCATCATTTGCTTGGTTGATTTGATCATGTTTAGATTGCTTCTAATGATAAGCATGGCATCCACATAAAGACAAACGATGACATAACCTTTGTCAGTGTTTTTAACATAGGCGCACTTGTTATATTCGTTTATCTTAAACCCATTAGTAAGCATAGCATAATCAAATTTATCATGCCATTGCTTAGGAGCTTGTTTTAATCCATAAAGAGATTTTACAAGCCGACAAACTTTCTTTTCTTGCCCTGGTACTACAACCCCTTCGGGTTGCTCTATATAGATCTCTTCATTTATATCACCATTTAAGAAAGTTGTCTTAACATCCATTTGATGTATTTCTAAATTATACAATGTTGCTATGGTAATACGCATGCGGATGGATGTTATTATTGTCACAGAGGAATATGTGTCAAAATAATTCGGACCTTCCTTTTGTCTGTAACCTTTTACCACAAGTCTTACTTTATACTTGTCTATTGAATCATCTACTTTCATTTTTTCTTGAATATCCATTTATATCCAAGAGGTTTAGAACCGGGTGGAAAATCCGCTAATTCCCAAGTATGATTTTGCATAATGGATTCAATTTTATTATTAGCAGCCTCTTTCCACAAAGGTGCTTCAGGACCTGTCATTACTTCCTTAAAGCTTTGAGGTTCATTTTCTAACAGGTATGTCAGAAAATCTGAACCAAATGATTTTGATGTTCTAACTCTCTTACTTTGTCTTAGTTCATTATCAGTTAAATCCTATTGGTCAAGACCATTACTAGTCTTTTTAGTTTGATTGTCATTAGTCTCTTGACTTTGTGTACAATCATAAGTTCTTTTCTGTGAACTTAATTCCTATCATTTCTTATAAGGAAAAACATGTTCAAAAAACACAGCATTCCTTGATTCTATAATAGTGTTCACATTTATATCTGGTATTTCTGATTTATAAGTTAGAAATCGACATGCACTACTATTTTGAGCATAACCAATAAACACACAATCCACTGTTTTTTGTCCTATCTTAGTCTTTTTCGGAACAAGAACTTCTACCTTTGCCAAACACCTCCACACTTTTAAGTATTTGTAGGAAGGTAATCGACCTTTCCACAATTCATAAGGAGTGCAGTTAGTTTTCTTGTGGGGTATTCTGTTAAGAATATAATTAACAGACAATATTGCTTCCCCTCACAAGTTCTGTGGTAAGCTTGAACTTAGTAACATACAGAATAGGGTGCTGTAGTTTGGTGAATAATGCCATGTTGTGCACAAAATTCATTTAAAGGTGCATCATACTCACCACCGCTATCACTTCTAACCATTTTATTGGTTTTACCAAGTTGATTTTTAACTTCAGTTTTGTAGAGTTTAAACATTTCTGTGGCTTCATCTTTACTTCTAAGTAAATATACATGACAATATTTTGTGCAATCATCGATAAATGTTATGAAATACTTTTTGCCTCCTCTAGTTTGAACAAATTTAAGATCACATACATCTGTATGAATTAATTCTAGAGGTTTGGTTTTTCTTTCAACCAATTTAAATAGAGCCTTAGTTAGTTCCACTTCTACACAAATCTCACATTTGTGATTAGGATCAATTTCAAACTTTGATATATAATCCAAACAAATTAATCTACGCAAAGCATCAAAATTTACATGTCCTAATCTGCCATGCCATAAATTTGACTCAAGAATATAAGCAAAAGATGTGTTATTCTTACTAATAAAAAGTTTTGGTACAACAATCATTACATTCAATTTGAAAAGACCATCACTCATGTATCCCTTACCAACATACATACCACTCTTTGTTAATACAAATTTATCAGACTCAAAAACAAGTCTAAAACCATTCTTACTTAACAAAGAACCAGAAACCAAATTCTTTCGGATGTGTGGTACATGCAGCATGTTGTTGAGGGTAAGTTCCTTCTTCGATGTTATCTTCAAAACAACTTTCCCTTGTCCAGCCACAGTAGAAGTAGATGAATTTTCTATGAATAGTTGCTCACCATTTGCAACCTCATTATAAGTAGTGAACATCTTCTTGTTTGCGCAAATGTGTCGAGTTGCCCCAATGTCAACCCACCATTCTTTGGGATTTCCAACCAAATTAGCTTCAGACACCATAGTAGAAAGATTGATGCCATTCACCTCGTTAGAGATACAATCAAGTTCTGTCACATTAGCTTGATTAGTAGTCTTCTTGCTTATACTTCCGCGATCCTTCTTACGGCGTCGGCAATCAGAGGCACGATGTCCAGTCTTGCCACAGTTATAGCATTTACCTTTGAACTTTTTATTGCCATTGTTGTCGCTTTGTTTAGAACCATCTCCAACAAATTCTCTCTTTTTGTTATGTGGTTTGGACACATGTTCAACCACATTATCCTTGGACTCAATGAAATTTTTACCATTCCTCTTTTCAGCCTTCTAGTTATCTTCCTCAATTCTCAATCTTACAATCAGTTCATCCATGGTCATCTCTTTGCATTTATGTTTTAAATAATTTTTGAAATCTTTCCAAGCCTGTGGTAATTTTTCCACTAATGCAGCGACTTGGAAAGACTCGCTTAGAGATATACCCTCAGCATGAATATCATGCAAAATTAATTGAAAACTTTGAACTTGAGAAATTAACGTTTGGGAGTCTATCATAAATTTACCAATGACAAATTTCTTTGTGCCGGCATCTTCTGTCTTGTATTTTTTCTCCAAAGAATCCCACAACTCTTTTGCTGTTTTTAGAGGGCTGTAAACATTATACAACATGTTGTCTAGGCCATTGAAAATGTAGTTTCTGCACAGAAAATTAGAATGTTTCAAGCATCTACAGCGGCAACAACTTGCCGATCACTTTCATCCTCTTTAAGTACTGAAGCCTCTTTATGGAGAAACTGGACCAGATTAAAAGTTATAAGATAAAATAGGATTTTTTGCTACCATCTCTTAAACTCGGTGCCATTAAATTTTTCTGGTTTTTCTCCATGATTTATTGGAACTTGCACATGGTTCTAGATAGGGACCGGAGTCGTTGTAACAATTGGAGTACCATTTTCAGTTGCAGTAGCCATAATATCTGATTACAAAAATCAGAAAAACCAAAATACAAATTATTTTCTAGTTACTAAAACCAGAAAATAAATTATAACACAAAATAATTTTACTTTTCTTGTTACTAAAACTAGAAAAATAAAATACCACACAATAATTTTCTGTGACACTACTACACAAATTAATATTCTTAAATTGTTAATGATACCAATATATTACTACTAGTTGTCAAAGAAAATAAACAGTATATTACTACTATTTGTCAAACAGTATATGACTATTATTTGTATTTTCCAACTAGAATATCACTTTGTAAAAGTACAGAAAAATTAATACAATGAAGACACAGAAAATAAAAATTTGTCTTAAGATTGTTGGACAATCTGCACTGTATTCAAAGAAAGGATAAAAGAATGAGAGAGACTGTTTGATTACAAAAATCAAAACCATGTATAAAAATAAATAAATAAAAATAGATTTTTGTTTTGTTACAAAAACAAAATCAAAATCTGGAACAGGAAAAATAATTAAATAGAAAAGTAATTAAGGCACTTACTTTATTATTTTATCGAACAAATTTTTGATCAAGTCCAATATTTAACACTATGTCCTTAAGATAGATTCGTCCTCTCCACGGTGATTTCAGATTGTGGACGTCTATCTCCCAGGATAAAATAATCAACAACGAATAATAGCAGCACTACAAATTATTCGCACAACGAACACACTTTGTGTTTACACTCTTTCTCACAAAAAAATAATACAGCAAAATGTAGAGATAGCAATGGCAGAATTGAGTACGAAAATTAAGTGCAAATCCAAATGAAGGACTTGTCTATTTATAGGTGCAACGATGGCTTTTAGATTTGAATTCAACAGGTATAGTACCTGTTCGGTTTGAATTAAACAGATACAAATATGTTCAAGGGCGGACCCAGGATTCGTCGATGGGGTGGGCTAATATTAAGGTAAAATTATACAATATATTTTAAGTATAACCACATAAGAAAAAAGATAATTTAATAATATAATCTAAATTAATATCTAAATTTATTGATTAGAAACAATCTAATTAAGTTGTACTCGACGAGTCTCTAAATATTCGAATTCATCGATTACAAAATCTAGATCAATTTTCAATGTAAGGTTTCATTCAAGGTAGAAAGACAAGCAATTGGCAAGAAACTCATCCCCCGTTGAATTGCGAATGACAGTTTTAACATATTTCAAAGTTAAAAAACTAAGAACAATATAGAACATTGAACAAGGCAGCATCATAAAAAAACTAAGAGTAATATAATATTTGTTGCACAAAGACAAAATTTTAAAACCATTGTTAATCAATTCCATTCTCAACCAACGAAATAATATAATTGGTTAATTACAGTTACAAAAAATGTTAGGAAAGTAGAGTTGCTGTAGGCTACTAGAGACAATGGAAAAGACGAAGAGAGGGCTGCTTCCTATCTATTGAAAGATGTGAGGATTGTTTTGAAAGATTTGTTCATTAAACAAATACAAACCTATTGGCTTGCCTATCTATTTTTTTGGGTAAGTATTGGGTAGCTATTGGGCTGCCTATTTAAAAAACAAACAAAAAAACTATTGGCCCTTATTTGGGGCTAGGCTAGGAGAGGTTGGGTGGGAAAAAAAATTTCTATAGATTTTTTAAATTTTGGGCTGGGCTACAGCCACCTATGCCCAGCCCTAGGTCCGCCCTTGAATATGTTTGTATTTAAATTAAACAAGTAGGGGTTTTGAACTTAATCTGTTTGGACAGATATAAAATCTGTATAGCAAGGTGTACGCTAAAACTGAATTTTCCAACCGAAATTTGAATTCAAACTATCAGAATTTATTTTCCAAAATAAAAAAATAAATTCAAATGTTTTTAGCCCAAAAAGAATTAGTATTGGGTCAGACAAGCCCAACCCAAGATATAAAATCTGTACAAAAAAGTACAAGCCAAAACTGAATTTTCTAACCGAAATTTGAATTCAAACGGTCAGAATTTATTTTCCAAAATTAAAAAATAAATTCAAATGTTTTTGGCCCAAAAAAATTAGTAATGGGCCGGACAAGCCTAATCCAACCTCACACCACTCACTCGCGCCCAGCCCACTCGACCAATCAGACAAACGACGGCGCGTGCGTATTTATTTTGGGTCCAATGGGTCTAGCCCACTTTGCCCATAACCTTCCCTTCTACAAAACTTGAGTGCCCCTTGAGGCCTACCCCAAGTTCCAAATTCAAGCCTTATAAACCCACACAAAGTTTGTCCACCAAACCAATGTGGGACAAACTTTTAAGAAAACTTCACCAATATACCATTTCTATGGAGTTCACTTTGGCTTCAATTTCTCATTCACTTGATAATGGTTTTGAACAACCAAATATACTACGTGAATCACAATGTGGCATAGAACGCGTTACCATTTAGACCCGCCAACTTTGACGCATGGGTCCCACCTAAAAATTAGACCAAAGTTTAGGAAATTTTTTTTTTCCAAAACCATTTCTAACGACAATTTCATTATCAATGGTTGGGAAAACATGATTCATGAGAGAAAAAATTGGTTTGCAATGAACACGGTAGTCGGATGAGGGAGTGATGAGAGCAATAGGGTTTCCTAGAGAAGACAAAGAATGATGAGAAACAGAGAGATAAGAGAGAGTTTGGGTTTGAGACAAAGAAACAGAGAGAGAAAGAGAAAGGTATTAGGGGCGCGTGAGCCCACACTTTCAGGCCATTCGAGCCTTCACTTTCGAGCAATAAATCATTTTTCATATATTAATTTGACATTTTATACAATAAGGTTCTCAAATGAGTATGTTAATTTTATTATTGTATTGTATTGTATTGTGCATCATTGTTTTTTTACCATGAAACTTCTTTTCCATAATGTTATTGTTGAACTTCATTAAAAACAGGGAAAAAACCAAAAAAAGAAAAAAAAGAAAAGAAAATGACAGGAGCTCTGGAGCATGTCAAAATTGACATGCCATGTTCATGCCAAAAGCCAAGTCACATTTTGCAGTATTGAGTGGAGTGCTTATTTGATGTCAAATGTTATTTGTAGCATGCCATCATGGATTTGAATTAGCGGGTGGAGGTGCTCTAAGGCCTTGTTTGTTTTTCGAAAATAGTGCATTGAATTGGGACTAATAATGAGTAGGACTTATTAATATTGTATTTGTTTGTAAGTAGTTTTAAAGGATTGTTAGTTATAATGGAATGTGAATTTCATGGATGGAGGAGATTAACAAGGGCTAAGGAAACTTGGTATTGAGATTTAATCCATTGGAATTAGCTTGTAAAAGACTATTTTGTCCTCTTGTTAGCCTGTTTAATTTACTTACTCTATTCGATTAGTACAATTTTTCTTCTACCATTTTTTTAAAAATATTTTTCCACCATTCTTTATAAATAATTTAATATTAAAATATAATAGTATAATAATATATTTATCCCAATATAGTACCAAAAAAATAAAATATTTATAAAATATAATTTTTAATATTAAAATATATAAAAAATATCAAGGGTATTTTTCATATGGTCATTCTCATCTAGAGGTGAAAAATGGGTGGGTCAAAAAGGATTATGAATTTAAAGTAATCCAATTCAAACTTGCCGATTTAATAAATGAGTTTAAATAAGTTGGGTTAAATTAGGTAAGGATTGGACAAATGAGAACCCAACCAACTTATTTATTTAATCTCTTATTATTATTATTTTTTAAAATTTATTTTTAATTTTTAATTTTATGACGATGATGGCGGTGGCAAAATGGAGGTGGTGGTGGCAAAGTGATGGTGGAGTGGCGACAGTGGTGGCGGTGGCGGTGGTGGTACATCGACAATAGTAGTGGTGGAATGATAGTGGTAGAGGAGGTGGTGGAGTGGCGATGGTGGAGGTGGTAGAAGTGGTGTGTATTTAGACGGACTTAAATGAGTACTCATGTTCAACCCATGTAAACTCAATTTTAATTGGGTTGACAATAAATAACTCATTTAAGCCCATTTATTGATTTAGACAAATTTATATGGGTTTTAAATAAGTATAATTGAGCGGGGTCATGAGTTTGAGCTGTGTTTGCCACCTCTAATCTCATCATAAAGTGACAAAACAAACAATAATTATTACTAGTTCTGCAATGATGAAACAAATATAATTTTTGTTAATCCCCGCACTCAACTTAGAATACTAATAATCTCTTCACTAACAATTCTTATACTAACAATTCCATTCAATCTAACTATAAAAACAATTTAAAATGTGTGGATAAAATTGAGCCCCATTTGTTGATTTAATCAAAAAGTTATAAAAATATTAAATAAGTTTAAAAAGTCAAAATTTCATGTCACACAATAATCATTTTTTTGTTTCTTTACAACTATCGATTTATGACATTTGCTAAAAGTGTATACCATATATACAATAATACAAGTTATGACATTTATTGTATTACTTATTACAAATATCTTAACTTATTCTCACTCATAACTAAAAATTAGAACTTGCTTGTAAGTCTCATTCACAAAATTCAAAACGCATCTAATTTCAAAACAAAACACTTACATCAATTAGTCCTACATATTTTTAATTGTTACAAAAAGATTTTATTTATTTATTTTTTAATTGATAGACTCTGCTACATCTCACCATCGTCAGACTTTCGTCAATGGTCATCGGAGACTTGTCGGATTGTTCAATATCACCGGAAAAGTTGTTGGAAGTTTGCAAGATTATCGCCGGAATGTTTTGAATGTCACTGGAAGTCATCGGAATGTCCAGAACATTTGCTGGACGTTAAGAATATCATCAGAGACTCATCAGAATGTCCAAAATATTGTCGAAAAAAATAAATGGAGAAATTAGAGCGAAAAAATTAAGCAAGATGTGTTAAATATTGATGATAAATTGAAAAAAAAAAATGTAACAATAACAAACAACAACAATAGAAAAAAAAAAAAACATATGTTATTTTTCAATTTTTGTAGTGTTTAAACAAATAATCTCCAATATTGATCAAACTGAAAAGTAAGCTTTGAAACTGTAATACAAAAATCTATGAAACATTTATCTTTATTAATCAAACTGAAAAACATATTATGAAACTGTAAAATTTTATAATTCTAAAAAATGTTATGAAATTGCAAAATTTCACAATTCTAAAATATATTATGAAATTACAAAATTTTATAGTTTAAAGCATGATTAATTTCAGTACCAAAAAAATTAAAATTGTAAAATTTTATAGTTTTCACCGCCTGTAACTAAACTAAAAAACAACTTGTTCATAATTTGAACTTTGTTTTCCATTAAAATAGGAAAAGAGAAGTGTGTAGCAAAAAAAATGCAGAAAAATTGAGAGATCAAATGATAGAAACAAATATAGAGAGAATTGTATTTCGGTAACTATTTTTGGTTTAGATCTAGTTGGATCTGATGTAAATCTACATCAGATCCAACTAGATCTACATTACATTTGAGTAAATCTACCTATCTTCTTCTAAGGAAACTTACCTCATTCGTCATCGGTGATAGTGAAATAAGGAGTTGGTGGTCAGTGGTTGCTGGTGAACCCCAATCAATAGTGGTTGTCGGTTGCTGGTGACTATATATCAAAAAGAGAAAGATAAGAAGCAAAACATGGTCGCCGGTCTCCGATCGCCAATTGTTGGAAATCAAGAAAAGAAAGAGAGAAGAACGAAAATAGAGAAGAAGAAAAATGCTACAGGACTTTTGGGTATAAACAAAAGGTTGTGGGACTAAATATGCCGCACCTTTTTCAAAGAGGACTTGTTGGTAATTTGTCCAAACAATTATAATTAGAGGGTGTTATTGGGTCTCTGTGGGCTCATTATGGAGTCTGTTGATCCAAATCGTTGAATGTGTAGCGCTTGTGGAGTGTTTTGTTGCTGTAAAAAATCACATTGATTAAATATCGATAGCCACTTGATCAAAACACATTTGTATCACCATGCTTTTAAAAATAAATTGTTGATACAAATGTATTTTGATCAATTGACTATCAATATCTAATCAACTAATTTTGTTTAGAAGAATAAAATATTGAATGAGTTCTATATATTAAATAGTTTATATATATATATATATAAATTTTGTGATAAGTTTCACGAAAATCTAACAACACTCTCTAATTGAGAAATCCAACTAAAACAATTCCTCTGCCTATAAAAAAGAATAATATTAGAAATCTCAAAATTTTTATCAAAAACTCTACCAAATGTCTCATATGAGTGTGGGACCCACACATGTAAGTCTCACATCATATGAGAAATTTGATAAAATTTTTAAGATCTCTAACATTTTTACATAAATAAACAAAACCTTAAGTTATGATAAATTTTTTTAATTATAATTAAAATAACAAAAATGATGGAGACGTTCAATTTTGGAGAACTCCATGACCTCCAAAATAATTTAGACTACTTATGTATTTGATTTTTTTTTTAAAATTTTTTTATCCCTCTCACATAAGTCATTTAGATGATTTTAGGATCATAACAATTTTTAAAATTGGGGATCATGGTCACTATAATAACGCAATAAATAGCTGATAAGACAAATTCTCCAGAGTATTCTGGAGAAGGAAACGAAGAGACACACAGTGAGACTGAGAGTGAGACGACTGAAGAGGAAGAGAGAAGACAGAAAACGCAGAGAGAGAAAAGAGCGAAGAGAGGATCGTCATTTCTTGTTCATCAATGGCAGTCACGTCTCTTCTTCTTCTTCTG
The DNA here is from genome assembly GCA_030407325.1 of Camellia japonica. Taxonomy (NCBI): domain Eukaryota; kingdom Viridiplantae; phylum Streptophyta; class Magnoliopsida; order Ericales; family Theaceae; genus Camellia; species Camellia japonica. The sequence continues at coordinate 159,854,886 of JAPPVO010000036.1, forward strand.
CACCCGGGTTTCAGCTCTGTTTCCTTCACCAATTGCACTGGCTCCTTCCCTAACCGTTATTCCCTTCCTTGGAGCCAAAAGCTCTACGCCCACAGAAGCTCAAGTTTCAACCTCCATGGACCCAGAATTGTGGGACCCTTCAGGATTCGAGCCATGTCTGCTTCTTTCGGCTCTCGATTGGAGGATTCCGTCAAGAAGACAATCTTTGAAAACCCAGTTGTTGTCTACTCCAAATCATGGTGTTCGTGAGTCCCCCAACCCAAATCTCTTCAATCTTTGATTGATTTCATTTCATTTGATGATAATTACAGTAACTTTTTTTGGTGAATTACGTTTCAAATTATTATTTTTTGATTAGATTAGATTTGATTTATATGGTTGTTTAATTTGCGGTGAAGGTATTCCTCGGAGGTGAAATCTTTGTTTAAACGGCTTGGTGTGCAGCCACTCGTTATTGAATTGGACCAAATGGGTGCGCTTTCTCCATCCTTTTATATGCTATTTTGCAATTGAATCATTGATAATAAGCTAGTGTTTGGTTCACTGGAATGAACTGGAATGGAATGATCATTCCATCAAAAATTTCATTACCATGTTTGGTTTGACTAAAAAGATAATGAAAAATGTATTGCAAATAGAATCATTCCATAGGAGTGCCAAAGCAATCATCATTCCATTATATTCCAGTGAACCAAATAGAGCATAACTGTTAAATTAAAACTACGAGCTTGTAAAGGGCATCTAACTCATCATCATTCAAAAAATTTAGGTTCCTTATTGAATAGATGAAGTCAGACTTTCCTTTTTGTATGTTATTGCTTACTGCATATATAAAGGGATCTATGTATTTTCTATAGACATAATTGTGCACCTATGAAGCACATGTAGGGGTATGAGTATGGGGACTGGTCCGATACGGGTATATCGATATGGTAAAATCTAAAAAAAGGTAGGGTACAGGTACGACTGGGTATGTTTGTAAAAAATATTTATTTTCAATTTAAAGTAACACAAAAATTAGTTAAATGACTTAGTTTGTTGAGATCCAACCTACAATTCATATTTAATGCCAAAAAGTAAAGATATAAATTAAAATTAAATATCATTATATTAAATAACTTACAAATTATAACTTAATTTTAAAATCATACTAAGCATTAAAATAAATACATAAATAAAGTCTAATGAAACTAATTTTACCTTTGTATTAGAAGAAAATATTGTTTTGACTAAGGTACGGTACAACTTGGGTATACACTAGATACGTCTGGGGTATGACAAAAATTACCAACCAACCAACTAACCAAACTAAGCCTTAAGTCCCATCAAATGGGGTCGGTTACATGAATCCTTCGTCTTAACACGACTATATCAAAGGTCATTTGGTTAGTCAAATTAAGGAGATTCATATCTCTATTTATTATACTGGCCCACGTCAATCTAGGTATGCCCCTTCCCCTAATACTTCCAATTACTGTCACTGTATTGCATCTCTTCACTACTGCCTCTGTTGATCTCCGTTGTATATGACCGAACCATCTCAATCTGTTCTCTCTCAGCTAATCTTTTATCGATATTACTGTTACTCATTCACGAATATACTCATTCCTAATTTTGTCTTTTCTAATCTTACTATACATCTACCTTAGCATCCTCATCTTAGCAACACTCATCCTATCCAAGGTTGTTGAGATCGGGATCCTACACAGGATCGTTTTGGGGGTTTGTTGGATCGGATTGTAGGATCGGATTGAGGATCGTAAGATCTTTCTAAAATGATAAAAAAATGCAATAATTTTTATATGACTAACTAATACTATCAAAATATATATAGAATAAGCCCCCAAAAAAGAAATATAACAATTCAAGGTAGCATTCAAACATTTTTTTTTCAAAAAAAGAAGTCAAAACATAATAAAAGCAAATACTAACACTTGCACACCATTGTCATTGTTTCTTAATGAAAACAAAACAAACTAAATAAAGGAAGAACAAATAAAGGACTAAAATAAGTCATCATGGTCGCCGAAATTATCATCATTATTGCCACAATCAACATTAATCATTGCCACATCATCATCATCATCATCATCACCACCCATAGTGCCATCCAAGTCCTCAATGTCTTCACCAATAGTAGCATCTTCAAAGTCATGATCAAAATCCCTTCGAGCATCCATGTTTTGATCCATAACATCATCATCACTTACTTCATGAACTTCATCATGTTCTCCACCAATATGATCACGACCTAAGTTGGAGTAAACAAAAAAATTAAAAGTAAAATTAAAGTTATAATTTCTAATTAAAACTAAAAGATGTGTACATAAACTTAAAAGCTTGTTCCAAATTCCTTGCAAGGGCCTTCACTTCATCTTCATCCGAATCAAATCCATGTCGAGCATTCCTATCGAGTGCACACAACCAATTTCCTTCTCTTGGAAGAGTCTGAGTCTCTCTCTCTGTTATCCATTCATCATTTGATGGGACATCATCCAAATATAATGGATTCATGATTGCTTGTCTATTCATGTGTCGTTGTCTCAATTTCAAATTGTACATGACAAACACTAAGTCATTCATTCTCTTTTGGTGCAAACGATTCCTCTACTTTGAATGTACCATCTCAAAAGCACTCCAATTGCGCTCACACCCCGATGAACTGCATGTTAAACTTAATATCCTAATTGCACACCTCTTCAACTCAGGGCATTCATCACCAAAAGAGTTCCACCAATCAGCTACATGAAAGTTTAGTTATAAATTTAAAATTGATGAAATGAAAACAAATAATAAGATATTAAAAATGATACAAATCAACTTATAGTAAAAATAAAAAAACACCTGGAGATTTCTTTTTTCTAGTCATGATTGCATTTTGTATGCCAAAGAGTCCTCTTGCACTCTTGAATGCATCAATTTGCAATTCTATCTTCACCCTCTCATTAGCATCAGGAACCATTCTTTCAAGACATTCGTACAGCCTAATTTTAACCTCAGCATCGGGCTGAAAATTGGGATTGTAATGAAACTGAGGGTTCAAGAAGTATGCTGCAGCATGCAATGAGTGATGGAGTTGGGATTCCCATCTTTTATCAATGATGGTCCATATAGGATTCATAGCTAACACCATTGAATAAAGAGTATTAATAAACAAATAAAAAGTTTAGGGAAATATAGTAGTAAAGTAAATAAGTTTAACTAAATAAAAGTTTACTATGAGAAAACATTATTGAAATTGCTTTGAATTTCCTCTTTCGCACGATCCATTGCCTCGTAAGTGAATCCCATCGCCGGATGCTCATCCGAATCCACCAATCCAAGTACTTTAATGAGAGGTACCGCAGCCTTCAAGCACATAGAAACGCCCTTCCAAAAAAATACGATTATCTAAAACAATATCTTTAATTTTTTTACCCTTTTCTAACCTTGCAAATCGACTATTCTTCCACTTGGATGATGTAAACAAAGAGAACAATGCACCCTTTTGCTCGTGAAGGCGCCTTAAGGTCAAGTAAGATGTGGCAAACCGCGTTACCTCGGGCCTAATAAGTTCAATACCTTTGGTGAACTCCTTCATCCAATGAATAAGATTTGTTCTTGAATAAATGTATGCCACAATTCTTTTTCCTTTTTTAATTGTAACTCGATGAAGTTGGATTTGCTTCTCAAAATCCTCTAACATCAAATCTATACAATGAGCGGCACAAGGCGTCCAAAACAAGCTCTTCCTCTGATCCATTAACATTTCTCCCGCCAACTTATAATTAGAAACATTGTCGGTCACCACTTGCACAACATACCTCATCCAACATCTCAAAAACCTTTTCGCCGGTTTTTGAAATGTCGGATGTATCCAATGATGATAGAAAGATAGTTCCATTAGGGCTATTGACAAGAAAATTACAAATTGATCTTCTCTTTCTATCCGACTATCCATCGGACATAATTGTACACCCGGTCTTTTCTCCATTGTTCCTTGAACTCGTCAAGTAATTGCAATGTCTCACGTACTTCTGTTTTTAAAAATGTCACCCTAATTTCATGGTAAGATGGTGGCACAAGGCCTTTTCCATAATCTCCAATTTTCTTAACCATAAGTGGAAATATAGGGTTGTTGACACAATTAAAAGGAATTGCACTAGTGTAAAAAAATCGGGCAATTGTTTGACAAACATCATCTCTCTCTTCTTTCTTAAATAATTGATTGATAGTTTTTTGATTTTGGTGCCGAGACTTATTCACCACAAATTTATCCATACGCCCATAATGTTTTTGTTTGTTTTCATAGCCAACATGCAATAATTCCACTTCTCATAAATTTTTCTAACATCTTCCGGAACTTGGTGACATGGTTCAACATTTTGATGAGTGCATGCCAAATGGTGTTTTAATCTATATATTCCTCCAGAACGAGTAACATTACAGTATTTGCATTTTACCTTTTTGCTTGCAGCATCCATTTCAATGCTGTGTTTTCAACCAGGATTAGATCTATGACCAGCAACATTTTTCCTCTTCCTCCCTCTTCTTGAACTAGAGGCTGACATTGTGTGCTGCAATTGCAAATTGTGAAAATTAAAAGTAATTTTTTTAGCAAAGCTTAGGGATAAAGCAACAAAGAAGAACAACAGTAGCATAGTAGCAAAGAAGAAACAAGAAAAATGAAGATGAACAAAAAAAAGGAAAAGAGAAACAGAACAAGAGAACTCATTGTTTGACAAGCTTAAATTGGTTAGATTTGGTAGTGAATCAAACCAATGAGGGAAGGTACCATTGAAGAAATTTCCATCCAGTTTGAGAGTTTGAAGCTTCACCATTCTAGAAATCTGAGGAGGAACAGAACCAAATATAAAATTTGAACTCAAATCCAAATGTTCAAGTGATCAACACATCATTCATACAAAAATATATATATAATATATAATTTACAGGAAAAAAATAATGAGCAAAAAAAAAAGCAGCGAATTTGGTATATATATATAATATACAAAAACAGAACAAAATGAGAGCGATGAAGAAAGAAAAAGAACAGTAGCAAAGAAAGAGCTGAGCAGTGAAGAAGTAGATTAGTAAAGAGAAAGTAAGAAGAGCTAAGTAGCAAAGAAAGAAAAAAGAAGAGAAGATTGAAGAACAACAACAAAGAGAGAGGAAGAAGAACAGCGAAGAAAAAGAAGAAAAAAAAAGTAGGTCAGACTTGAAGAACAACAACGAAGAGAGAGGAAGATTAGAAGAAGAAGAAGAAGCGTACCTAGTTTGTGGTTGCAAAGTTTGAAATTCGATGTTGAATTTCTCTTTCCCCAAGTTGTATTGCCCTAATTGCTGGTCCGGCTTCTCTGCTTGCTTTGCTTCTCTGCTTCTCTTCCTTCTTTGCTCCCGATTTTGCCTTTAAGTTGCCAAAAAACCCTTCAAATCTGGATCGCATGGAGTCGCGATCCAGATACGATCCCAACGATCCTTCCACGATCCCACCACGATCCTGATCTGGGGTCTATCCAAAGCACGCGTCGAATTGAATGATGTATATTGGATCGTAGGATCGTACGATCCTACGATCCGGATCGCGATCTTAACAACCTTGATCTTATCTACACGTTCTTTCTTAGTTACCTAACATTCCGTCCATACAACATCGTTGGTCTAATAGTTGTTCTATAGAATTTTCCTTTTAGTCTAGTGGGTATTCGTTTATCGCACAGTGCCTTAGACGCACTCCTCCATTTAAGCCACCCTGCTTTAATTTTATGGACCACATTTGCTCCAATCTCCCTAGCCATTGCGATAATTGATTCTAAATAACAAAAATGTTCACTCTTAGGTAGTTCTTGATTCTTAATCTGCACTTTTTCTATGTTTCCATTGTTACTGTTATTAAAATTACACTCCATGTACTCTGTCTTAGTTCTGCTTATCCTAAATCCTTTAGATTCAAGTGCTTTTCTCCAACTCTCCAACTTAGTGTTAACTCCTTCTCTAGTCTCATCCTTAGTTGCACGAAGCGGGAGCTGGGGCGGGAGCGGGAGCGCGGGAACGTGGCCACTTAGAGGAGTCGTAAATTAGGAGCGCTTATGTATTATTTTTATTAATTATATTTTATTTATTATAATGAATAATAAATTATGTTAAAATAAATAATAAATAAAAATTAGATGTTTTATTTTATAAATTTTTGAAGATTTTTTATTATATATGATTTAAATAGATTTCTTTTAAACAATTAAACAATTTATTATATGTTAAAAAGTTAAGAAATAATTGTTAAAAAAATAAATAATAAATAAAAATTATATTATATATAATAAAATAAATAATTTTTTATTTTACAAATAAAAATTATATTATTTTTTATTTTTAATTGATATATATTTCGAATGGGGTTGTATAATATATATTTATAATATATGATAAATTATATTTATTATATATATATATATTATTATAATATATATGATAAATTATATATATATATATTATAATCAAAAGAGTGACGACGAGAGAGAGTAAGGAGAACAACGAACAGAGATGAGGGAGAGAAGCGGAGACGAAGAGAGAGAGAGAGAAGCAGAGAGAGTGACGAAGACGACGACGAAGACGATCGAGAGAGTGACGAAGACGATCGCGACAGTGGCGAAGATGATCGAAGCCCTTTCTCCTCTCATGTCGAGGTTAGGGTTTCTGTCTCTCTCTCTCTCTCTCTCTGCCCTTTACGATCCAATCTTGCATTGAATCGCGTTTCTCTCTCCACAGAAACGCGATTCTTACACGCTTCTTTCTAGGAATCGCGGAATCGCGATTCTCACTGAGAATCGCCACCTAGTTGCACGATTCCTGCAACTAAGGTCTCATCCACTAACACGATATCATTTGCAAAAAGCATACACAATGGTACATCATCCTGAATATTTCTCGTCAACTCATTCATAACTAAAGTAAAAAGATAAAGACTTAAGGTTGATCCTTGGTGTAATCTCATAGTAATTGAAAATTCACTTATCTCTTCAGCCGGCAATCTAATAGTGGTCACAACACTTTTATACATGTCCCTAATCACATCAATGTAGCCTTTGTCACCCCTTTCTTCTTTAATACCCACCAGATTATATCCCGAGATACTCTATCATATGCTTTCTCAAGATTGATAAAAACTATATGAATGTCTCTTTTCTTCTATCTATACTTTTCTATTATTCTTCTCAAAAAATAAATTACTTTCATTGTTAACCTACCGGGCATAAATCCAAATTGACTCTTTGATATCTCTGTTATATCTCGCAATCAACGTTCCATCACTCTCTCACACACTTTCATTATATGACACATCAACTTGATTCCTCTATGGTTGTTGCAATTCTGGACATCTCTTTTATTCTTATAGATTGGCACTAAAATACTCTTCCTCCACTCTGACATTTTCCTAGTCAACAAAATCTTACTAAATAACCTAGTCAACCAAGCAATCTTTTCTTACCCAAACATTTCGAAGCTTTAATAGGGATATCATCGGGTTCTAAAGCCTTATTTGATTTCTTCTTCTTAAGCGTAATCTCCACGTTAAAGTTTCTAATCCTGTGATAGAACTTGTAGTCTTGGTTTTACTTATTATTGGCTACTTCCTCTCCTTTTGACCTCCTTCAATGTTCCTCATTAAATAGCTTCTCAAAATAGTTCTTTCACCTCTCCTTAATCTCTTCATCTTTCACCAACATCTTGGAGTCCTCACTCTTGATACATTTAAATTGATTAAAATCTCTTGGTACGTGTTTTGTGTACGGGGTACATATGCAGAAATACCATACGAAATATTGGTAGTACCCGGTACGGGTACGGTATGTTTGTCAAAGTACCCATGCTTCATAAATGTGCACAATAAGAAAGGACATAAACATATTGAGGGTGTTGCCTTACATTTTTTAGTGCTGATATTTTTAAGAAATGCAAAATTCTTTGAAAATAATAGTTTGCCTGCCTCTTTGCATACATGTAGTATATAGTAGGAGTCATAAACTACAATATTTATGGATGTTGATAATTTTGTCAGTGTCTTGTTTGCTTATATAGCAAAAGACTGAAGCTTGAGTACTTTGAAAATATTACCGTACTAGTACTGGGTACTTACCTGGTATAGGCGTATGCAAAATATGTCTCAGGTACAGCTCGGATATGGCATGGGTATGGGATGGGTACGGCTCAGGTATGGGACGGGTATGTTTCAGGTATAGAATGGGTACATTTTTGGTACTTTTGTGGGTAATTTGGGGTGTAAATGTAATTTTATTTAAAAAAAATATAGGGTTTTTTGCAATTATAAAAATATAAAAAATACTTGAGGTTCTATTTTTTTTTTTCATTAAAAAAAACTTTAATTATTTTTTGCATTTAATTCTTTAATTGTTATATGTCATGTACTACTACAATTACAAACTATAAAATTATATTTTTTTATGGACTGGCCACTAACCGGACTATAACCATATCCTAGCTTTTTAAGTTTTACCATATCGGCGTACATACCTACCCGCACACATGCTTCCTAGGCAAGAGATGTTTTTGTTTCATTAATCCTAGATACCTTCTCTTAAAGAAGTCGTCATCAACTTATGCATTTACTATCCAGGCAGCTCCTTATCCTTCCTTTTAAAGCTAGGGAAAGAAGTTTTATTAGTGGACTCAGCCAGTGGAAAAATATTTTCTGATCTTTCATATACACTGTTTTAATTCATTTATGTAATTCGATTTTGTACCTATGAATCTATCACAAAATTTTGGTTATGTATACCTTTTGCCATTTGATGGAAGATGGGATTGAAGTAGGCATTGATTTTGCTACCATGATTCAAAATGCATCTCTTTAATTCATAGTTTTGCTTATGCCTGAGAATTTCTTCTCACTTTCAGGTCCTCAAGGACCACAAATGCAGAAGGTTCTAGAAAGGCTAACTGGACAACACACTGTCCCAAATGTTTTTATTGGTAAGAAGTGCTTTTAGAATGCTGAATATTTGCTTCAACATATCTGTACTCTCCTTTGAATATAGAATGTAGTTAATCTTGGTTCTGTAAATCCTGGTTTAAAGCAAACTGTTGAGTTACGAATTCATAATTGGTGAACTATCATTCTGCAATGACATGCTTAACAAAGCAGAAAAATGGTAGTTGTCTGAGTGAATAAACCTAAAATACTAGGTTAGAACTGCATGCATACGAGTGTTGCTCGTAAATGATATAACAAGCATTTATTTCAAGACTGATTATATATTATGTTCTGGTACTTTTGGTAGAATTGCACCTCTCATGCAGCCCTACTCGCTGCTGCTTGAGACTAAGGCCAACTGCTTTTTACAACATAGTATTTTCTAAAGAGAATGTATCATGCTAAGTATTAAAGCTTGCTGTTGCCATTGCTTCTTCACTTAAGCTTTGTCAAAATGTTTTAGAGAGTTGGAAGTTTCGGTATGCTTAGTTGCTCTTAGAATGTAGTTTGATGAGGTATTGGTGATGAATAAATCTGTAGCCCAAAGTGTTTTCGGATTTTCTCATTGTGATTCTACATAGAACATGATATTCACAACAATATTGCTTACCTTGCTGCCATGAAGCATAGACACTTCAAAAAGGTGCTGTAGCGTGTCCTTTATTTAATTAATTTGTTTTCAAGGGACACGCTGAATACACAACCACTAGTTTTTTCTACCTCTTCTTTAGTGCTTTTGATGGATATTGAATGTTTATTATTTTTTGCTTAGATTTAAATAATTAATAGATTATCCATAAAAAAAAGACATAAATGAGAAGAGTTAACCTAAGAGTGAGTTTTTGTTTTTATTTTTTGGTTTTGTTTTGCCTTTTTTTATTAATTTTGATTGTTTGTAGATATAATATTAAGGGGACATTACAACTCATGGTATAGGATAAATAAATAAATAAAAATAGTAAAAAACATTGGGGGTGCAACTCACAAAGAGGCTGGGTGCAACTCAAACACTGGGGGATGTTTGTGATTTTTTTTGTCTGTTCGATTGAACTGTAATTCCCTCTAATATTAATCTATATAACCAAAAAAAAAAAAAAAATTTATTGCCGTGATTGTGTCTTTTTTTTTGAATTCCTCGTGTCCCCTGTCTGCATTCGTGTTTGTGACCATGCTTCTCTTAGCCCTACTGCAATGGATGGGACTTTTATTCTGGTGGTTGAGAGATTGACATATGCTCTTGGAAAATTACTTAAAGTTTTAATATTATCAATTTTCACGTTAGTTATTCTATTTTCTCTAGTTTCGTGTTCAATTTTCAAGGATCTTTGGTGGGGCAAACATCCACCGAAATTTCTCATTTCGTGAATTTTTCTCCTCATTCAACCTCCTTCCATCCATCCATCTTGGGGTTTTTCTCTCAAGTTGTGTTAGATGTTATGGTTTATTTGAGTCCAAGAGTTTATGGTATTGATTGATGTAAATTGTAATTGTCTATTCATATAAATACATGGGTCTAAGAGGAGAAGCCTAATTTTTTGGATTGTCTTTCGCGTTTACCGTATACTGTGTATTCTCATTTTCCTCCTCTCTTCTTTATTTTTCTACTGTAAATTTGACATGGTATTAGAGAGACATCCTCATACTTGAAGATTTTTTCCCCCCTTCTAGTTTGGCTTATTTTTTCCTTGGATTGTAAAAAATACAATAAAATAAAATTCCGCCATGATCGACTAAGGATTGGTAGTTCACCATATTTTTCGTTTAACCTTCTACAAAGCCTTTGTTATTTTTTCCATCTTTTTAGTGAGTTTTTTCACAACTCTTTGATTAAGCCCATTCAATTTTTTTGCTTGTAGTCAGTGCCTTCCCTTCCATGGGTGCCGACTAGATGTTTCAAGGGACCTTGCTGTCATTTTCTTCAAAGTATTTTTTCGGTTCCACTTCGATTCACATACGTTGGGTTCCAATTGATTGAGTTTGCATGCCATGGTTTTGTCAGATTGCTTAGAATCTGTGTGGTTTTGCCTTGTTTTTGACTTCTAGAGGTGTTACAGCTGTAAAGGTTTTCTTGGTTTTTTTTATTTTCTGGTATTGTCGATTTCTTGAGTCATTATTGGCCTTGTGATCTCTTTGCAGTGGTTATTGTTTGTGCTATACCTCCATTAATATGGCTGATAGTAGTAAGGCACCCAAGGGCAGTGAGGAGAGTGGATTGAGTTGTGTTGTGACTCTTGGGTATAGCCCCTCACTTCAAATTAGTCTTGTTAAGCTTGATGGTACCAACTACTTGATTTGGGCTCGCTTTTGTAGTTTGGCCATCGCTATACACGTTTGACTAGCTATATCACTAGAGTACTCGTGAAACTCGTTGAAGATGGACCTCTGTGTACTCAATGGCTTTCATAGAATGCTTTGGTTATTACTTGGCTCATTAATCCCGTGCAGCCTACTATCATTCAGTCTTTTCTATTATTGGACACAACTTACCAGATTTGGGCAACTGCAACATAGATTTACTCTTAGAAGGGTGATGATGCCCAGGCATATGAATTGAGGAAGAAGATCCGGACTTGGATTAGAAGGATAGATCTCTTGTTGAGTACTATGCTGAGTTAAGTAGCTTGTGGCAAGAACTTGATTATTACCGAAGCTTTCAGGCTATCTGTTCCAAGGACGGAACTTTGTTTCAACAATTAGTGGAGGAGTACGTTTATGACTTTCTTGCTGGCCTTAATTTGGAGTACAATCAGATTTGGGTTCAAGTATTGATTCGCTCTTCTTTTCCTACTTTGCAGGAGGCTTAGCTCTTGTTCAGTAGGAGGAGAGTTGGCGTAGTGCCATGGTGCATTCCTCTAGTCAGGATTGGTCTACTTTGGTTGTTAGAGCTATAACAGGCTTGGGGTATCAAAATGCCGTCATTAAGTCAGAGCCATGACTCTCATGAAGATGGAGAATGTGAGATCTAAAAGCAAGGAGTCTCCTTCCCATGGATGAGAGTACCTAGGCCAAAGGAGCTTACCCCAATCGCGATGGAAGGTCCTGAGAAGTTCTTGAGGCTTGGTGTGCGGCATAGTGTAGCTGATACAAGGCTGCTCTATGACCTTTTATTGGGACACTTAGGAAGCTTGTGGCGTAGCTTGGTGATTAAGAGTAGGGGTTCACTGAAGTGCTTGCGAGTTTGGTTGACACAAGGTTACGCTTCTTAAATAAGGTCCTACTGAGCAGGGGTGAAACTACTAAGAAAGAGGTATTAAGCAAGTCCAAGCAGCCAAGTCAAGTTTAAACAAGTCTAAACGGTTTGGTCAGGATTTAAACGACTTAAATAATTATAAAAATTAACAAATTTATATGAAAAATAAGTCAATAAATAATAACACTCTGAATGTGTTCCAAGAACTTGAACTTTGATGATTCACCACTATAAAAATGCAAATTAGAAGTAATATCACAAGCAAAGAATATATTTCACATAATTCACCTAACACATGAACGGTAATGAGTTATAAATTGCATTGTGTACACTCATACCAATAAGTGAAATAGAGAAATAATTAAGCAAATAGGGGACAGAGCAAGGGGATGGATGCCAGGGTTAGAGCTACAGAAGGAGTTGAGAGCAAGGGGACAAAGGAGAAGGCTTGGGAAAGGAAAACAGGGGTGAACAGAGGAAGGAAGTTTGTTGATTTGTTCACTGAGAATCGAATGGGCAATTTAAGAGCTGATATAGAGAGGGCGGTAGTCTCTGTCAGATGTGATTTTTCAAGCAGCTGGGCTCAAATTGAAAAGGAATTGAGCAAATATTTAAAGAAGTCTATTGCACTTCGGCCATTTCAAATCAATAGAGCTCTGTTCTGGGTAAGTAATAGAGAGGAAGCGAATTTTATTGGAAACAAGGGACTGAGGTTCTTCAACAAAGGTGTGGCGATCAGTTTGGAGAAGTGGTCAGAGGTGAAGCATGTTAAACTAGAGGTGATTGTCTCTTATGGAGGGTGGATTGCAGTGTGTGACTTGCCATTTACACTTTGGAATGAAAAGGTATTCCAGTACATAGGTCAAAGATGTGGTGGTTTGTTGGAAGTGGATAGAAGAACCGTCTCTTTGGAAAATCTATTTGAAGTAAGATTGAAAGTCAAGAGGCTTTGATTGTGATTTTCTGCCAGCTTGTATGGAGATCAAGGAGGGAGATTGATCTTCTATGGTGTGTCTCAAGCTATTGTCCAAGTCAGTGTGACAGAATGGGGATGTTTGGCCAACGATCTTCCGGCAACGGTCTTCTGGCGAATCTTTCGCCAGCGACGAGGAAGACGAAGGGAGGGACAGCCAGGGTGGACACGTGGCGGCTTCGAAGGGGAAAATCGAAGGGGTGTAGAAGTCAAAAGGGCTGGGGTTAGCTCCCGTGCGGTGGCTGAGATGGAGGGAAGATCAAGGGATAAGGGGCTTGGGAAGGCTCCAACTGGGCTAGTGGGGTGTAGTGGGCCAACTTTTATTTTGGGCCCAAGTGATTTTTATGATAAGGGCCAGAGGTTTATGAATCAACAGCCTAGGTTGTATTCTCCAAGAGCTGGGCCAGTCTATAAGTAGCAAATGGATTGTAATGTTGGGTCTCAAAGTGTGGATGTGGTCTATTCAACTAATTTGGGCTCAGTGGGTCAATTGAAAGGGGTTCATGGTTCGGAAGAGAGGATCCGTGATGCTGATCCACCTGATTTGCTTGTAGAGGAGAGACGATCCAGTGGGGAGGAGGCTCAGCGCCGGTAGTCGTCTGAGGTGCAAGAGGCTGTGGTTGTGGATCGCGAGATGAATTCTTTGAGGACTAATTAGTTTCGACTAACGAGGGACGAGATTCAGCTAGGATTAGCTGATTTCGTGAATGGTTCTGTCGAGGATCTGTAGAAAACAGAGGGGAATATGGAGGAGTGGGTCGATGAAAAGACAGGATGTGAACGATGCTGATTTGTTGAGTCGCAAGGTTGATGATGGATGTTTCGAGCTTGACGAAGTGCTGCAAGCTTTGGAAATGTATGGGTCTGAGACGAGCTCTGAGTTTGTCTCTGGTTCAGAAGGCGATGGAGGTGATCAAGAAGAGTATGATTTTCAGCTATGTAATTTCTTTAAGGAACAAGGCACTGTTGAGAATGAGGAGGCCGAGGGTATCTCTGAAACTATGGATCATGTCAGTGACATAGTGACATTGTTATCCAAGATCCCACAGCTCCAGCATCTGAGAGGGGTAACACTGCTAGTCAAATCTTTTCTTCTCTTGGGGATGGGGTAGGGGGATCTCAGAGTCAGGGTCTTGATGGTTCTGTTAGGGGAACGGATGATCAAGGAGTCTTGCTGGATATTTCCAGAGCCATGATGACTGGTTCTACCATTAATCCTGTGTCCTATAATGCTAACATTCCTGTAGGCCAAGTAAATGATGCTCAAGTAGGAGATTTTGTTAATCATATGCCCAGGAGAAGTTGTGTTTTTAGTGGAGTGAGGGATAGTGAGGTTGAAACAGAGCATTGGTTGATGGAGTTAAGCAAGTATGCGTCTTGTCCTATTGAGGAAAATGAAGTACCTCTTTTCAAGCATTTACTTCAAGTTATGGGGCTTTCGTTAGTAAGGTTAAATGGAAGGAAGGGGGTTAGTGGAAAGGAACTTAGTGTCTCCAGGGGGGAGTGTGTTAGAAGGGGAGGGGCTTCGGTTAGAAGGGGGGGCTAGGGAGTTAAGGAACTTGGTGAGCACAATTAATTATGATAGGAGACATGAGGAGGTTAGGGGTGGCAATGTTTCTCAATGAAGATTGTTAGTTGGAATGTGAGGGGTTTGCGCTCCCGGAAGAAGAGGGGGGTCATTAGGGATTTTTTGAGGAAGCATCAACCTGATATAGTCATTTTTCAGGAAACTAAAGTGGAAGCTTATAATAGGAATTTCATTAAAAGCGTTTGGGGAGTTAGGCATAAAAAGTGGGCTTTTGTACCATCAGTGGGAAGGTCTGGAGGTCTTTTATGTATTTGGGATGAGAGGGTGGTTTTTGAGTGTGACTCATTAGTTGGAGAGTTTTCATTATCTGTTAGGTTCAGGAATCTAGATAATAGTGAGTGGTGGTTGTCGGGGGTATATGGCCCAAATTGCCCCGCTAAGAGACAGGCTTTGTGGGAGGAGTTAGGTGGGTTATATGGATTATGCTACCCCAATTGGTGTTTAGGGGGGGATTTCAATGTGGTTAGGAAGGTTTCAAAGAAGCTTAATGGGGGTAGAATCAATAGGAGTATGAGAGATTTTGATGGGTTCATTAGAGGATGTGAGTTAGTGGATCCTCCTTTATTTAATGCAAGATTCACATGGTCTAATCTTAAGGAAAGCAGGGTATGTTCTGGATTGGATAGATTTTTATTTTCTTTGGGTTGGGAGGGGGTTTTCCCCAATGTGAGACATGAGGCGTTTCCAAGATTGGTGTCTGATCATTGTCCCATTATGATCGAGAGTTGTCCTTTTAGGTGGGGTCCGGCCCCATTTAGGTTTGAGAATGTAGTTGGATCATCATTTATTTAAGAACTTTGCAGGATGGTGGAATAATGCTAGATGTCACGGGTGGGAGGGTTTTAAATTCATGAGAAAGTTGAAGGTCATTAAAGAGCGAGCGAAGCTTTGGAATAGGGAGGTGTTTGGAAATTTGGAATCATCTAAACTTCATGTTATGGGTAGAATGGAGGAGATAGATTCTTTGGAGATGCAGGGGAATGAGGTCGAGGATTTGAGGGGAGAAAGGAGGGAGCTAGGCGTGAAGTTGGAAGAGTGGACTCTTATAGAGCAGATTTTTTGGGCACAAAAAGCAAAGGTGAGGTTGTTAAGGAAGGGGGATGTTAGTTCAAAATTCTTTCATAGGGTTGCGGATGGAAAAAGGAAGAAAAAGTTCATTAAGAGGTTGGAAGTAAGGCCAGGGGTAGTGGTGGACTCAGAGGAGCAAATAGTCCAAGGGATATTTTTACTCAAAATTGTTTTCGAAAGATGAGATAGTCAGGTCTAGGATAGAAGGGATTGAGTGGAGGCCTATTGATCAGGAAAGTGCCATCTGGTTAGAGAAGCCTTTTGAGGAAATAGAGATTGAGGATGCAATTTTTGAGTGCGAGAGGGACAAGGCTCCAAGCCCCGACGGGTTTTCAATGGCAGTTTTTCAAGATTGTTAGGAGGTGGTGAAGAGGGATTTGGGGAAGGTTTTCATGGAATTTTATGAGACAGGGGTGGTTAATTTATGTGCTAATGCCACGTTTATCTGTTTGATTCCTAAGAGAGATGGAGCCATCCGAATTGGTGATTTTAGACCAATTAGTTTGGTGACATCACTCTACAAGATTTTAGGGAAGGTTTTGTCATAAAGGTTGAGGGCTTCTTTAGGGGATACAATCTCTTCGACTCAAGGGGCTTTTTGTACAAGGTAGACAGATTCTAGATGTGGTTCTGGTGGCAAATGAGGTGGTTGAGGAGTGTAGAAAGTCTGGAAAGAGAGGTCTTGTGTTTAAGGCAGATTTTGAGAAAGTGTATGATCATATAGATTGGCATTTTTTGGATTTTGTGATAGAAAGGAAAGGGTATGGTGAGAGATGGAGGTCCTGGATTAGGGGATGTTTGGCGTCTTGCAATATGTCGGTGATAGTCAATGGTAACCCAGGGCAGACTTTTAAGGCATCTCGAGGGTTTAGATAGGGCGATCCTTTATCTCCTTTTCTCTTCATCATGGTAGCGGATGTGTTAGGAAGGATGGTGGATAGGGCTAAAGAGGTTGGTCTGTTTGAAGGCTTACAGGTCAGTAGAGATAAGATTAATGTGACACATTTGCAGTTTGCGGATGACACTATTTTCTTCTCAGAGGGGGACGAGAGCCAAATGGTGAATCTCTTTTCGGTGGTTAAGCTTTTTGGGGTGCTCTTTGGTCTTAGGATAAATTTAGAGAAAAGTAGGGTTGCGGGTATTAATGTTGATTCAAGTTTGATTCAGAGAGTGGTTGGGTTAATTGGGTGTGGTATAGAGACATTTCCGATGATGTATTTGGGGCTTTCGTTGGGAGGTAACCCAAGGGGTGAAGTGTTTTGGAATCCGGTTGTGGAAAAGATAGGAAAGAGGTTAGAAGGGTGGAGTAGGGCTTTACTATCTCGTGGGGGTAGGTACACTGGTTAAGACAGTGCTAAGTAGAATTCCAGTTTATTTCATGTCTATGTTTAAGATTCTAGTCAAGGTAGCAAAATCTATTGAAAAGTTAATGAGGGATTTTCTATGGGAAGGGAAAGATGAGGGAAGGGAGGATCATTTGGTGAACTGGGAAACGGTGTCCTTATCTAAGGAGAAGGGGGGTTTGGCCATTGGTAATATAATGGCTAGAAACATGGCTCTGTTGGGCAAGTGGTTATGGCGATTTTCCAATGAGTGTGGTTCATTATAGCATGTGGTTATTAAAAGTAAATATGGGATTCAGGTTAATGTAGGGACTCTCAGGTGGTATTGAGGGGTAGCGGGCGTGCTCCTTGGAAGTCCATTTCTCAGATTTTTCCAGTTTGGTCCCGATTCATTTCTGTGAGGGTGGGTAATGAAGAAATGGTCAAATTTTGGGAGGATGCTTGGGTGGGCTCAACGTCTTTGGCTGAGTCCTATCCACTTCTGTATGGCGTTTCTCAGTCTCATAATTGTTCTGTTGCGTCTGTGGCGGGTTCTTTGGTGGTTCCTTTTGTAGTTTTGGAGAAGAGAAAAGTTAGAGGTATGAGTCCTATCTCATCCCCGTTTATGTTAGATCATTAGCAAAATTACAGGAGCCCTCTAAGGCATAAATAAATATACTAAATATAAATAAGAATGAAATAGGAAATATTCCTAATACATCCTAACACTCCCTTTCAAGCTGGTGCGAAGATATCTCTCATGCCCAGCTTGGCGAGAATGTCATGAAATGGTTTATTCCCTAATCCTTTGGTGAAAACATCAGCCAGTTGGTCCCCAGACCTCACAAATGGCGTACATATAGTGCCATTAGTGAGTTTTTCCTTGATAAAATGCCTGTCAATCTCCATATGCTTGGTCCTGTCATGCTGAACTGGATTATGAGTTATGTTGATTGCGGCCTTGTTGTCACAGTATAATCTCATGGAGTGAGTCTGATGTATCCCCAAGTCTCCCAACAATAGTCTAATCCATAGTAACTCACATACACGTTGAGCCATAGCCCTGAATTCTGCCTCAGCACTAGATCGAGCAACCACATTCTGTTTCTTACTGCGCCACGTGACTAGGTTGCCTCCAACAAATGTGCAATATCCTGAAGTTGATTGTCTGTCAGTGACGGATCCAGCCCAATCTGCATCAGTGAATGCTTCCACGCTGAGATGTCCATGTTTTGAGAAATAGAGGCCCTTTCCAAGAGAGGCCTTCAGGTATCTCAAGATTTTCATAACTGCCTCTAAGTGCGAATTTCTAGGAGCATGCATGAACTAGCTAACCATGCTCACTGCAATGGCAATGTTTGGACGTGAGTGAGATAAATATATAAGCTTACCCACTAGTCGTTGGTATCTCCCCTTGTCCACTAGATTTCCCTCTTGATCCTCACTTAGTTTCTGGCCCGAGTCTAGAGGTGTGTCACACGGTCTACCTCCAAGCATGCTAGTTTCCTTTAGCAAGTCAAGTACATACTTTCGTTGGCATATGAAGATGCCATTCTTGGACCGAGCTACTTCAATGCCCAAAAAATACTTCAAATTGTCTAAGTTTTTGATTTCAAACTCCGTGGCTAAGTATTCCTTCAAACGAGGAATCTCCTCAACATCATCTCCTGTCAGAACAATATCATCAACGTAGACAATAAGAGCCGTGATCTTACCATGGGAGGAGTGTTTCACAAACAAGGTGTGGTTAGCTTGACTTTGCTTGAACCCATATTTCAGCATTGCTTGAGCAAACCTTTCAAACCAAGCCCTAGGAGACTGCTTTAGCCCATAAAGCGACTTTCGGAACCTGCATACTTTACCTTTGGACTTAGCATCTGCAAAACCAGGGGGAATATCCATATAGACCTCCTCTGCGAGGTCTCCATGAAGGAAGGCATTTTTCACATCAAACTGATGAAGTGGCCAATCCAAATTTGCAGCAAGAGAGAGTAAGATTCTCACGGAGTTCATCTTAGCAACCGGTGCAAATGTCTCCTGGTAATCTACTCCATAAGTCTGAGTAAAGCCCTTAGCAACCAGTCTTGCCTTGTACAGCTCTATGGAACCATCTGCTTTGTGTTTGACAGTGTATATCCACTTACACCCAGCTAGATTTTTGCCTCTAGGTAACTCCACTAACTCCCAAGTGCCACTCTTGCTGAGAGCTCTCATTTCTTCCATCATGGCATGTTTCTATTTTGGAATAGAGAGAGCATCTTGAAAATTGGTAGGTAGACTCACAGAAGACACTTTAGACAGAAAGGCTTTATATGAGGAAGACAGATTAGAATAAGTTGCATGATTAGTAATAGGATGCTGAGTATATGTCCTAACCCCTTTTGTAGTAGCAATGGGAACATCAAGATCGGAAAACTCAGGAATACTAGAATTAGAATTACCTGGACTCTCAAGAGAGGAGAGTGACTCTGGACACTCATCCGGAGAAGAAGTTGGCAGTAGAGGAGGGAAAGTAGGCTCTTGCATCCAGGGGACTTGTTGTCTGTTCTTGTCCCCGATATAAACTTTGCTTGCTTCCTTTTCCTCAACAACGGCTGGCTCACCATCCTCTCTTACCGGAAGTGGAACAGGAATCTCTTCACACGAAGGCTCCCTCTGAAGGGATGACTGGGATACCGAGGAGGTCGGAAAGTAAGGCAGAGACTCAAAAAAAGTGACATCCATCGAGACAAACCATTTTCGAGTGGGAGGATGATAACACTTATAACCTTTTTGGGTAGCAGAATAACCCAGAAAAACACACTTAAGAGACCTAGGATCTAATTTACCACGAGTGGGTGAATGATTATGAACAAAGCAAACACAGCCAAAGGTCTTAGGGGAAATAGAGAACTCGGAAGAGGTGGATCCGAACAAAACTTGAAGAGGTGATTGTTTTTGAAGGACTTGGGTAGGAAGACGATTAATCAAATGAGCGGCTATAAGAACCGCTTCCCCCCAATAGGATTGAGGAACCCGCATCTCAAAGGATAGACAACGGGCGACATCAAGGAGATGGCGATTTTTGCGTTCGGCAACACCATTTTGTTGAGGGGTATTAGTGCAGGAAGTTTGGTGAATAATGCCATGAGTGGCAAGACCAGAGTCAATATATTCCTCCCCATTATTAGAACGTAGAATTTGGACAATCGCCCCAAACTGAGTGCAAACCATTTTATGGAAGTTTTGAAACACAGAAAACACCTCACTTTTATCTTTCATCAAATATACCCAAGTGGCCCGGGAACAATCATCTATGAAGGTAACAAACCATTTGTGACCAGTGACAGACACAAAATGGGAAGGACCCCATACATCAGAATGAATAAAAGAAAATGGAACTGAACTTTTATTACTAGAAGGAGCAAAAGAGGCTCTGTGTTGTTTTTTAAGTTGACAAGACTCACATTGAAAATCCGACACATTATTTTTCTCAAAAACAAAAGGAAATAAATGCTTAAGTAATAAAAAAGAGGGATGTCCTAAGCGACGGTGCCACAGCCAAATATCGTCCTGGTAACTGAATAGATGAATGAGCCAGCTTTTCTGTCTGATCTAGAATGTAGAGACCACGCTCCTCTCTACCACTGCCAATCCTCTTCCTTATAATGAGGTCCTGAAAAAGACAATGATTAGGAAAAAACGTCACGCTAAAATTTAAGTCATGGGTAATACGACTCAAAGATAAAAGATTAACACCAAAATTTGGAACATGGAGGACAGAGGACAAAGGGAGGGAAGAGGTAGCATGAATTAAATCTTTCCCGGACACCGACGACATAGTACTATCAGCAATACGTACTTTTTTCTGACCTAATGAAGGGTTATACTCTGAAAATAAATTAGAGGAGCCAGACATATGGTTGGAAGCACCAGAATCAATAATCCACGGTATAGTTGTATGAGAGAGTAATGCACACGGGGAGGAAGCCAAGTTACCTGAATGGGCAAAAGAAGAAGAGGGTGCACCTGTAGCAAAAGTGGAGGCTCGACGGTCCAGTAAGTGGCGAAGAGTAATCTCAAAATCCGAGGCAGATAACCCCGAAACATCAGTAGCAGGAGAGACAACTGGAGAAGAAGATGGTGGCTCAATAGTGTCTGAATGATGTGCTTGAGCATTGGCCCCTCGGCCTCTAGACTGACCAAACCTACCCCCTCGAGTACCAGGATGGTCTCCTCGGCCACCAGAAGGAGTCCCATGCAGCTTCCAATAGGTCTCTCGTGTGTGGCGAGGTCGACGGCAGTAGTCACAAAAAATATTATCCTTCTTAGAGGAAGAACGAGAACCACGAGTCACACGGTCGCCATTGCGAGGAGGGGCAGAGACCAAGGTCGAGCGATCAGGAGTGGCAGAAGGAAGCATCGTAGAGCAGTGACTCTCTTCATTTTGTACAAAAGCAAAGGCTTCCTGGAGAGAAGGAAGCACATCCATGCCAAAGACTCTGCTTCGCATTGGATCATACTCCACATTGAGGCCTTCCAAGAACTTGAAGACCCTTTTTTGTGCCACAAACTTCCGATAACCCACAAAATCAGTGGGACAGACTGGTTTGTAATCTTGAAGATGATGAAGTCGTTTCCACCCATTGCTAAGGAAGGTAAAATACTGAAGGATAGTCATCTCACCTTGTACCGACCTTTCAATGGAGCGACATAACTCAGAAGCCTAGGAGAAGTTCCCCTTCCGGGAGTAAGTGGTAGTCACGGCCTCCTAAATATCATATGCAGTGTCCATAGAGAGATAGCCCTCTCCAATCTCGGGGACCATAGAATGGATTAGCCAACCCATAATGAGGGAGTTGGTGATCTCCCACTGATCATAACTCGGGTCCGTGGTGGTGGGTACCGGTATCTGGCCATCAACATAACTCATCTTCCCTCTGCTCTTCAAGAAAATAGTCAGACTCTGCGACCACGCTAGATAGTTCTGACCATTGAATAGAGAAGTGGTGATTTTAAGGCCAGGGTTTTGAGAGTATCAGTCATAGTAGAAGGGAGCAGGGAGCTCTCACTCTTAAGTGGCTGAGAAGTGGTTGACTCACTAGTGAACTCTGCCATGAATATTCTACTAAGTAACCTTCAAACTCAGGACCAATTACAAACTCAGAAGATAATAGTGGAGAAAAGGCACAATTATCCTATGAAAGCATAAAGAATAAAAGATCTTTTTTTTTTTAATTTTTTTTGTTTTTACGACAAGAACAGAGTTATTGTTTTATATAGAGAAGACAAGATCAGCGACTAATATTTACAGGAGTGAGGCGAGCCGACCAACTAGGGAGCACCGACCAACAAGAGAGCACCGAAGGGCCCTAGTCGACCATCAAGGAAGCCACGATGGCCCTAGTCGAACAAGTCAGGGCTGCCGACGAGCCTGGGTACACCGGTGGTGGAGAGGAACCTTGCCGACAAACCCCTAGAAGGCCAGAGAGGCTATCGGCAAGGCCTAAAAGGCTGTCAGACGGCACAGGAAGGTTGCCGATGGTCTAAACAAGAGAGTGTGAGATTCGGATGGACTGTAGAGGGGCTGGGTGATAGGCTACAGTAGTCGACTAAGAAGGGAGACAGCCGACAGAGGTAAGGGTTAGGGTTTTGGCTCTGATACCATGTAGTTTTGGAGAATAGAAAAGTTAGAGGTATGAGTCTTATCTCATCCCCTTTTATATTAGATCATTAGCAAAATTACAGGAGCCCTAAGGCATAAATAAATATACTAAATATAAATAAGAATGAAATAGGAAATATTCCTAATACATTCTAACACCTTTATCTTGGAATTTTAATTTCCGTCAGAATCTTCATGACAGGGAAATTCCGGAATTGATTTCTCTTTTGTCAAGGCTCAAAAATATTTCTTTGTCTCCAATGTTGAAGGATAGGTTGGTTTGAAATATTCATTCGTCGGATTCTTTTACTTGTAGGTCTTTTCTTGATAAAATCATTGATACTTCTCATGTTCCTCAATTTCTATTTCATAACAAGATTTGGAAGGCGTGTGCTCCTCTCAAAGTGAAAGTATTCATGTGGATCTTGGTTCATGGGGGCACTCTGACAAATGATTCATTGCAAAAGAAGAGACCTTTGCAGTATCTTAATCCTCAATGGTGCATCATGTGTTGTAAAAGTGGAGAATCTCTGGATCATCTCTTTTTGCATTGCTCTGTGGCTAGGTGGTTATGGCATAGGGTGTTTGGATTGGGTAGTGTGATGTGGGTGGCCCCAAAAGGATGTACTCAAATGTTATTATTTGATTTTCAAGTTTTTGGAAGGTCGAAGAGGGCTAAAGTACTTTGGAATGGTGTCGTCTTTGCAATTTTCTAGGTTATTTGGTTTGAAAGAAATGCCCGTGTTTTTGAAGGAGTTGCCCGGGATATAGACTACTTATGGGATAGGGTGAGATACTTGACATCTTTTTGGGCCTCGGTGAGCTCAGTATTCCAAGGGATTCCACTTTTTTTGCTTGCTACCGATTGGGTGTCAGTTTGTTCTGTGTGGTTTTTGAGTTTGGTATTTTTGGTTTTTGAGTTTGATATTTTTGTATTTTCTTTTTTCTCTTTTTGGTTTTTCCATTTCTCTTGTAAGAGGATGCCTTATCTTCTTTTTTCTTGGCCTTGAGACTTAATAAATCTTTGTTTGTTGCTGATCAAAAAAAGAAATAATTAAGCAAATGTGTCACACCCCACCCAGAAGATAGTTAACAAATCTCCTCTGGATAGGGTGAAACCTATACACTTGCCACATACACATTAAGGACAATAATAAGAGACAAACAAAAGCACCGGCCAGGTGTAAAGAAAATTCAACTTCATCCTACTACATATATACAAAATTTAGTGCGGAAAACATTTACTCAAAAACATTTGCAAACTAGGGTGTAATTCCCACCTATGTACATATATAATATTTACACGCATCTTCTCTCAAACAGACTTCTCAACATAAAATCTAGACTTGGCAGTGAACCCATATATCTCTTGCACACCTGAAACAAAAACACGACAGGAGTGTGAGCTATCAACAAGCTCAATGAATGTACTAATTCATAATAATAACTGAAAAGAGAGATAAAAAGCTTAATAGCAATTAACGTTCACTTAAGTACATCTCATACATGTTATGCATCGGCCCTAGGCCACGATAATATATAATTAGCCTAAAGGCATCGTCCCCAGGACAGTGTATTAAACGTCTCTAAGACAATGTAAATATAACGTCCCCTGGACAATAAGATGTAGCATCTCCAAGACAATGCAAATAATCGGCCCAAAGCCAAATGAATTTGTTACATCCATTAACAAGAATCACATGAACAATCCAATTAGTACTAAATATGAATTTATACACTCACCTCAAGGATCAATACTAAGTACCACTCACAAGGTTATTTCTTAAGTGAAGTCGGAGTACTTTTTGCTGCTTCAGTACCTAATATATTTAGCACACTTAAATAGATGAAAAATATGATAATTTAAATGCTCATAATATTGCATCATGATGAAAGAGAGAAGTCATAATACTATTTAAGATAAATTGGATTTGAAATCAAGGTTTGAACAATGACACTATGACATAGGTGCATGGTAGAAAAATACTTTTAAAATACTGAACATTTAAATGTGACATTGATACATTGAAAAGTGAACGTAAATTGCTTCAGAACTATAGCTCGTGAGAAGAGAACAGAGTTCGGACAACAAAGTTGTCTCCCCCCAAAGTATGTTTAATAACAGAGTTGTAGATGCAGTTTTTGGGTCAACTTTGAACTCAAATCTGTATTCACTCGGCTGGAATTAAAATGCAAGGCCTACACCATTTGAAAGATATCTGAGTCCAGTTTCTATCCAAAAAAAAAAATGGTGTGTGATTTCGAGTTTTCTAGAGAAAGTTATGCCCGTTTTCCCTCGGCTTGACAGTACTACCTATTCTATGCAGGTTTCAAATTCAAACATTGTTTTCACTCTCTTTCCAAGTTTTTAAGCTCCATTTTGATACCCGTAAACTTGTTTCAACATAAAAAACATTCTATTCCCAGCAAATCAATGAAAACACAGCTCAAGTTATAGCAATTAGTTGTCAATTTTCAATGCCTAAAATAATTTCAGCAATTAAACACAGTTTTCCAGAACTTGCAAAGAAATTGTTGCTGTTAAGTAATATTCTAATTTGTATTCACTAATTACCTACTGCTACATAACAAATTCAGCATTTGAAGCTTCAATTTCAAACACTAGATATAAATAAACAATCTATTTGATAATTTCCAGCCTTAACACTCACACCATAAACAAATTCTCATTCAATTGGAATTTAAAAATTGATTTAATATAACTACTAAAGAACAAGAATAAATTCTTACCGATGTGATTCCATTTCATAATATAATCCCAACCCAGCCAAACATTTAATTGGATTGAACAATAATCATATAAGAACTATTCTCTATAATCAGGTATATATACACACACACATGTATATATATAACCACAAGATTCAAAAACCACAAGATTCAAAACCCTAACGCAATTCAGTTCATTGAATTATAATTTCTACACAAACATGGTTAATATATTTAATGGATAAATAATGGGAATTACTTACAGATTCTAAAGCTACCCCTTTTTCCTTTCCTTTCTTTCTCTTTTCCTTTTCTCTTCATTCCAGCCTTCTTCTGTCTTCTTCTTTTTTGTTTTTTGTTTTTTTTTTTTATTTTTGTAGAGTAGTTCAGCCAAAGTAATAAGAAAACAGAGGGTTGCTAGGTGTGAGGCATGCAAGGGTTTGCACGTGACCTGCTAAGAATTTGAAATCAATCCTAAGTCTTTTCCTTTATTTGCATTCTCCTCCCTTACTACTTAAATTACACTTAAACCAACCATAGTTTATTATAACAACTATAATAACCCCTCTTAATATTTTATTATCATTACTAATAGGTTCAATTAAATTATAAACCTCTCTATTTAGAGTGTGAATATTACAGAAGGTGAGTAAGACTAAAGAGGGAAAAGGAAAAAAAAAAAAAAAATGAAGACAAATTTAGGTGAGAAAAAAGGGGAGTTATTTGTCAATTGAATGATGTGGATCAATGTGGACCTTTCACTTTAAAATAAAACACCTATAAAGTTGACTTAAATTATAAAAAATACATTGCCACATAATTATTGTGTTGTTTTTTGTTGAGTTTTTTGTATGAATAAAAATTTTCTTTTAAATATAGTAAATGAGTGAAATATACAAGAAATTTGGGAGGGCCAAGTAGAATTATATTATATGAATTCCAACTATCTTATACATATTACATGAGGCTTGTAGAATTGAGCAACGGCCAGGCTCCCTACCCCTTGCCTCTGCCCTTGCTATTGAGGGACTTACAAGGTTCTGAGATGGAAAGACCAAGGGAAGCACACATCCACTAACGCCTGGCATCTAGGGAAAGGAATATTCCCACGTGACTCCTGAGACACATGGCATCGCCCTCTTGGCTACTTGGCCACCTGTGAGCCAAGGAAATGCCTATAAATAAGGCTCATTTTCCATAGTTCAAGGGTGATGATTTTGGGGATTCACATAGCTTGAAAAAGCGATTCTAGGGTTCCCATAGCTCGTTAGAAAGTGATTTTGGGATCCTCCTAGCCCAATAAGAGAGTGAAAATGGGGAAAACGGAAGCGTCTCCATTGCCATTACCTTTCCTGATTTGCTTGCCCTACTCTCACCCAACTACTCTCTTCTCCATCTCCGACTTACTGTTCACATTACTCGCCTCTTTGGTGATGCGACTTCTCGTACAAACACCATACATCAGGCTATGAGGATCCCAAAGTGTCTCAAGCTTTTGGGAACCCCAAGATCGCTTTGTATCGAGATATGGGAGCACCCTAGAATTGCTCTCTCAAGATATGGGAATCTCCTAAATTATCACCCTTGAGCTGTGGGAAATGAGTCCTATTTATAGGTGTGTTTCCTTAGCTCACAGGTGGTCAAGTAGCCAATAGGGTGATGCCACGTGTCTTACGGATCATGCGGGAATATTTTTTCCCTAGCTGCTAGGCCTCGATGTGTGCGTGCTTCCCTTGGTCTTTCCATCTCAGGATTTTACTCAGGAAGTATAGCATTGTATCAGCCAAACTCGCAGCCACTTCAATGAATCCCTACTCTTAGCTACCAAGCAATAAGCTTCCCATCGTCCCGACAAAGGGTCATAATGCAGCCATGTATAAGCTGGGCTATGCCATGCACCAAGCCTTGGGGACTTCTCGGGTCTTGCCATTACAACTGGATGGTCTCCTTTGGCCTGGATAATTTTATTTTATCTATGGGAAGGAGACTAATTGCTTTCAGATCTCGCATTCTCCATCTTTGTGAGAGTCATGGTTCTGACTTATTCACGATATTTCAATACCCGAATTCTGCTATCAGCCCCAAGGGGATCTTGCCCTTAGGGGATTTGGTTTACCTCAAGGGCTACACTCACCTTAGAGGGTTTTGCCTCAATTGTCCTCACCTTGGCTAGTTGTGCCTTAGTTGGTCTTATCTCAGCTGGTTGTACCTCAGCTGGTCTTACCTCAGATGGTTGTAGCTCGGTTGGTTTTACCTCACCCTTTGGGGCCATCTCAGTGAGTTCATTTTGCTAGTTTTGGGGATAATCTTCTTGCCTTGACTAGCTCGTTGAAGGCCTTATGATTCGCATGGTGGATCTCACGCGGGTCGATTCATGCACTAATTGTGGTTTACTTTTGATTAATTTCTGTTAGGATTGTGCCTATCTTCCCTTTTTCAAAAGTGTTCTTCCCGCCAAGGCAATTTGGGTTGTGTTTTCATATTTCAAATATGACCCTCCTGCAGTCTTTAATTGTGGTATTTTTTATTTCGGAAATTTTAAATTAGGGGTTTTTTTTGGTTGCCTAAAATAGGACATTATGTTTCAACCAGGCAAACTTGAATTAAGAATATTATTATTGACTATTGAGATTTAGTTTATTCTTTGGGTGTGGTTTGCTGTTTCATTTACATTATTTTTATTTTTTGGCTGTCCTACATCAAATAGTTTTATGTCTTTTCATGATCAAAATACAGCAGAAAATTTCTTTCATATAATAATAGCTGTTTGAACGTAGCACTCAAAATATATCCTTGTATTGGAGAATCCTAGTGATTCTCTCTACTTGTAAGGGGACAAAAAGGGCAGGAGGATATTTGTTTTTCATCATTCTCTGTCTAATGGATTGAAAGCTTTTTGTTAGTAGAAGAGATCTATGTTACATGAACTTGGGTGTGGTTGAAGGTAAGGGTACGTATCTAGAGGTCAGGCCTATCAAAACTCAAATTTAAGGGCACACAGACTTGGCAAAAAGAAGTGTTATTTTTTTATGTTCTAATCCATTATGTGAAGTGTTCAATGGAAAATATAGGACACATCCCACACTCTCGTCCAAGTGTTGGGTGTCCAACACATCTAATATTTGATTTATTTTTCAAGAATCCATGTAACATAGGAGGAGATGACTTTGGAAGTTGGTAACTTTGGTGTTTCTTGTGTAATGTTGCAATAATCATAATAAAAAATAAATATGCGATTTGGTTGCAAAATTAGTAATTATGTTGACATGGATGTATAGATCAATTTAAAAGAAAGCAATTTTCCTTTCTTCTTCTTTATTAATATTTCCCCTAAAAGTGAAGTAAATTCTTGTAGACAGATTGTTATGTATCTGCCCCAGTGGGTTGTGGTTTTTGGTTTCTTTAATTGTTTCTCTTCTCTGTGATTGCTTCTTTCTCTTTCTCCATGAGTGTGTCTCCTCTCCTCCTTTGACCTCCACCTTTATCCTCATAAATTTACATCATGCCTTTTTTTGTTGTACAAGGTCAATTCTATTATGTACAAGAACCTATATGAATGTAACATTGAAAGTATGTGTTTGCTTTTTTGCTTGGACATTCAAGAAAATAATTGCTGAATCATCTGTCTTTTCCATGACCAGGGGGCAATCACGTTGGCGGTTGTACAGGTACCTTGTTTAACTCCATTATTATTATTATTTTTTTAATGACCATGCCATTTATCAGAACTTATCAGTTGGTTTATTATATTTATTTATTATTACTATTATTATTATTATTATGGTCCTTAATTTGTACAAGTTTTATTGAGGTTGTGGATCTTAATTATATGATATGACTAATGATTAAAGTGATTTGCTTTATAGGGTCATGTCATTTGCTTTGTGCATTAGAAATTGTTCATTGTTTTTTCTTTTGGATAGTGGTAAGGAGACTCAACTTGAGTCTTTTAATTGGGTTAATGCATGCTGGGTTGTCCTAGGGGGATTAATAAGTAATAATTGTATTTTTTTTTTTTTATGATTGGATGTTCGGGTTAGTTTATGCGCATCTTGACTAATCTCGGGATCCACACAAAGCGCCCCCTCCACATGGTCGGGCAGATCTCGGGTAGAGTCCGTGCCCCAAGGAATCAATAGCATTTAGTGGGAGTTGAACTTGAGACCTAGAGGGAGCACACCTCTAGGTCCTAAGTTGCACCCACTAGGCCAACCCCTTGGAGTTATCATTGTAATTTGTCCTCTGAGACCCGTTCCATTTCTTTTTGATTTGGTAAATGTTGTAATAAATCAGTACTTCCAACTTTTACACCATATTGGGTAGTTATAATAATGAGAAATTTGGGGGTAAATTACACTTTGCACCAAATTTCACTTTGGTCCTTGCACATGAAATTGTGAGAGTCAACCCCCTGCACTTCCAATCAAATCTCACTTTGGTCCTTATACATAAAATTGTGATAGTCAATCCCTTACACTTCTGGTCAAGTGTCAATTTCCTCCCTAACCGTATAAGTCTTTAATAGAAATCAGTAATGTGACAAGCATATATGACTACAAAATGAGGACAAAAGAAGAAAATCACCCAAATTTTCCGTCTTTACACATTTCGTCCCAAAGTTTACATCAATTTTTGATGGTATTCGGTTAAAACAAAATGTAGATTGTGGGCGATTAAGGAGATGAACTCGGGTTTTGCAAAAGTTGGAATCACGAGACTTTGTTTTCCATAGTGACACAATCTATGAAGCACGGACACGTCCCTGAGGCTGGCGTATGAGTGTCTGACACGTGTCGGACACGGACACGCGTACGACATGCTGTTGACACGTGTCCGACACTCTCCCCTACGTGCCCCCTTTTTTTCAGAATTTTTCAGAGTCGGACACGAGGTTGGACACGCGAGGACACGATTCAGACACGCAGGTGGATCGAAGAAACCCTAGAACTGTTGGAGAGGAGAAAGGGAGAGAGCCAGAGTCGAGACATGTAGAAAATTTAATGTATTATTGATTATTATTGAATGTATACAATGACTCTCCTATTTATAGGAGAGTAAGAGAAATATACTAACACACTCACCTACCACACTATACACTCACCTACCACACTAATACTCACCTAACACACTCACATCTACCTACCACACTAATACTCACCTAACACACTCACATCTACCTACCACACTAACAGCCCCCCTCAAACTCAAGGAGGATAGGTACTAACCAACTTGAGTTTGGAGAGAAAGTAACAAAACAGGAAAAGAATCTGACAAATAAAATAAAAGTGGATAGGAGACACTGTATGGTCGTGTTAGACCGTTGTAGAAGACCGTATGGTTATGGCAGACCGATGTAGAAGACAGTTTATGGGGTCATGTCGAACCGTTGTAGAAAACAGTTTACGGGGTCATGTCGGACCGATGTAGAAAACAGTTTACGGGGTCATGTCGGACCGTTGTAGAATACAGTTTACGGAGTCTTGCTGGACCCATGTAGGAGACAGTTTACGGGGTCTTGTCGGACCCATGTAGGAGCTAACCGGAATCATTGTCGGGACAGTTTACAGAGTCTTGTCGGACCCATATAGAAGCTAACCGGAATCAAAGTCGGGACAGTTTACAGAGTCTTGTCGGACCCATATAGAAGCTAACCGGAATCAAGGTCGGGACAGTTTATCGAGTCTTGTCGGACCCTCAAAAGTCGCACCCTCAAAAGGCGTGCCCAATCTTATCAAAAGGCGTGCCATCAAAAGGTGTGCCCGACAGCCATCAAAAGGCGCGCCGATTTGTCGTCTGGCGTTGAGAGGCGCGTGAGGCGCAGGTCGGCCTTGGCTATTTAAACAAGACGGAGGCTAAGGCTGAGGCTGAGACAAAAAACCTGCTGAAAAACTCCGAAAAACTCTTCGTTTTCGGAGAGTTGTATTGCTGAAACACTCTGTTGCCCAGAAAATGGCCTCTTTTTCCCGCCCTCTCTCTCTGTTTCCGGATCTTAATGGTCCATCGAGCGCCTCTGGGCCAAGTACTCCTGCTCTGACTCAACCTAGTCTGCCCACACTATCAGTTGAGCAAGTGATGGCTACCCAAAATGATATCGAGGCCAACAACTACACGTTGAGGGCCTGCATGGAGACAGTGGCAGCGGTCACGAACCTGTCTCACCATCTGCAAAACAAGGCTTGTGAGGTATACCAGGTCAACGCCCAACTCTCCCTACTCCAGTGCATGTACAGAGATGCACGGGCAGAGATTTGTGCCTTGAAGGCTGAAAACAAGGAGCTGAAAAGGCAAACCACCTCCATGGCGAGATTTGGGGCACCGACGTACCTCACCTTTGATGGCCGGCGGGGAGCAGACTCTGGTGGCGGAAATACTGTGGTCGTTCTTGGAGGGAGTACTGGAGACGGGCCTTCGAACGTGCTCGGCGGCGTGGGAAACACGGAGGCAGCACTGGCAAGGGACGCCCAAGACAAAGGCAAGAAGAAGAGAACAGCTGAAGAGGCGAAGAAGTGAGGCCAGTTGTTTGTGGTGGTTATGGGTTGTGGTTGTTTTGTTGTTGTTGGTTTTTTTTTTTTTTTTTTTTTTGTGTAAAATGGTGATCGGGTTTGATCCCCGGCATGAATAAAATAAGGTTGGTGACATTACTGCAATTGCTTTCTCTTTTTGGATGACCT
Organism: Camellia japonica; assembly: GCA_030407325.1. Classification (NCBI taxonomy): domain Eukaryota; kingdom Viridiplantae; phylum Streptophyta; class Magnoliopsida; order Ericales; family Theaceae; genus Camellia; species Camellia japonica. Next base: position 159,887,043 of record JAPPVO010000036.1, read on the forward strand.
AGATTTCTTTTTCTGAGTATTCCAATTCTTGGAGAAGAAATCAAAGCCAAATGGTACAAAGCAGCAAGAGCAGCTCCAATGAATGGTCCCACCCAGAAAATCCATTGATCATCCCATGCAAGGTCCCTGTTGAAGACGATGGCAGCTCCAAGACTCCTGGCTGGGTTAATGCCAGTTCCGGTGATGGGGATGGTGGCTAAGTGAACCAAGAACACAGCGAACCCAATGGGAAGAGGTGCCAAAAATGGGGACATGCGAGTCTCGAGCGCTTCGCTTGGCATCGGTGGCAGAGAAGACAGTGTAGACGAGGACAAAGGTGCCAACAATCTCAGCACCAAGACCATCACCCTTGGTGTAGCCATGTTGCACAAAGTTGGCCCCACCATTGTTCATCTGATAATAGGAAGGCTGGAAGCCCTTGACAACACCAGCACCACATATGGCACCAAGGCATTGCATCACCATGTAGAAGACAGCTCTGGTGAGAGAGAGCTTTCTTGCTAGAAACAATCCAAAGGTCACAGCTGGGTTAATGTGTCCTCCTGAGATATATTGTTGTCTACAAATCAGATACTGAGCCAAAGAATATATTATTCCAAGAACTCCCAATATCCTAATCTTGATCAAATCTGTTATTATGACTGACGAAAGATTAAGGGGCAATGCCATCAGTGGTGTTGAGTCAGTCTGCTTTGTGTAGCTCCATACAAACCGGTTAAAAAGGATATGACTGGGGAATGTGAGGATGAGAAGGGCCACATTCTTCACTGCAAAAAACCAATCTGGTCCTCCAATTTCTAGGCCCCACCCAGCATTCCCAAGCCATGTGTCTTCCCATATGCTATAAAACGCAGTCAATACAAGGTAGGTTGAAATAACTACTGCAACTGGGAAATACCTCTGTTTGTCCCCGAATCCAGCAACAAAATCAGAGTCCTGGTTGAGAAGCAGCAAGATAGGTGCCAAGAAGAATATTGCACGGTTTGAGCCACTAGTTAGATTGACATTCAAGATTAGGCATATAGCAAAGCACATTATAGTAGCAACATTACCAACTGCTGGCATCCAGGCTCCCTCAATGGCCATCCTCCTGATAGTGAAGGCTTGCACAGTTGAGTCCCTACGCTGCTGCATGAACCTTAACTTTGGAGGTAAAGTGGCAGAGCTGCTTTCACCAGATTGGCTGTGTCTAATTCCACCCCTTTCAAAAGCCTTTTCTCGCATAAGTGATGCCAATTCAAACTTTATCTCCAATGCAATAAGCATAAAAATAGCTGCATATAAACCAAGAAGAGATGTCCTTGCTCCCTCAATGGCAAGTAGCATTGTCAACTTCTTGTCTTCCTCTCCTGCATCTCCAGCTTCACCATCCCCAAGTATGCTTTTAATTCTCATCTGGCCTTCCAATAAATAAGTCACAGGAAAGAGAGCCACAAGTAAAGCAAACACCCATGGTAGAATTTTTGTGCTTGAGGCAGAAGGGAAATGGGTGAAGACCACAAAGACAGAAGTGCAGACCATTGTTATGACAACAAGGGCATGTAACATAGCCGCCTGAAGAAAATATTCAGCAGCTATATAAACACCCAGAGCAATCCCCATGGCAATGGAGTAAAATGCTCTCAACTCAACAATATACTTTATGGGAATAATGGAAGTGGTTGAGGAACCTGAAGTTGCTGTTGAAGAGGCCGCTGAAGCAACGGATGCTGTACCGGCTGAGGAACCGATGTTTGAAGAAAAGAAACCAAGTGAAGTAGGTTGAGGTCCGGCGGGCGGCCAAGGCGAGGTTGCCGCCCGCCGGTGAAGCGAAAAATACTAGGTGCTAAACCCGCTCTGATACCATGTAGAAAATTTAATGTATTATTGATTATTATTGAATGTATACAATGACTCCTATTTATAGGAGAGTAAGAGAAATATACTAACACACTCACCTACCACACTATACACTCACCTACCACACTAATACTCACCTAACACACTCACATCTACCTACCACACTAACAAGACAGATCGAGGGAAGAGAGAGAGATAGATCGAGGGAAGAGAGAGACAGATCGAGGACAGAGAAAACAAGCCCTAACCTGTTTTGTCTTCGTCTTCGTCTTCTGCCTTCTGCCTTCGTCTTCGCTGCTTCGTCTTCATCTTCGTCTTCGCATCGTCTTCCTCTTCCTCTGTCTTCGTCTTCCGTCTTCTATCTTCTGTCTCTCGTTCTGTCTCTTTCTCTTTCTTCTCTTCCCTCATCTGATTTCATTTCTCTCCACTCCACCCTTTTCTTTTTATTCTCTCTCTCTCTTTTCTTCTTTTTTCTTTTGTTTTATTATTTATATCTATGTTTTTATTCAAATATATAAAATAAATTATTTTTATTTAAAAAAAATCAATTTTTATTTTTAAAAATTTAGATAATATATTTATTAATTTTATTATTATTGTAATTTTATAAGAATTAATATTTTTAAAAATTTTAGATATAAAATAAATAAATAAAATTATATATATTAAACGTGTCCCCAACGTGTCGTGTCCCCTATTTTTTGAAAATTTGCGTATTTACGTGTCCATGTCGTGTCCGTGTCGTGTCCCGTGTCCGTGCATCATAGGACACAATCTTTTGTCTATTCCTCTTCATTTCTCTTCTATTTCTTTGCTACTTTTTTTTATTTCAGAAGTTTTATTTTCTTGCTTCTTCGTCCCAATTTTCAGCATATGAACATATATATATATATATATATATATTGTATTATATAACTTCCACATAAACAAAGTGTATATTGGTGGGAAATGAGGATGATTCTCCTTTCTTGTTCTCATTTCGTAGTCACATGCTTATCACATGACTAGATTCTGGTAAAAGACTTAAACCATGGAGTAACAGAATGAAAAAATTGACACTGAAGCGTAGGGGGTTGACTGTCACAATTTCATGTGTACAGACTAAAGTGGGATTTGGTGCGAAGTGTAATTATCCAAAATTTGGCCTTCCTGGCTATATATATGTATATATACTCCCTTGTATCTGCTTCAGTGTCTGGCAATTTACATGGTCAGTTCTAGAAGATTGATTGTGTGATTAATATAGTTATTAAAACTGAAATGTACAAGAATTAGATAAAAATTTTGACTCTCGCGTTGCTTTTTTTTTTCTTTTTTTCCTCACAGATACTGTTAAACTATATCGGAAAGGGGAGCTTGAACCTTTGCTCTCAGAATCTGGTGCTGCGAAAACAGAGAGCTAGTTTTCTTTAGTTCTTATCCTTTGAAAGATTGGCTTTCTTTGCTATCTGTGGACTTCATAACAATTTATGTGCCATATTTCTGTCTATCAAAAATGAAAATTTCTTTTTATTGACATCATTTAATTCCTTCTCATGTTCCAGAAGTGATATTTATGCATCTTCCTAATGAAATTGTATAGAGGATTCATTTTAAAGGCCAACGTAGATTGCATATGAGCCTTGTTTAATTGTTTATTTGCGCAACCTTTCAGATCGGATATTGGATGCATGGCTTGTGGAGCTGTAAAATGCTGTATTATGTTTAGATGAACTGTCAATCTTTTGATTGTATTAATGAGCTTTGCTGCTTATTTGCTCTATGCACTGGATTTGTAAATGACCCGTTTTATGAAAGAAATGTTGCCAATTGTGTTCACACTAAACTCATTTTGCAAATAATGTGGGAATTCCAAAATATTTGCTGAGATTAGGATCTTTGCAAGGAGAGCAATTTTAACCCCTTAGATGTTTTAAACTCCACAACAGTAACCCATCTACGTAGAAACGTAGAGGAATCAATATAACCGCATGCATAATCTATTTTTTGTGATTTTTGTCGAGAACTCTCCCTCATTCCAAAGCAACTATGACCTTGGTTAGTGTGATTTGCATCCGTAGCTATGACACGTGCAACCATGTTGTGTATTTGAACGAAGACAATAGGTTCTATTAAATAGGAAATGAGAATTCACATTATTAAAATTTGAGGTAACTTGGTGTACAATTTACAGAAACAACTGGTATCAATTTAGTGGTCTTTTGGCAACATAATTAAAAGCTGCGTCTTGCAGCCAAAACGATAGCCTCAGTTAAGCCAAAAACGCAACCAAAAAGCTAGATGAGTATTTGGGATGTTTGCAAAACGCCAAGGGTGGAATTACATGACTATACTCCTTGTTTCAACAAGGAGTTAAATGAGCCAAAAAGGGTCAAATAGTAAATTTTCTAAGTTAGGTGGGTATTTTGGTCATTTTATAATGACGTGATATCAAAAATAAATATTAATTCAAAAAATAAAAAGTAATTTTTTAAATCACTTTTCAAAAAAGTCGAAAAATTTGATAAAAAATTTAAAATTAACTTTTTATTAACTTTCTAAAATACCCCTTAGTGTCAAAGTTGGTACTTATTGACAAGAGTGTCTATTGTTAAGACTAAGGGGTGGTTTGGCATCCCTTATATAATCTATCTTTTTATCTTTTTTTCATCACATCATTTTTTTACTTTTCTGCATATCTTTTTGTAAAAAGATAAAAAGTACATTTATTTAAATCATCTCAAACAACTCTTAAAAGATGTATTGTATAGCAGTTGTCTTCTCCAAGTTTGTAGGTATAATGATTAAAGATGAATGTGAAAAGACCACACTTTACTCGTCATGATGATAAAGCAAAAAGTTTGATAAAGCAATGTTATATGATGACATGGCAAGTCATTGAGATAGGACGCCATTGAAAAAAGCAATGTCTAATAAACTCGATGCTTGTACAAGTCATGGCAATGGAAAAAGTTAGGGATAATAAATTTTTTTTTATGAAAATGATTATGAAAAATTTATAATCTTTGAATTATCTTGATTAGTGTGTGGTATTTTATTCTAAGTGATTACCTTGATTAGTGTGTGATACTTTATTCTAAGTGTAATTCAAGGATCACAAAGTTTTCATGATTATTTTCATAAAAGATTTTTCATGATACCTAACATTGCGGCAATGCAATAGATGACAATTAAACAGGACAAGTGACGAAAATGGTGGATTGCCAAAAAAAACAAAAACAATTAATGTTGGCAAGTTGTTGTCACTAGAGGTGTGCATAATACTGTCAAAACCGTCAAAACTGCACCGAATCGCTCCGAACCGCGCAAAATTTCAACCTTGGCAGGCGGGTTGTGTAGACCCAACAGTGCAAACTTTGATATTTTGAATTGGTGGAAGGTTAATGGCAATAAGTATAAGATTCTCTCTCTAATAGCAAAAGATGTGTTGGTTGTCTCAGTTTCTATAGTAGCCTTTGAGTCAGCTTTTAGTACCAGTGGACATGTGCTTGATCCATTTAGGAGTTCTTTGATGCCAAAGATGGTGGAGGCTCTAATTTGTGCACAAAATTGGTTACGGTCTCCATCAATTCCAATCAATCTTAGAGAATGTATGGATGATGTTGAACAATATGAAGAAATTGAGTCAGGTAATTTTTTTGATATGTGTTTATTTTAAAAATATTATTCAATATTGATTTTAGCTTTTATGTAATTTTGAATAACATTACAAATATTTTTTATTTTTCAGAATTTTTTTCATCATCTACTGCACAAGAAGCAACTATTGTTGAGGACTAATTTGTCTCCAAGTTAGTTTGGTTTTAAAGTTCTTGAGGTTATACTTAATTCTTACTCTTGAATATTATTTTGTTATAATGTTTTTTTTTTAATATTTTTTATAATGATTTTGATGATAGTTTTTTTGTTATTTATTTATGTTTTCTTTGCTCATGTCCACAGATTAATGAAGTTTTTGGAGTTTGGTTGAAGCAATTGTGAAGGATTGAAGTTATTGTGGAGTTTGATGAGTAGATTAATTTTTTTGAATTCTTGGATTGTTTGTGGGTTTTGATTAACTTTTCAAATTATTTTTTTTAGAACTATGGTGGATATTGGACTTAGACTAACTTTTGAACTTTTGGATTGTTTGTGCCTTTGATTAACTTTTCAGAACTTCTTAGAACTATGTTGGATGTTAGATGTTGGATGAATTATGTTGAACTATGTTGGTTGAACTATGTTGGATGTTGTAGAACTTTTTTTTGAACTTTGTCTAGTATTTATTGTATTCTTAAATTGCTATTGTATAATTTATTTAAAGTGTTGGATTTTTAGTTTACTAGTTTGTTCATGTTTAATGTTACATGAGATGAATATTTTAATTTTGACTATTTCAGTTAATTTATAAATTAGATCTTTTTATTCTATGATTCAAGTTTTATAATTTGAATTATATTGTTTATAAACCGCCAAACCGCCCGAACCGCCGGTTTTTGATAAGAAAAATGACAAATTCTAATGACATTTTTATCAATCCGCCACCCGCTATACGGTTTCTATTTTTCTCTTAAACCGTACCGACCCGCACCGCGCACACCCCTAGTTGTCACCATAGTAATTAAACACGTAGCTTACTGCAACTTGTCCCTTGATTTAATGGACAATAACACTAGACTTGAGGTTACAATTGTCCCTAGTCAACCTCGGGTAAACACAATGATGCAGCCTTTCAAACTTTCTTATCTCAAAGAAATCTTTATTCTTCAGCTTCGTTGCTCGGACCGTTCAGTTGCAGTCGTGCTTGCACTTTGACACCCAGCTTCTTTCTTTCGATTCAACAACCACGCCTTCCCCGATTGCACTTTACGTTATACAAATAAACGACATGCCTCAGGCTTGCTTTATCCTGGAAAACCATCCCTTTCTCCAATTCAGCTGTTTCAGAGTTCCACAATGGCCAACATTCAACGACATCGCAGCTTGTAATGGAACCATCCTTGGAAAATCAACATTATGGTAGAAAGGTATATCTAGGTGTGACCCATGGATGTCACCATGCCCTCTGGCTTCATCATCGCAATATAAATCCTCTTCATCCTCATATATTTCAATTATGGATAAAATTATGAATAAATTTTTTATGTAGCATAATTGGTTTTTGAATATATTGGCTTCATTTCATGAAATGATGAAACAATACTTGTATCAATCTTGGAGGCCTTGACAGAAAATAAACACAGTAAAATAAAGACCGTCAGTCTACATATCTACTCCTACATAAATACAGATAAAGAGCACATCATATATGAATGATTTCAGTGAACTTAATTTTATCATCATCTTAGAGCATCTCGAAGGCTTCATCAAATTTTTTTATTAAATCTGAGTAAAAATTTGATGAAAAATTTGATTTGATATGATGCACTCTAATAGTAAATTTAAAATTTTCATCACACCTTGTTACAAGTTTGGTTGTTCGGATAGACGTCTAGCCATGAGTGAAAATTGACATTCGGAATGATAAAAAAAATAAGAAATTGTGAAAATAGTGATATTGTGAGAATAAAAAACAGAGCATTGTTATTTATAGGTAGAGCAACATTTGTAATCTGCAAAATTTGAAGTCCAACGGCTACGTATAAAATTTGATGAAATGATAAAACTTCTTTGATTTGATAAAAAATTTAACTCTTCATTCATTTGATATCAATTTGATGAAATAGTTGGAGCTGAGTTTTAATGCGCTTTTCATCAAATTTAAATTTGATGGAACATTTGATGGAGAATTGGAGGTGGCCTTATAGGTAAATGCCTGAAATCAAATCTATTTCTTAAATAACATTTACAATTATTCCTTCACATTGAGCGAAACTTTAATTGAGATTTCTCACTTTATAAGCATTCCCTAACATCGAGCAAACCTTGAATAATGATTTTTTTTTTTTTTTCAAAAATACACACACATACACTATCACTTCTTATGATTTTTAAAAATATAACTCGACTATTCTTTTATTTTTCAAACCCCAAAATCACTATGTCCATGATTTGAAATAAAATCTAACCTCCCTCCCAAAAAATAAAAAATAAAAAAGCAAAAATCAACAGAGAAGTAGAAGTAGCATTTTATAGAGTACCTTGTAGGGAGTGTTGACAACGTAAGTTGCCAAGTAGAGAGGGGAAGGAAGGGAGTGGTGGTTGTGGTTGGCGTTGTCGAAAGTACTTTCCCGACAATTAGCTTTCCTGACAATTCTTCCACGACTAATGCTGCGATCAAATGATTTAGTCGCTAAAGCCTTTCGGTGACTAAAAATTGACTGTTGGCGACTAAAAATTTAGTCGCCAAAAGTGAAAATTCTTGTAGTGAGTGGAAGGCACGATTTTGCAGGGGAAAAAAAAAAAAAGATAGATTAAATGGAGGGAGAGAGTCGTAACATTCAAGTGTGGGTTTTATAAAAAATGTATCTTGAAAGACTCTGTTAGTAAGAACGTTTTTAATATTTTGAAAAAGTGTTATAATGTTCAAGTGTGGGAAAAAAAGTGAATTTTGAGAAACTCTATTAGTAAGTTTGTTTTTTAATTTGTTTTGAAAAACTTTGTTAATTAATTAGAAGTTTTTTAGCCAGAATTTTTTTAAAACTTTGATAGTAAAGACATTTTTTGTATGAATGAATGACACTTTATTTCCAAACATGTTTTTGTTTAGGAAAACAAATTAGTAACCACTCTTTGTAATTAAATTAAAAACGTGATAACAACAAAGTTTTTCTGGTAGTACAATGTTAATATTAATATTAAATGTGGAATTCCAAACTGTTTGGGCATTTAACCAAAGGTGAATTAATTATAATGCAGTGAAGGGTCATGGTCATTATAACATTCATGTTGAAGTGCATAACGTGCAAGTGGTTCTATTCATGTGAATGAGCTACTTGCATAGTATCATGGTGATTTATTGTCTGTATTTTCATCTCCAAGTCGTCATTATCTAAATGTGTATATAAATATGGAGTAAAGTATTTCAGCAATGAGTGAGTAAATAGAGTTGCGTATCATTTCTTTTATATATTTTTATAGTGTTTATATAGAGATTATTAGTTAACCTATAAAGGTGTTTATATGGTGGAGTTTTGGACTCAATCGCTTGTGCAGGGTTGCTTTGAATCAACACAACTATGAGTCTGGTTGTTGTATCTTGGAAGAGATAGTCCAATGAAATATTCTATTGCATCGAGAGTGATGATTTTGCCAATCGAGAAGGGCTTAAATCTCCTTAAAATTGGCACGAGAATCTCGCTCTCTTTAAGGAGGTTCAAACCCTTCTCAATTGAGAAAATCACCTCCCCGGTGTGGCTGGATATCTCATATGGCATGTTTCTCTTCTTCCTCTCGTAGGACTCACTGTGGTCGCTCTCGGTCGTAGAGGACACGCCTATCCAACTATGACACTTTAAATGATAAGATAAAAGTATACAACAGAACTTTGAATTTGAAAAGATTCTGAGAAATAACAAACTAGTATTTATCTCTAATAGGAAGGATTAGGTGAATTAACTACATTATCAATTGAAAAAAAATATGCCAGCAAAATTTGAATATACCATTTTAATTGTTATTTGGGAAAATTAGTCTAAAGCCCCCTTCCCATTTTTAGTAATAGAAAAGATCCACAATATTATTTTATGATGTCTAAGGTCCCTCAACCCCACATCTATATATCACAGAGAAATTTGACTTGTAAAATCAAACCTCATTTCTCTCTCTACCTTCTCTATTTCATCTCTCTCTCTCTCTTTCTCTCTCTAAATCCAAACTTCACTTCACTCCCTTCAGTGGCCGCTTCCTCTGCCTCCACCGCCGTGAGACTGGGTGACCACAATCGCAACCCCAATCGACAACTCGGACATGATCGTCACATCCTCTCGCGACAAATCCCTCATAGTCTAGCACCTCACCAAGGAAGACAAAGTCTACGACCTCCGTCGCCTCTGCCTCACCGACCACTCTCACTTCGTCGAAGACGTTGTCTTCTCTTTCGACGGCCAGTTCGCTCTCTCCGGCAATTGGGACTCCGAGCTCTGCCTCTGGGACCTCTCCACCAACATCACTACTCGCTGTTCGTCGGCCATTCCAAAGACATCATCGCCGTCACTTTCTCCTTCGATAATCACCAAATTGTCTCGGCTTCCCGAGACCGTTCGATCAAGTTGTGGATCTCAAGGTTGTGTTGTTTGAATCCATATTTTAGTCCATGAATTACAGAGTGTAGTACTTCCTCATAGCAGTTTGAGTCATTTAGATCTGAGTTAAAATTTTGGGAATGATATTTGGAATCTCTATCTCGGATGGCTTTGAGGCCTCTGCTAATCCCAAAGCTTAATGGTTGCCTCAGTAGGAACACTAAGCCAAGACCTATTAATTTTCTCTGTGTTCAATTTTCTCTGTGTTATTCAATTTTCTTTGAATTTCTTTAGTTTGAACTCAGAGAAATTTCTCTGGGTTAGAGTGGGATTTTCTCTAAGTTTGAGTGAATTTCTCTAGGTTTGAGGAGGATTTTCTCTAGATTTGAGTTCTGGAATTTTCTTTCACTGCAACAAGGGCTTTGCTCTTAACTTCCAAAGGATCAGTTTTAAAGGATTTCCATGAAAGAAGAGCTCTTAAGGTATTGTGATTATTCAACTGACTTCCACTTACCCTCTTGCTATTACCGAGTTATGTCTTTAAATTTCTTTCAATGGATTGTATGGCTTCTGAGAAAATCAGAATTTCTCTGGGAAGAGAATTTCTCTAGGATGGATCCAGAATTTCTTTGGGAACAAAATTTCTCTGGGATGGATCCAGAATTTCTCTAGAGAGAATTTCTCTAGGATCAAATTTTCTCTGGATTGATGTTGAGGGATCTTAGACATTATGAAAATATTAGATGTCCTTTATGCTATAAAATCTTAATGCCAAGGACCCTAAAAAAAAATCTCCTTATTATTTTGAATCTCAAAAAGAGTGATTTTACATATTAAATTTTCAAATTAAATTATTAAATATAAGAAACTTATTTAAAGTTATCCCTTGAACATCTTAAATTATCTTTAGCAGGATGTGATTGATTTAAATCTCTTTTTTCAAATTGGAGCCCCAAAATCAAAATCCTAATTTCGCCTGTGTTTTTTAAAAAATTGATAAAGAAAAAAAAAAAAAAAGAAAAGAAGAAAGAAATTGCATAACATACATTATTTAACCTGTGTTTGGCAAGTTGGGTTCAAGCTAAATTAGCCACTAAATGACAAAAGTGGCTAATTTAGCCACATCCGGACAAAAGCATGACAGGAGCATGGCTGCAACAATTTCACAGGTAAATTTACCATACTACCCCCACATGAAAGAGGGGCGGCGTCAGCCCCCACAAAGTAAAAAAAAAAAAAAAAAATCAAATCAGGCTTTTTACCAGGAAAAACAAAGAAAGTTGAAAAAAAAATTAAAAACATTTTTTTTGTTTTTGTTAAAATATTTTATGAAAATAAATTTAAACTATATTTTATAAAAATATTTTTAAATAATTTTTTTTTTTTGTTATGTATTTGGTTATGATTTGAGTGTAGAGTTGTGAAAGTAATATGGAATTTCGAGTTATGTGTTTGGTTATGAGTTAACTCAATAGATTATTAATTGAGTTTCATTTTATGTGTTTGGTGACGACTTGAGTATAGAGTTGTTTTTAAATTTAAAATATTAACATTTTAAATTATTTAAATTATTTAAATTTTGTTGTTAAAATAATTTTTTGAATATTTAAATTGATTAAATTTTTACAATTGAAATATTTTTTGAATATTTAATTTAAATTTTTGCGTATTAAATTTTTTAGATTATTTACATTATTTACAAATAAATAAAACAAATGAAAATCCATTTTTGAAATATAAAAACAAATTAATGTGGGTTACTAAAAAAATGCCAAAATCGTAAATTAAAAAAAAATAACGACAAAAATATGCCTCATTGAAAATTTTAAAAAAAAAAAAAACATGAAAACATAAATTACCATTCGCCACGTAATTAAATAAGGCAATAAAAATAAAAATAAATAAGGCAAAAAATAAATAATTAATGTATAAAAAAATAAATATGGCAAATAAATAAATAAATAATGCAAAATCCAATAAAAATAAATAAGACAATTTGTGCAAAAAATATCATTATGTTATTGTATACCAATAAAAATAAATAAGGCAAAAAAAGTAAATTAAAGAACAATAACTAATTAATGTATAAAAAAAATGACAAAAACAGAAATTTAAAAAAAAAATAAATAAATAAAGCAAAATACACCAAATACAAACCCAAAATAAAAAAAAAAAGAAGAAATATTTTACCAAAATACGCCAAAATAAAAGCCAAAATTAAAAAATAAAAAATGATCCAATTTAAGCAAAATACGCCAAATCCAAACCCCAAAAAAAAAAAAAAATTAGCAAAAAACGCAACATCCAAACCAGAAATAAGAAAAAAATTTAAAAAAAATTTAAAAAAACCAACAATTTCGGACCTTTTCGGAAGTTGACATGGACTTTGCAAAACTATTTGAATTACAGATATATGTGGCTCAAGGGCAATCAAGGGCACTTTGGTAAATTAATAGGAAGACACCTCACCAAAAAGTCAAAAAGCCAAAAAAGCCCTTCCTAAACCAGGCTTTTTAGCCCCAGGCTAAAATAGCCAAAAAGCCAAAAAGCCAACCCACTTCCCAAACGGAGGCTTAAGTACTCATAGAATCCAATCTTTAATGAGAAATTTGGCCATAAACCTCTCTTAGCTTCCTTTTCTTGTTAAAAGGACAAAAAACAATTTAATACTTTCAAAACCCCTTTCATCATTGTAAAGTTCTGTATGAATGACAAAATTTGTTATTTGAATATTTTATTTGACCATTATACTTTTTCTTTCTTTTCTTTCTTTTACAATACTCTCTCTCTTCACCAACTTGATGGTTGTTCATCGCCTTTACCATCTGCATAATCTACCGGCGTCGCTTATCCTCACCGTCGGTCGACGACCACCAATTTTACTATCAAACCACCACCATCTCAGATTTGGTACTTACGAACTTAGATTTAAGATCAATAACTTCAGATATGAGATAAATAAACTTAGATTTGATATTTAAAAAAAAAACATTTTGAGAAATCGAGAGATTACAATGAAAAATCAAGAGTTTTTTTGTTTGTTTGTTTGTTCATGGATCTAAAAGTAAAATTTAACTCTGGTTAGTTCATTATGCACTATGTTTTTTATAACAGTAAAATTTTACTCTAATTATGACGACATGCTAATATGTTTAATGACACTAAAATTCTACTTCGAATCATAGTAAATTTTACTTTGATTCAATGTAAAATTTTATTTTGCAACACACTGCGAGGATGGCTTTACAAGAGAGGGCTGCATCATGAACCAGAGTAAAATTTTAATGTTTGAAGAACAGAGAATCATGAGAAAAAGAGATAGATAGGGAGACAGAGTTCGAAAACAGAACATCATGAGGAGGAGGAGGAGAAGAAGAAGAAGAAGAAGAAGAAGAAGAAGAAGAAGAAGAAGAGAGAGAGAGAGAGAGAGAGAGAGAGAGAGAGAGAGAGCATAAATGGTGAGTGACACACACACACAGAGAACAAGAATTGTTAGAACTAGATGGAAAGAGAGTGAAGGATCTCAGATCTGAGGTTCACGAACCTCAAACTGTCATTTTCCATCGACGACGACGGTGAATGACCTTAGATTTGAGGTTGTGGACATGAAAAGCGACAGTGGCGATGAAGATGGTGGAGAAAGAGTTCCATGGAAAGCGACGGTGGCATCGGTAGAGAGTGTGGTGGCACCAATGGAGAGCAACGGTGGTAAAAAGAGCGAGACAGAGAGAAGAGAGATTGAGATGAGAGAGAGAGAGAGAAAGAGAGTGTTTGCAAATCTAATATACACATATATATATCTATATATATGAAGGTAGTATAGTAAAAGAAATAAGTTTTAAAATATTAGGAGGTTTTAAAAGGATCCATATAATTCTAATTAGACAGTGAGGGCACTATCACCAAATCCTCCATTTTTAATTACGAAGTGCCCCATATAAAAAGTAATTCCATATAATCATGGAGACCAAACTTTAACTGTGATGTGTTTTAACTGAATCAAGATAGGAAGAACTTAAACTTTTTACAACATAAAAATAAAATAATAAAATAAAATTTAAAATCAAAATCAAAATACAAATAGAATACCATTGCTTGAAGAAATAACTTACTCAAAATCAGAAAGTTTAGCCAACTCAAAAAATTTAGGATCTTGTTAATATGTGCGTGTTAAGAGAATTTTAAAATATTGTACGTTCTATAATACATTCACTTTCATGCATATTGTACAATCTTTTTATGCATCTTACTATGTGTCCTAAAGATGCACATTAACAAAAATCTAAAAATTTATACCAAGTTTCACTGAAGTGTTAATTGTGTAACTTCAAATCAAAAGACCTTTTCATCACGCTTCAAAAAACAAACTCTGAATCTGAACTATCTTTATATCTAGATATATGGTAACATTATCTCTTGAACTACTTCTTAATTGATTGCATAACCAGTGAATTGTTGTAGAAAAATTCTTTTGTTCAGGTTATCATGGATCTTATTTCAAAAACTTATTATCTTAAATCATTTTTGGTTGCAATGAATTCCCACAAAATTGTCCATCTAATTTATAATTTATTTCATCTGCAATCTATGTTTTGATTTTATGGGTATGGCACATGGTGTTGTGAATTTATATGAATTTTGTTATGTTTCATTTAGTTTCTTCATTGAAAACTTTTGTTATTAGTCTCTTTCTTCATTTGTCAATGTCTAAAATTTTACTTTGTTTATGTTTGATTGTTCGAAAGTTTTTCCATTGAAATTTTTTGTTATTAGTTTCCTTTTTCATTTGTCAATGTGTCTATAATTTTACTTTGATTTGACAGACTATATGTGTGTATAGTGTTTGATGAAATGTCTATGCGAATTGCGAGGATAGAATGTTAAAATAGTTAACATGTTGTTGGATATGAATGACTCATTGTGCTCTTTTTTGAGTTTTGTTTGTTTCTTTTTCTTTTTCATTTCTTTTCCCCCTCCTAATTTGGGGTTGTTAATCGAAGTGTTTATGGTTTTGTCTTTTTGCTTCTAAATCTGTTCTTTTTACAAAAAACAAACTCTATGTTCAATGATTTTTCATTGAAATTTTTATGTGATTTTCATTAAAAAGCAACACAAGCTCATAGACAAATCTAACCATAAACCTTTACAAATAACTCACAAATTACTTTTCCATCCACTTTCTTTCAAATAACTTTTGCATAATTTTTACATAAACCATGACACTTGTGAATAATACCATATTCCTCGTCATACAGGATGTTCAATGAAAATGAAACTACCAGGATAAATTATGGGCACTTCAAATGTGAAATTGATGAAACAAGATTTGTGTAAATATTATAGATTTAAGTTGTATTGTTTTTGTTGTTTTAGATAGTAAGATGACAAATAATAATTTATGTCATTCTAGATAGTAACGTTATGAATAATTAATACTGTTTCAAAGTGGATGCATTCATATGGAAAGAAAAAAAAAAAAAATCTAGAAACTTCATATCATTAATTTGTACAACGAAGAACTTATTCATATCATAAATTTCATATCAATTTTTTTATATGGTTATAAGAAATTTATTATTTAAAAAATATAGTTATATTAGATGAAACACCACGTGCAACGCACGTGATCACCACTAGTGTAGTTAAAAATGTATATGTAGTTTTACCTCATTGATTTAATTTTTGGTGGTGTTATTAGTTTTAAGTTAGATTTAGGTTTAGGTGTTTAAACTCATTTCACGACAAAAGGTGTAAAAAGTTATTGTTGATGCACTACAAAAATTTCAGTTTTTTGCGACGGTAAAATGCCGTCGCTAATACTCCTAATGCTGTCTCAAAAAACTTTTAGCGACGGCAAATGGGGGGTCACAACAGAGGGCGTTGCTAAAACATTTTAGCGACGATTGGTTGATTATAAATTTTAAAATTTAAACCACAGTTAGCGGTTAAAGCAGTGCAGATTGATGCGGATCAGTGCGGTTTTAGCGGATTGGGCAATATTTTGCACAACTATAAGAGCAAACTTTTCACATGAAACCCTTTAATTTGTGTATATAATTTTCAATACATAATGGTGTGGCTTCTTGTGATCCGCTCATTTCCAAATGAAAACAAATACAATTGTCCTCAAAATTTCACAAATAACACTGCCACATCATTTTTGTCATGAATTTTGTATAAAAATTATATAAGAATATCATTTTTGAACTGGTAATTATAATAAGCCTACTTGCATATGTAAAGTCAGCAGCAGCCATGAAAATCAAACTGAACAACAAAAGCTCAAGATAAAAAACTAAAGACAGATACTATGTTCAAAACACATGTTCTCTGAGCTCCATACCATAAGTTCTTGACTTTCTTTTTTGAAAAAACAAACACACCACAAGTTTATGACTTTCTTTAAAAAAAGAAAAATGGAAAAAAAGAAAGAATATGGCTGTCTATAACCACTATCCATACACATTCAAGCCTTTTTTTTTTGAGACGGCAAATGTTGTCTTTTGCGACGGCATTTTACTATCGCCAATAATATGTAAAAAATTGAGATCTTTTGTGACGGCAATGTTGTGCCGTCACTAAAAGATTTATTTGAGACGGCAAAAAAATGCTATCGCAAAATGTTTTTTGTCGCAAAGGCATGACCTCTGTCACCAATTTCTTTTGTGACGGCATTGCCTATGTCGCCAAAAAAAAAAACATTTTATGTCTAATGTTTTTTGCGACGGTGTGGTGACGTTGCAAAAAAAAAAAAAAAAAAAAAAAAAAAAAAAAAAAAAAAAAAAACCTGCAACAAAATTTTTTAAAATATTAAAATTACCTGTATTAAATTAAAAAAATTGAAAAAGAAACTAATAATTGCATAATAATATAAAAATTCCTGTATAGAAATAAAAATTTCTTCATAATAAAAATATTATTGCATTCATAATTACACATCAACAAAAATTCCCCACTACATAATTTCCCATAATGCGTATATAATGTTTAATTTCCCAAATAACACTGCCACATCATTTTTGTCATGAATTATGTATAAAAATTATATAAGAATAACATTTTTAAATTGGTAATTATAATAAGCCTACTTGCAAATGTAAAGTCAGCAGCAGCCATGAGATTCAAACCGAACAACAAAAGCTCAAGATAAAAAACTGAAGACATATACTATGTTCAAAACACATGTTCTCTAAGCTCCATACCATAAGTTGTTGACTTTCTTTTTTGAAAAAACAAACACACCATAAGTTTCTGACTTGCTTTAAAAAAAGAAAAATGGAAAAAAAGAAAGTATATTGCTCTGTCTATAACCACTATCCATACCCAATCAAGCCCTTTTTTTTTTGACGGCAAATGTTGTCTTTTGCGACGACATTTTACTATCGCCTATAATATGTAAAAAATTGAGATCTTTTGCGATGGCAATATTGTACCATCGGTAAAAGTTTTATTTGAGATGGCAAAAAATGCTATCGCAAAATGTTTTTTGTTGCGAAGATATGACCTCTATCGCCAATTTCTTTTGCGACGGCATTGCCTTTGTCGCAAAAAAAATACATTTTATGTCTAATGTTTTTTGCGACGGTGTGGTGACGTTGCCAAAAAAAAAAAAAAAAGACAAAAAAAAACACCTGCAACAAAATTTTTAAAAATATTAAAATTACCTGTATTAAATTAAAAAAATTGAAAAAGAAACCAATAATTGCATAATAATATAAAAATTCCTGTATAGAAATAATAATTTCTCCATAATGAAAATATTCTTGCATTCATAATTACACATCAACAAAATTACCCCATTGCATAATGTCCCATAATGCGTATATAATGTTTAATTTCACAAATAACACTGCCACATCATTTTTGTCATGAATTTTGTATAAAAATTATATAAGAATATCATTTTTGAACTGGTAATTATAATAAGCCTGCTTGCAAATGTAAAGTCAGCAGCAGCCATGAGATTCAAACCGAACAACAAAAGCTCAAGATAAAAAACTGAAGACAGATACTATGTTCAAAACACATGTTCTCCAAGCTCCATCCCATAAGTTCCTGACTTTCTTTTTTGAAAAAACAAACACACCATAAGTTTCTGACTTTCTTTAAAAAAAGAAAAATGGAAAAAAAGAAAGTATATTGCTCTGTCTATAACCACTATCCATACACAATCAAGCCTTTTTTTTGCGACGGCAAATGATGTCTTTTGCGACGGCATTTTACTATCGCCAATAATATGTAAAAAATTGAGATCTTTTGCGACGACAATGTTGTACCGTCACTAAAAGATTTATTTGAGACGGCAAAAAAATGCTATCGCAAAATGTTTTTTTGTTGCGATGGCATGACCTCTGTCGCCAATTTCTTTTGCGACGGCATTGCCTTTGTCGCAAAAAAAATACATTTTATGTCTAATGTTTTTTGCGACGGTGTGGTGACGTTGCCAAAAAAAAAAAAAAAAGACAAAAAAAAACACCTGCAACAAAATTTTTAAAAATATTAAAATTACCTGTATTAAATTAAAAAAATTGAAAAAGAAACCAATAATTGCATAATAATATAAAAATTCCTGTATAGAAATAATAATTTCTCCATAATGAAAATATTCTTGCATTCATAATTACACATCAACAAAATTACCCCACTGCATAATGTCCCATAATGCGTATATAATGTTTAATTTCACAAATAACACTGCCACATCATTTTTGTCATGAATTTTGTATAAAAATTATATAAGAATATCATTTTTGAACTGGTAATTATAATAAGCCTGCTTGCAAATGTAAAGTCAACAGCAGCCATGAGATTCAAACCGAACAACAAAAGCTCAAGATAAAAAACTGAAGACAGATACTATGTTCAAAACACATGTTCTCTAAGCACCATACCATAAGTTCCTGACTTTCTTTTTTGAAAAAACAACACACCATAAGTATTTGACTTTCTTTAAAAAAAGAAAAATGGAAAAAAAGAAAGTATATTGCTCTGTCTATAACCACTATCCATACCCAATCAAGCCTTTTTTTTTGTGACGGCAAATGTTGTCTTTTGCGATGGCATTTTACTATCGCCAATAATATGTAAAAAATTGAGATCTTTTGCGACGACAATGTTGTACTGACGCTAAAAGATTTATTTGAGATGGCAAAAAAATGCTATCGCAAAATGTTTTTTGTTGCGAAGGCATGACCACTGTCGCCAATTTCTTTTGCGACGGCATTGCCTATGTCGCCAAAAAAAATACATTTTAGTTCTAATGTTTTTTGCGGCGGTGTGGTGACGTTGCAATAAAAAAAAAAAAAAACTGCATAAAATTATTAAAAATATTAAGATTACCTGTATTAAATTTAAAAAAATTGAAAAAGAAACCAATAATTACATAATAATATAAAAATTCCTGTATAGAAATAACAATTTCTCCATAATAAAAATATTCTTGCATTCATAATTACACATCAACAAAATTACCCCACTACATAATGTCCCATAATGCGTATATAATGTTTAATTTCACAAATAACACTGCCACATCATTTTTGTCATGAATTTTGTATAAAAGTTATATAAGAATATCATTTTTGAACTGGTAATTATAATAAGCCTACTTGCAAATGTAATGTCAACAGTGGCCATGAGATTTAAACCGAACAACAAATGCTCAAAATAAAAAACTGAAGACATATACTATGTTCAAAACACATGTTCTTTAAGCTCCATACCACAAGTTCCTGACTTTCTTTTTTGAAAAAACAAACACACCATAAGTTTCTGACTTTCTTTAAAAAAATAAAAATGGAAAAAAAGAAAGTATATTGCTCTGTCTATAACCAATATCCATACACAATCAAGCCTTTTTTTTGCGACGGTAAATGTTGTCTTTTGCGACGGCATTTTACTATCGCCAATAATATGTAAAAAATTGAGATCTTTTGCGACGACAATGTTGTACCACCACTAAAAGATTTATTTGAGACTGCAAAAAAATGCTATCGCAAAATGTTTTTTGTTGCGACGGCATGACCTCTATCGCCAATTTCTTTTGCGACGGCATTGCCTATGCCGCCAAAAAAAATGCATTTTAGTTCAAATGTTTTTTGTGACAGTGTGGTGACGTTGCCAAAAAAAAAAACCTGCAATAAAATTATTAAAAATAGTAAAATTACATGTATTAAATTAAAAAAAATTGAAAAAGAAACCAATAATTGCATAATAATATAAAAATTCAAGTATAGAAATAACAATTTCTTCATAAGGAACTAGTTTGCCTAGACCGAAATCTAGCTCTAACTCCTAAATCGGGAGCCCAATTCGAGTGCTGTCTTCTCCCACAAGTCTCACGTGCCTAGGTGGTCGTGTGTGCCAAGTTTCGTGCTAATCCGACGCCGTTTGGTGATTTTGGGTCGTTAACACCTCGAATTCTAAGTTTCTTAAGGAACTAGTTTGCCTAAACCGAAATTTGGCCCTAACTCCCAAACCTGGAACTCGATTCCAGTCCCATCTTCTCCCACAAGTCTCTCGTGTGTGCCAAGTTTCGTGTTAATCCGATGTCGTTTGGTGATTTTGGCGCAACACCTCGAATTCTAAGTTTATTAAGGAACTAGTTTGCCCAGACCAAAATCCAACTCTAACTCCCAAACCGGGAAACCGATTCCAGTCTCGTCTTCTCCCACAAGTCTCTCGTGCCAAGGCGGTCTTGTGTACCAAGTTTCATGCTAATCTGACACCGTTTGGTGATTTTGGGGTGTCAACACCTCGAATTCTAAGTTTCTTAAGGAACTAGTTTGCCTAGACCGAAATCTGGCTATAACTCCCAAACTGGGAACCCGATTTAAGTCCCGTCTTCTCCTACAAGTATCTCATGCCTAGGCGGTCGTGTGTGCCAAGTTTCGTGGAAATCCGATACTGTTTGGTGATTTTGGGGAATCAACACCTCGAATTCTAAGTTTCTTAAGGAACTAGTTTGCCTAGACCGAAATCTAACTTTAACTCCCAAACCGGGAACCCGATTCGAGTCCCGTCTTCTTCCACAAGTCTCTCGTGCCTAGGCGGTCGCGTGTGCCAAGTTTTGTGCTAATCCGATGCTGTTTGGTGATTTTGGGGCGTTAACACCTCGAATTCTAAGTTTCTCAAGGAACTAGTTTGCCTAGACTGAAATCCAACACTAACTCCCAAACCGGGAACCCGATTCGGGTCTCGTCTTCTCCCACAAGTCTCTCGTGCCTAGGTGGTCGGGTGTCCCAAGTTTCATGCTAATCTGATGCCGTTTGGTGATTTTGGGGCGTCAACACCTCGAATTTTAAGTTTCTTAAGGAACTAGTTTGCCTAAACCAAAATCCGGCTCTAACTCTCAAACCGGGAACACGATTCGAGTGTCATCTTCTCCCACAAGTCTCTCGTGCCTAGGCGGTCATGTGTGCCAAGGTTTGTGCTAATCCAACGCCGTTTGGCGATTTTGAGGCGTTAACACCTCGAATTCTAAGTTTCTTAAGGAACTAGTTTGCCTAGACCGAAATTTGCCTCTAACTCCTAAACCGGGAACCTGATTCGAGTCATGTTTTCTTCCATAAGTCTCTCGTGCCTAGGTGGTTGTGTGTGTCAAGTTTAGTGCTAATCCGACGTCATTTGGTGATTTTGGGGCGTCAACACCTCAAATTCTAAGCTTTTTAAGGAACTAGTTTGCCTAAACCGAAATCTGGCTCTAACTACCAAACCGGGAACCTGATTCCAGGCCTGTCTTCTCCAACAAGTCTCTCGTTCCTAGGCGGTCGTGTGTGCCAAGTTTCGTGCTAATCCGATGCCGTTTGGTGATTTTGGGGTGTCAACATCTCGAATTCTAAGTTTCTCAAGGAAATAGTTTGCCTAGACCGAAATCTGACTCTAACTTGCAAACCGGGAACCGATTCGGGTCTCGTGTTCTCCCACAAGTCTCTCGTGTCTAGGTGGTCGTGTGTGCCAAGTTTCGTGCTAATCCGACGTCGTTTGGTGATTTTGGGGCGTCAACACCTTGAATTCTAAGTTTCTTAAGGAACTAGTTTGTCTAGATCGAAATCCGGCTCTAACTCCCAAACTGGGAACCCGATTCGAGTGCCGTCTTCTCCCACAAGTCTCTCGTGCCTAGGCGGTCATGTGTGCCATGCTTCGTCCTAATCCAACACCGTTTGGTGATTTTAGGGTGTCAACACCTCAAATTCTAAGTTTCTTAAGGAACTAGTTTGCCTAGACCGAAATCTGCCTTTAACTCCCAAACCAGGAACCCAATTCGAGTCCTGTTTTCTTCTCTAAGTCTCTTGTGCCTAGGTGGTTGTGTGTGCCAAGTTTCGTGCTAATCCAATGTATTTGGTGATTTTGGGGCGTCAACACCTCGAATTCTAAGTTTTTTAAGGAACCAGTTTGCCTAGACCGAAATCCAACTCCAAATACCAAACTGGGAACCCGATTCCAGTCCTGTCTTCTCCCACAAGTCTCTCGTTCCGAGGCGGTCGTGTGTGCCAAGTTTCGTGCTAATCCAACGTCGTTTGGTGATTTTGGGGCGTCAACACCCCGAATTCTAAGTTTCCTAAGGAACTAGTTTGCCTAGACCGAAATCTGGCTCTAACTCCCAAACCGGGAACTCGATTCGAGTGCCGTCTTCTTCCACAAGTCTTTCGTGCCTAGGCGGTCGTGTGTGCCAAATTTCATGCTAATTCGATGCCGTTTGTTGATTTTGGGGCGTCAACACCTCGAATTCTAAGTTTTTTAAGGAACTAGTTTGCCTAGACCAAAATCCGACTCTAACTATCAAACCGGGAACCCGATTCCAGTGCTGTCTTCTCCCACAAGTCTCTCGTTCCTAGGCGGTCGTGTGTGCCAAGTTTTGTGCTAATCCGACGCCGTTTGGTGATATTGGGGCGTCAACACCTCAAATTTTATGTTTATTAAGGAACTAGTTTGCTTAGACCAAAATCTAGCTCGAACTCCCAAACTGAGAACCTGATTCCAGTCTCGTCTTCTCCCACAAGTCTCTTGTGCCAAGGCGGTCGTGTGTACCAAGTTTCTTGCTAATTCGACGTCGTTTGGTGATTTTGGGGTGTCAACACCTTGAATTCTAAGTTTCTTAAAGAACTAGTTTGCCTAGACTGAAATCCGGCTATAACTTCCAAAACGGGAATCTGATTCAAGTGCCGTCTTCTCCTACAAGTCTCTCGTGCCTAGGCGGTCATGTGTGCCATGTTTCGTGCTAATTTGACACCATTTGGTGATTTTTGGGCGTTAACACTGCAAATTCTAAGTTTATTAAAGAACTAGTTTGCCTAGACCGAAATCTGGCTTTAACTTCCAAACCGGGAACCCGATTTGAGTCCTGTCTTCTCACACAAGTCTCTCATGCATAGGCGGTCGTGTGTGCCAAGTTTTGTGTTAATCCGATTCCGTTTGGTGATTTTGCGGCGTTAACACCTCGAATTCTAAGTTTCTTAAGGAACTAGTTTGCCTAGACCAAAATCTGGCTCTAACTCCCAAACCAAGAACCCGATTCGAGTGCCATCTTCTCCTACAAGTCTCTCGTGCCTAGTTGGTCGTGTGTGCCAAGTTTTGTGCTAATCCGACACCGTTTGGTGATTTTGGGTCGTCAACACCTCGAATTCTAAGTTTCTTTAGGAAGTAGTTTGCCTAGATCGAAATTCGGCTCTAACTCCAAAACTGGGAACCTGATTCGAGTGCCGTCTTCTCCCACAAGTCTCTCGTGCCTAGGCATTCGTGTGTCCCAGTTTCATGCTAATCCAAAATCGTTTGGTGATTTTGGGGCGTCAACATCTCGAATTCTATGTTTTTTGAATGCAATGACGTCTTAAGTAAGATCAAGAGACGTTACAATCTCCAATGTAATTATGAATCTTAAACTTTAAATCCTTGAACTATTTCATATAGCATATATAAGAAAATCTAGTTGAGACCTACCTTTATGTATTGAGATAGGTCTTTTCTCCTTATAAACAACTTCATAACGTTTTTTCTGGATTTATAAAAATTATAACAGCAACACAATGTGTGTCAAGTGTTTCCAAAACATCTCTTATGGGTTTCAAGAATCCATCCCTAGATGTTTGCCAATAACATGTAGGGTAAAAAAAATCCTAAATTATCTTTGTTGTTTGGAAAGAGAGTTTTGGGTAACTTTGGTGCAAACTAGAGAAACATCAACATGGATAGTGAATACAAGCACATAGAAGATGACTAAAGCATCATAGTTAGAAATGGGCTTACCTCTATATCAAGTGATGGGTACTTCTTTCTGAGTGTGTGTACCTAAAAACCACATTTATGGACTGCGGAAATGAGAAGGATGAAATAACAACATCAATATAAATAACAATGGTTTACGCACCTTATCGATCATTTCTGGCATGAACTTTTATCCACCAAATCCAGGTTCCATAGTCATCACAAAAACCATTTCCACATGATTTTCGCCATCAAGCTGTGGATTAGGAAAGAGGAAATAACTGCTAAATGCAAGGTATGAAACAATCTTTATTTTAATTACGGTGTAACTTTACTCCGTTAGAGAAGCATGCATTTTGTTTCTACTTTCCAACACATGTATCAAGTAATCTTTAGTTTAAATACTTCAGTTTAACTCTACTTCATTAAAGGGAAAATGCCAGGTAAATAGCAAAACTTGAGAACTTAAAAGAACAATAAATAGGGCAAATTCTTACTAGTGAATACACATCTTCAATAGGAGTTCTAGGCTTTAATGCCATACCAGGCCTCATGCCCTTTGACTTAATCTGTTGGACAAGTTCTTGCCAATTGTCTATAAAAGGTAACCATGTGACCATTCCATTACCAAAATATTGAAAAACAAAAGTAGAAAATAAAACTAATTAGGTGGGGTCAAAATGGAAAATATTTCACTGTTTACAAATCAATATAGGTAAGATTTCTTTCAACAAAGAAATATGTGTAAAAAAGCTAATACCAAAGGAAAAGCATAAGTACAATAACATCGTACACATAACTCATGCTAACTTGGCACTCAAGTTGCAAACAAGATCATCATGAGCAACTTGCATAATAGACAAACAAATTAGGGTTTTCAAATAAAAATACAGGCCACCAAACCCCAAATCAAACCCAAAAATTCAATCCCAAATCAGTCCCTAAATCAAGCCCTATTGTGATACATTCAAGCCCCGTGGTATCAAAGACAAACCCCAAATCAATGAGCAATACTTGATAAAAATACAGAGGGAAAAAAATCAAGCAAGAATAAAGAGAGGCAACCCCAAATCAAACCCAAGAATCAACCCCAAATCAAACCCTAAATGACGTCCCATTGTGATATATTGTGCAAAGCAAAATTAGGGAACAATGCCACCAAACTTTGTATATCATAAGAGAAGAAGGCTTACCAAAGAGAAGAACAAGCACAAAAAAAAAAAAAAAAAACACTCGCAAAGTAGCAAGGAAAACCCAATGTCGACCACGGCGAACGACCCAACGACAAAGGTATCGGCAAAGGTATCTGAGACGTCGCACTGCTGCTGCCGCTGCTAGCCGTCGTCACTCATTGCTCGCCGTCGTCACCGTTTGTTGCTACTGCCACTGCTACTGCTTGCAGTCGTGAGAGTGATAGAGAGAGAGAGAGAGAGAGAGAGTATTTTGGGGATTTTTTCGTTTAAGGGATTGGGGATTTGAGATCGTGAGAAACAAAAGGGGAAAGAAATGGGGGGAATTCAGATAGAAAGAGTGGGAAAATGAAAAGAAAAAAAAGAAAAGAAGAGGAGAGTTAGGATAGGCGGTGTGAACGACGTCGTTTTATTTATTTATTGTTAAAATAAATTTATTTTTTTGTAGTTAATGATTTTTTTTTTTTGATTTTTCATTTTTTTTAGTTACTAAGGTTGAAAATTTATTTGTTTCATTTTTATTTTAATGAAAAAAAATTATTATTTTTTTATTTGGTAGAAGTAGGGGTAATATTTTAAAGAAAAATATTTTCCATTAAAATAAAGTTAATTTTTTGTGGTCAATGAAAAATATTTTTCTACAGTCCATTTTTTTTTTGGTTATTAAAAATCAGGAACTAATTTTTTGTGGTAGAGGAGAGGGAGCGACAATAGTGGTGAAGGTGGTGGATAAAAGGTGATGGTGGTGGTGGTGGTGGTGATGGCGAAGGAGATTAGTGGTGAAGTTGTGGTAATGGTAGAGAAGATGGAGTGGCGGTGGTGGAGGAGAGGTAATGGTAGTAGTAGTGGCAGTAATGGTGGTGGTGGTAGTAGAGTGGTGGCGATGGTGGTAATAATGGTAGTCGTAGAGGTGAAGTGGCAACAGTGGTAGTAGTGGTGGTAGTGGAATGGCATTTGCAGTAGTGGTGAAGGTGGTAGAGGAGATAGGTGGTGAGAGAAAGAGATGAGTGAGAGACAGATAGAGAAGAGAGACAGAGAAAGAGAGAGAGAAAGAAACAGAGTGATGAGTGAGAGAGAGAAAGAAAGAGAGAGAGACAAATTGGTCGCTAAAAGTGTATTTTCTTGTAGTGGATCGATAAATCGAGAGAGAGCTCGGTAAATAGAGAAGAGGGGAAGGAGAGAGTGAGCAAGGCGAACATAGTGGGGGAGAAAGAGAGAGACATACAAACAGATAGGCAGACAAAGAGAGAGAGAAGAGTAATGAGTGAGAGAGAGACAAAGAGAGAAAAAGATAGATAGAGAGAGAGAGACAAAAAAAGAGATGAGCGAGAGATAGACAAAGAGAGAGAGAGAGAAAGAGAGCGAAAAGAAATGAATGAGAGAGAGACACAGAAAAACAGATAAATAGAGAGAGAAGAGAGATGAGCGAGAGAGACAGAGACAGAGAGATAAGCGAGACAGAGAGAGAGAGAAGAGACATAGAAAGAAAAGAGATGAGCGAGAGAGATAGAGAGAGAAGATAGATAAGCGAGAGACATAGAGAGAGACAGAGACAGAGAGACAGGAAGATAAAAAATGAGTGAAAAGAGAAATGTTATATCAAAAGAGTAAGACGACATCGTTTTTTAATTTTTTAAATTTTTTTTTTTGTGACAGAAAAATGTCGTTGCATTTATTCAAACCATTTTGTGACTGTATATATATGAAGCCGTCTCAAAGCCACAATATTTTTTTTAATTTTTTTTTTTGCAACGGTACCTATTATAGTCGCAAAAAACTCACTTTTTTTTTTTGCTACTACAGCTGGTGCCGTCTCAAAAACTCTATTTTTTTGCGACAACAAGCTTTGCTATCGCAAATACTCTCCTTTTTTCATGACAGCATTTTCTGCCGTGGCAAATACTCTATTTTTCCGCGATAGCAAATTGTGCCATAGCAAAAACTCACCTTTTTTTGCGACAACAAGTTGTGTCATCGCAAAAACTTACCTTTTTCGTGACAGCAAGTTGTGCCATTGCAAAAAGTCACTTTTTGAGACGGTAAGTGTGCCGTCGCAAATGCTTCCGTCTTTTAAGCCCACTTTTCTTGTAGTGACGACAAAAACCTATTATTTAGTTTTTCAATTAATAACTATTATCTTATCGTGAAAATTTAATGATAGTTGTTCTTTACTTTTGTCTAGTATCTTTAGCTTGGGATTTGAAGTGGAATTCAGTTTCAGATGTTTGAATTCACTTCATCACAAAAAGTTTAAAGGGTTGTTATCAACAAAAATCTATCATTCGTTTTTCAATTACTAACTGTTGTCGTACCACGAAAGTTTAAATGGTAGTTGTTGTCCCTTCTTGGTAAGGGTCCCGTGGTTGGGATCCAAATATGTGATTTAGTTTTAGGTATTTAAGCTCACTCCTTGACAAAAAAAGCTTTAAAAGATTATTGCTATTATTTATTCTTCAGTTACTAATTGTTACCTTTCCACAAAAGTTTAAATGATAATTGATTTTCCATTTTGTCGAGTGTCTTGAGCTTGGGATTTGAGGTGGGATTTAGTTTTAGGTGTTTAAACTCACTTCACGATAAAAAGTTTAAAGCATTTTTGTACAAAAAAATGTAGCATTCTTGTTTGGTTACTAACTATTGTCTTACTGCGAAAGTTTAAATGGTAGTTGTTCTCCCTTTTTGGTAAGTGTCTCGAGCTGGAGATCTGAAGGTGAGATTCAATTTTAAGTGTTTAAGTTCACTTCAGGACAAAAAATTTAAAAAGGTTGTCAATGCCAATTAAAAATTACCATTTGTTTTTCAGTCAATAACCATTGTCTTACATGCAAAATTTTAAATGGTAAATAAATTTTGTTTGTCATTTATTCATTATCGAGTCATTATGAAATTTAAAATGTAGTTAGGATTAACGATCAAATTTATTTAAGCCAACTTCATGGCACAAAAAAAAAAAAGGGTTTGAAAGGTAGTTGGAAATGTTGCCAACAAAAAATTGTAAGTTGTGTTGCAGTTACTAGTTGTTGTCTATTGCCAAAATTTAAATGGTAGTTAAACTTTTAAGTCGTTTATTCATTTATTGTCTCACTAACAAATTTAAAAGATAATTGAAGTTAATGATCAAACTTATGATTTAAATTTAAAAGTAGTTAAGATTATAATTTAATATGCTCAGGTTAAGTTAGCATTATATATAGTATTTCATAATGACCTTATAATCAAAATTGTGAGGATATGTATTTATTTCACTATTCACTTTTTGCTTAATTTTGAAACATAATCAAAATATTTATTTATTATTATACTCAGGGTATATATTTTATACTTACGATAAAATTCTAAAAAAATAAAAAATTCTATTATCCAACACATTACCTCACGTTGGCAATATAAAAAAATATTCAAATGTAACTCCGTGCTTGTTTTATTGTGAAATTCAGGGTAATACATTTTGATTTTGTTGGATTTGATACAAATTATTTATTTTCTCTATTTTATTGATTTATTGAAAATAAAAATACTAAAGCTAAACAAGGAAGGAGGCGTTCATGGCGTTAAAAAAATTGCCACTATAAGTCAATGTTGACGTCAGTTGCAGAACATAATTTGTTGCCGCCAAAGATTGATATGATCGTTTTGAATGTCACTTAAAGTCATGTTTGATTCACAAGAGTAATAGAAGTATTAATAATCTTATTAAATTAGTGTGGTATTCACTATCCAATTGGATTAATATCCATTGGATTAATAATACTAAACCAAAATGTTAAAACAAACATAGGATAATTGGGCCCACGAATTAATAATCCCAGTCTCATACTCTAATCTACCCAATCAAACATGCCATAAAACTATTAGTGTGGCGTTTGAAAGCATCCCTAACCTAAAATGGCGGGCACATGGTCAACTTGTTATAAACATCTAAATTGTTAGTGGGGTTTTTACTTGTTTTAGTGGCTTTTTGAAATGCCTAAAAGTACCAAATCTTTTATAGTGATGGCAAGATGCCTCCTTTGTTAAAAACCAAATTTTCAATCAATGGTTAACAAACATAACTTTAGGTTCAATCTTTTATTGGTGTGCAAATTATGTTTGTGTTGCATGCTCCAGCCCTACAATTATTATGCTATCAATATATATCACACTGACATTTTCCCCATAATTTATTTGTCATTAACCGTCAATATCGTTTCCCTCACTCACAATAACATGCATACATAATAATACAAACTCCTAAACTAATAAAACTTCATAAACTGTTTAATTTTAACGGATAACAAATATGTAAAGAAATTAAATAAAATCACATGCGATACTCGTGCACTGCCACTAATAATTCACAAATGTGTGAAATTGGTTTTCTCATAACATTTAATTTCACCAAACCATTAACCAATTTATTTTCTCAGTTGTTGTAGCTAGCAATCATAAAATATAGCCCCATTTTCCAGATATAATTTTTGGTAGAGCACCAGACATAATATACCAATCCAGCATCTTACAAATTTTAAAATATAATAGGATACTTTTATAAATCCACCATTTTTTTTTTCTCTTTCTAGATCCAAATACAAATTTCATATGATTCAAAAGTATGCCACAAATCACAATTTGCCTTGATAGTAATCCTGTTAAATATTCTCCAAAAGACAATGTCAAAAATAATTTGTATAGCAAAAGCTATTATAATAATATAAACTTTAACACCTCCACTAATCCAAAAATTAGTCTTTAAAAATTCTGATAGCTTACAAGTCATTGAGTTTTATATAATATTTAACTAAAGATCAAATACCGAATAGCTAGGTGATTCTATTTGTACCCATATAGTAACTCAGTATGGTCACCTTAAATTTTGAAATTTTAGTTCCTATTATACCCTAATGTAAATTTACTAATAAAAACAATACACATTAAATCCTAAAATAATTTTTTTTCCCTCATGGTACACCCTAATCATTTATATATATTCTTCATATTCAAAACTCTTCATCTTCTTCCCCAAGCTTTAATTATTTTCTCTCCAGCTTCTTTCTCACTCCAAAATTCCAATTCACCCCGTCAAAACTCACCATTATCATCAACATCATTGCTTCTTATTGTGTTGTCATTTGCAAATAGAAGAAAGTTTGAACAAAATCAAACAATGGATGAAAATAATAATCAAATATTTTTTGAAGCAATCCATCAAAAATGAGGTAAGTATTTACATAAATATCAAAGTACAATTCTTAATTTTTATATATATTTTTTTACATAAAAACACATTCTACATCAACACTGTTAAGCTTTGTAAGGCTCAACAAAGGCAATATGTTTGGCATACCAAGGTCTGAATGGCTTCAACGAAGATGAAAATTTGAAATCAACCATTGCGGTTATGAAAAACCTACAACCACTATCCCAAACAATGAAAAATGCAATTAACGAAAAAACAAGAGGAATTTACCTGCTTATGGGGATGAAACAATTCCATCTTTCTTCTTCTTCTTCTTCTTCTTCTTCTTCTTCTTCAGTATTTGCCAATGACAAGAGTGAGGGTGTACAATGGCTGAGAAGAGAGGGAGATAGTCTTTTTTGAATTGATTTGTTTATTAGTTGGGTGTACCACAAATTATGATTTTATCTTGAAGGGTAATTTGTGAAAAAACATAAGGTATATTAAGAGTAAATTATTATAGCGATTCTGGTTTGGACCCAAACCATTTGATGTTTTGGATCCGGGTTTCATTGTCTTGTATAGTCATTTATGTCTTGTTTCCCCTTATACTTCTTTGAGTTTGGCTTTTAGGTTGTGTTGGTTTCATTTGGAACAGGTTGGTACCTTGTTTTTCAAAAACCTTCTTGCCCAGAATTTTGCCTTTATGCTTGAGCGTTACTTCTTGTGCTCGAGCGGCCTTTGTGAACTCTCAGTACTTTTGCAGGTCTGCAAAACTATTGGGAGAGTGTTGTCTATGCTCGAGCAGTTCTTCCTACACTCAAATGGTTGCGCGCTCGAGTGACTCTTCTTGAGCTCGAGTGGTAGGTGTCTGTCTGTAAAACTACTGGGAGAGTGTGATGACTGGGTACGTAACCTGTCTCGTTCTTCTTTTGTTTGTGTTGTGGTTACTCGAGTTAGAGTGTTGGGGATTAACTTGAGGCCTTGTCGGCCGTTTGGGTTTATCGTTTTTTTGAAACCTTCTTCGAATTTTCGTCCTTATTTTATTCTTAAGTTGAGTTTCGCTTGTTTCGGAAGGCATGAGATGGGTTCCGGGTGTCTCAATTTCAGCGCCTGAAATTTTTGACCGGGAGGCAGAACTGCACGCATAGGGGCTTAGGCCGCATGTGCAGAAAATGGGCCCAACGTGCGGAATGTGAGGTCGCACGTGCAGTGAGGAGTGGCTGCCGAGGTGCAAGGCTGCTTTAATTGCACGTGAAATCATAGGTGTGGGAGCGGGTTACACGTGCGGTGAAAGGCGTGCCGCATATACGGGAAAAGGCACGCATGTGCAGGAGTGCTGAGTCCGAAATTTCCTTTTATTTTCTTTACTTTGGGATAGGTGTATCTCAATTTTTGTATATCTCTCTCTCTCTAAAACTTATTTCTCTCCCTTCTCTCTACATTTACCTACACTAAATTAGATCAAACCTTGGATTCCTTCAAATCCATTAGAGTTTTGACCCTAGCTCCTTCATCAAAATTGGAGAACTCTTCGAGGGCTACATTGTGTGCGGTGGAGATCGAGTTTCGACAACATTGATTTTGGGGCTTTCTTCTCTCTTTCCTTCAAGAACTTGAGGTAGGGATTTCTCTTTGAGTTATATATACATTTTTGCAAGTTATGTTGATGTTGGAACTTCCTTTTGTTGTATTGGACTTGGTTTTGACTCGTGAGTTGTGGATGATTTTAAAGGTGGGTTTTCATAATGTTTTCTAAAAACCCTTGAGATTTTGAGCTATATTGTTGAAGAAAAGTGTTGTCTTGGAAAAACTCTTTCAAAATGAGGAGAAACCTAGTTTGTGAAAACCCTAGAAATTTGGGAATTTTTTAGAAAGTGTTAAGATGTTATGAATTTGATACTTGACAAATATAATGATGAATGTATGATTGAGAAATTCCTATGATTATGTATAACGAGGAGATTCCATGGAAATTTAAAAAATGATTAAATTGAGTTTTCTTGTTGGTTTGTCTTGGAAGCCCAAATTTAGAAAATGATGTTTTGTATATGGGAAATACATGATTGTGATATTGTTGTACT
Source organism: Camellia japonica (assembly GCA_030407325.1). Classification (NCBI taxonomy): domain Eukaryota; kingdom Viridiplantae; phylum Streptophyta; class Magnoliopsida; order Ericales; family Theaceae; genus Camellia; species Camellia japonica. The sequence goes on from JAPPVO010000036.1 coordinate 159,919,675, forward strand.
TTCTTTTGGGATTGAATTATGATGTTATATTGAATAGAGATATGGAAATTGTGATCACAATGGGAGGTTGTGTGGAGGAAATTGAAAATGGAAAAAATATTATAATGCATTGATAAATGTTGCATTGTGTAGACTCGACTTTATTTGCGCCCCGCCTTTCAGAGAGCTCGAATTGGTCCTACAGTTCGGACTCCTGTCACGGTTCTGAATCTAGTTTCACAAGTGCAATGTGAAACTGACAAACACCAAAGAGTTCAATTCCGGCAAATCATTTTGGAAAATCGATTTTGAATCAAATAATGCCAAAACTGGATTACTTTGCCAGATTACAGAGTCGCCACCTAAATATTTTGTTTTTGGGAAATTTAGGAAACCCTGACTCGTGTCAAAGGCCACGTGTCCGTCATCACCAAAGTTGCCTCGGCTCAGGAACTTGGGTACAAGAGGGGAAGGTCCTGAAATGAGCACCCCCACTCGCCTGATCAAAGATCGGTCTCTACTAATCATGATATGTTTTTTTATAAACCTTATGTGTTCTTATTCCCGATTATTAGCTAACTTTACTATGTGATGCACACAAGCAAATATAGACTAAAATCGCAAGAATTGGAACATTTCAACTCGTGTTTGTTTTCGAAAATGGTTTGAAATTGCCACTTTCAAGTGGGCTAAAGCGCAGATTTGCCACCAAACATGGTGGGCTTAAAACATGATTTGCCACTTCGCAAAGTGGGCTTAAAACATTCATTTGTTGAATTGTCCCAATTTAAGCAACAAAGCCTTCATCCACAGGCATTCATGCAGTTTAGCAAGTAAGCACATAGCCTCATGGTAAGCATGCGAAACATGGCATCATGGCAATTACACTCATGCAATATGCTAAAGCGTAAAAGCTTACCGAGTTCTCCAAGCCAAAACAAAAAAACTAGTTAGAAACAATGCATGATCCTAACTATGTTAAAATGCCTAATGCAACATATGCAATAATGCAATTAATAGGCTCGACTACCTAATCATGGCATATGAAGCAACTTGATAACATGTTTTGAAACATGTATTCAAGTAAGTATTGAAATACGATGCAGTTTGAATGATGCGCCAAGCCTCGGTGTATGCAAGACAAATGAATGATGCAAACATACAAGCATAAGGTATGCTAATCAAAATATTCCCTAATCTAACCATCGAAAGCGGTTAAGTAAAAGGGAGAAAGACGTGGGGTTGGAAGACATGCATACACGCATGCACACTTATTACAACATTGTGCAATCGCGAAGGAGGGTCCGAATGAATAAAAGCTAAGCTAGCTACACTAAGCTAATCTAATTAAACTAATTATTACAAATTAAACGAATAACTAGCAAACTAATTACTAATTATTACAACACTTAACTAATTAGCAAACTAATTAATTAAATTACAAAGCTAATGTACACTAATTAAACATGTAAAGCATTAAACTACACTGCCTCAGCTCTACTTTAGAACATGGAAGATGCATGCATTCAGTTTTCACCCCGAAAAGCCCACCGGTTTGCTCTTGAGAGACTCTGTTTGCAGGGTTACTCCAAGAACTTTTTTGCTCCACCTTACCAATTCAATGCTGAGGATTGCACCAGTGGCCTGTCGGCCATGATTGGTTGTTGCCGGCCATCTGCTGGCCAAAAATGTGCCTCTGCCGGCCAAGGGTGAGGCACTGCTGGCCATCAGTGAACCACTGCCGGCCACTGGTGTGCTGAATCACCACACTGTAACAGAGCACAAACAGGGGAAAATGGAGGGTTTTTCAAGGATATGTTTATACTGTGCCCCTCCTTATCATCTCAAAACATCAAAGGAGTGGCACTCTTGGATCCAAAACCACCAATTAAGCAATTTCATTGCATGATGGCTAAAGATCCAAGTTGTACACTTTCAATAAATGCACAAAACAAGACTCAAAGGACCACAACCATATCATGCATGATCAAGGGTGATGGAGACAAAGGAGATTGGCTCATTTCATCACTTTGAGTATGAAATGGACCAATCTACCTTGTGTTCAATATAACGTTCGATTGAACACATGCAATGCAAACACAACATGCTTATCTTGGTCATGTTTTACTTGTTCGATTTTGTTTACTCATTTTAGCATTACCAAGTCATTTTTTAACTGGTTAAGTCCAAGATGAGTGTCCTCTAATGAGAAAAGGGTCAACCAAAGGATGGTTTAAGACATGAGAGAGATCATGCCTTTGGTTAGGAGGAACCCCGAAAAGAGGGTTAAAACCATTGAGCACAAGCTCTATCTCAAGCTTAAACACAACCTTAAGGTTAACTAACCCTCAAAGCAAATGAAAAGTGAAGAAATGAGGGAGGTTGCAGATATTTTAGTGCTGATATGGCATGCAAAAAGACACTAAATCATGCAAGCAACACATGCAAGCCATGCTAAGAGCCTAAAAGCATCAAACTAGTGAAGATCACAACACTATAAGCATGCAACACAAAGCTCAATTGACTAAACCAGCTCTGGACAGAGTTAAAACATGCCAAAACAGTGGCTAAAACATGTTGAGATTGAAGCATAAAAGGCTAGAAAAATATGCTCACATGTTAGCCACAAATAAGACTTAAGGCACAACTCTCAAAAGCAATGAAAGAGTGAAATAAGTGAGAGTATGACAGAGCTATATACACTGAAATCACATGTTAAATGACACTACAGGATGCAATCATGTCAAGCAAAACATGTTTAGAGGCCTAAAACACTAAGCTAGTGAAGCCATTTGCACTACAACCATGTAAGACAAAGCTCATATGACCAAGAAAGCTCAAAACAGAGCTAAAGCATGCTAAATCAGTAGCAAAAACATGCTGAGATCAAGTCACAAAAAGGTAGAAAAACATGCTCACATGTTAGGCTATCTACACTTGCAAACAAGACACAAGGAGGAGAGGCTACCCCCTTCTATTTTGGACCTCAAAACCAAGTTTTTACCACTGAAATTCCCCTCAAATTTAGTGGTTAAAAGGCCAAAAAAAAATTATTTTAAAAGCTTTGAAAGATGGCACAACACTTTAGTAAGCAAGCTACAAGAAGGGTGGACCACCCCTAACTCCCAAACAAACCGCAAACCACTATTTTAAATCATAAAAACAGAGATTTTAGAGGTCAAAAATCAGCCTCAAAACAGCATGCAAAGATGGCCAAACAAGTATTTAAATTAAGCTAAAAATACAAGTATTCTACCTCTTTGAAGACAAGATGCTATTTAGACAACAAAGGCAAGTCAAACCAAGCAAAAATCCTCTTCTAAAGCTCAAATGGGACCTCAAGGAACCTCAACACAATGATGATCAAGTTTGATCAAGAGCTCACAAGCAAAAGTGTAGAGAATTTAGGCTTTAAGGCAATATATTTAAAGAGAGGATTCTAGAGAGAGAGAGAAATTTTTTTGTCTTCAAAATTTCCAACCTTGAGCATGCAAGAGGAAGGCTTCTATATATAGAAGATACAAAATCCTCCCAAAGAGATCCAACCATCCACGTGCAAGCAGATGCTCTAATTTGTGCAAACAGCTAGCACAAAATATCAGAAAATATCTACTAATACACTGGTGGCCGATCGGCCATCAGTGATGGCCGGTACGGGCTCATTGATGGCCTGCAAGGCACATTAATGGCCGGCAGGCCAAAATCCATGGCCGATAGTGCCTTATCATGGCCGGTAGTGCCTTATCATGGCCGGCAGTGCATCAAGAATAACATGTTGGAAGGACCAAGACATGGTCCAAAAATAAGATAGAATTGGTGTAGGGTTTGGAAAGCTCAAACTTGTGGCGTTCCGCTACGAATTCCGAGCGCTCGAAGAGCAATCAAACTTTTCACTGGATGTACCTGCAAGAACATCCAAGTCTTGAGGACGGTAAAAAATGGGGTGTCTACACATTGGCATTTCAATGCGTTTGATTGTTACAAATTTTGAATTGAGATTTGAAAACTTCTGCATTGAGAAAGGAAATGTTTGTGAAACAAGATCTCATTGATTTGTTTTTGGGGTAAATACAATGGTAAGTCTGAATAGGGGGTGTAGTTGACATTGTTTAAGTTGGCTTGAGTGTCCAGGATGAAAGACAGAAAACATGCGCGGAGGAGGTACCACGTGCCTTCCGGTTAGTTACTGGCAAAGTAGGGGATTTGGTAGTACTAGTTATGCCTACTTGCAGACACCAACCTAGAGATTATCTGAGTCGTATTTACTGCCCCTTGAACTTAATTGAAATTATTGAACTGTTGAATTTTCAAGATTTCATTGTGTATGATGGTTTTCAAAAAAATGAAGATGTGATTTTCTTTTAAAAATATACCATGGCGTATGCATTTGATCTCATGAGAATTGTATAAAATGTATATATTTTGTTAAGAATTTCTTACTAGGCTTTGTGCTCATCCTATAGGATTTTGTGCAGGAAAAGATGTGGTGATTCCTCCAAATTAAGGGCATGGAGTGTATTTTGAGAGCACAAGGCTCTTGTTTTGTTGTGATTATTTTTGCAAATCAAGGGCTATATGTGTGTGGGTTCGAGCAACCATTTTGTGTAACCGGGCTTAAGCCTTGGACTTTGTAGCCCTCGAGGGCATTTATTTACTCTTGACTGGTTATTTCACATTTTATAGATTCACGTACTAAGGTCGTTGAATGTATATTCGCATGTGTGACCTCCTTTTGTAAACCTCTTATGATTATGAATGCAAATGTTGGAGATTTGGGGTTGACGTTGATATTGACATTTACTTATGTTTACCTTAAGGATTGGTAGTTGGTGCATCTTTATTATGTAAATTTTTGAGGCGTTATAGAGAGTGTATTCTACGCTTGAGCGACACATCTTGCGCTCGAGTGATAACTATTTTTGTGTCTGGACGCTTGAGCGTCACTTTTTGAGCTTGAGCGGATTGTGGGTATATCAATCTGTAAAAATCACTTTTTACATCACTTTTTCATATCTCTCTCTCTCTCTCACTAAACTTTCTAAAAACCTTAAGTTGAGACTCTTTCTCTTCAAAACTCACGTTCTCTCTTCTAAAACACTTGGATCCGTTGATTTCTCTACCCTACTTCTGTCGAGAAAAAGGTATAGCTCACCTAGAGTTTCGTTGTCATCCGAATAGAGTTGGGTTTCGGTGTTGTGGAAGTGTCATCACTCTCTCCTTGGTCTTCTAGCTTTGATGTAGGGATTCTATATGCTCTTTTATGAATTTTAACTTAGCTATATGTTTTTGTGAATCAATCTCATGATTTTGGAGGATTTTGAACAAACCTAGGGTTTTGGTTTGAAATCAAAAAGAGGGGCTTTCAAATAGATGTATTGAAAATGGTTGTGGGATTGGAAATGAGGTTGAGTTGCGATAAAATTATTGAGTTGGTACTTGGATTGGATTTTGGAAGAAAAAAAGGGTTTTGCCCTAAATGTCCTAAATATTTATTTTGTGTAAATAAATGGAATTGATGTTGAAAATATGAAATTGGGTGGATATTGATATGGATGATGGAGTTGGATATGTATTATCGCTCATATCTCAAATTTTGGAAAGTTTATCTATATTAGAGGTTTTATATCTGTTTAGAAATATCTGTTTTGGGTTATCAATGGGGGATAGCTATGATTGTTGTAGAAAGTGCATGAGGATTAGGTGGATTGAAACTAATTTCTCATCCATGTGCATTGAACGTTGTTGCTCATTTAATACATTGCAAATGTATATGAATTTGAGAAAAATGGGTGAATGCTGGAAAGAGGTGTGTATCACCAAATTAAGTTGTCCTGTGTGTCTAGGGTGAAAGTTCCGAAAAAGTGCGCATGTACATGGATGTCGATTCCCGCGGAAAAATATCCATAAAATGGCAATAGTAGTGCTTGTATAGGCTATGTTTACATGGGTATCGTTTGACGGTTTCCTGCGGATGAAATATCCGTGAAAGGTTGTACTGGTTTGAGAATTCCCCCTTGTTTTCTACGGTAAAGAACCCGATTAGAATTTTGATATAAATTGAGCATGACATGGTTTTGGGGAAAGAAAGGTAAAACGTTTTGACATGAGCATTGCATATGCATTTCACCCTTATATCTTTGTTAAGATTCATATATTGTGTTGGATTATTTCTATTAGGCTTTGGCTCACCCTATATGGAAAAACCATTTTTAGGTGTTGTTAATATGCCTCCACCAAGGACTTAGCTTGAGAGGACTGTGGAGTTAAAGGCTCAGTTTTGTTATTTTGTATTTAATTTTTGTACAAGCCTAGGGCTTTATTTGTATTGAGCTTCAGACTCACTTTTGATGTACCCAAGCATTGTCTTGGAAAGTTGTAGCCTTCAAGGCATTTCTATTATTTGTTTAACTTCTATTTAATTTAATTTAATTTAATTTTTTTTGTTAACACATGCTATAGATTCAGGTTTAGGACTTATGAATGTATATTTGCATGCGTCACCTCTCTTGTACAACTGAGTTTCATGTAATGGAAGGATATTATACTCTGATTTATCTTGTTATTTAATTATCGTTATGGGTGGTTTATTGTATCTATTTCAGGGCGTTACAACTTGGTATTAGAGCATACCGGGTTTGAATACTTTAGATACGTGGGAAGTGGTTATTACCATAATGGGTTTGTCTCACTTAACATAGATGTTTATGTGCATGGTATGCTTATGTGATAACATGCTTACGTGATTATATGGGTATGAAATTTAACTCCTAAGATATTGATTGGGTCTACGGGTTTCTAGAAGTTCTATTAGAAGAGCACCTGATCACTGTTGTTTCTAATTGGAACTCTAGCAACACCACGAGACAGTTATTATCCAGGAAGGAAATTTGTATGTGTTTATGTGACTATGTACTTATGTGGAATGAATTATTGTTGTCCATAACATTAGGACGCGAGTGAGTTAGCTTCGGCACATTTGTAAATGTGCTAATCTCTTTTGTTACCTTTATTAGGATGTCAGGACGTAATCGCAGTGGTAGGCGTAGTAGGCCTAGACAGCAGGAGGTGCCGATACCGAATGATATTCTAGTACAAGAGGAAGGACTTAGTCAGGCCAATGTGGCTGAACCAGTTGGTCAGCAGACCATGGGCACCTTAGCCTGCGAGATAGTCGAAGCATTACGGGAATCCATGGACATTCTTAGAGTTGAGAATCAAGTCTAGGCCCATATTGCTGAGACGGGGTAGTCTTTTCTGAAGCGAGAGTTTTTTCAGTCTAACTTGGATGAGTTTTTGGGTGATCCTAAAGAGCCTTTGAAAGCGAATGAATGGCTCAAAGAAATGGTGAAGACATTTGAGATGCTGGACATTGAAGACGGTGGTTTAAGAGTGACCTTGGCATCTTTCCAGTTGAAGGGAGATGGAAGTCAATGGTGAAAGTATGCGCGTGGGCGCAGTGGAGTAACTTGGGAGGATTTCGTCGATGCCTTCCAGAATAAGTTCTTACCTTCCACTGTTAGAGAGAAGTTGAAGGAGTAGTTCTCACAACTCAAGCAGTTGAACACACCAATGGCCGAGTTTGAGGCCCCATTTACTAGTTTATCTAGGTTTACACCAGAGTCAGTGGCGACAGAGGAATGTCGCTGTGTGGAGTTTAAGAAAAGGTTAAGGACCAGGTTTCTTTTCAAGGTAGCCAGTTCAATGATTAGAGATTACAGGCGCCTTGTAGAGTTAACGGCTCATTTTGAGACTGTGATGCAAAAGGAGGAGGAACGAATGAGGGTCTCCAAAAGGAGTCAGGATGCTCAAGGGGACAGTAAGAGGCAGAGGTGTTCTAACCTACAGTAGCCCTTGGGAGCTCAGTCAAGGTCCACTTTTTCAGTACTGAGTTCGAGTTCAAGAAGAGGTGGTCAGGGAGATTTCACTTGCTTTAAGTGTGGTCAGTTGGGCCACAAGTCTCCAGCTTGCCCGCAGAGGAGAGGAGGGCAGCGGTCCACATTGTCTTCGACTCGTTCTCAGGGCCAGAGTCAAGGGAGAGGGCAGCGCTCACTTGTTATCAGTGTAGACAGAGAGGGCATATGAAGAAATTTTGTCCTCAGTTAGGCGACACACTTAGCGCGTCTGGTTCGAGACAAACACAAAGCCACCAGCCTGCACAGTCAGTTCAGGCCTTGAGGGCCAATCAGGGAGCCTCTTCGGCTTAGTCAGTGCATCAACCTTATGCTCTGAGGGGTGAGTAGGTAGAGCAGAGGCCTTCAGGGCATATGTATGCTGTTACTGCACCCGACCTAGTACTAACGCCTTCGGTAGTAAAAGGTACTTTCTTGTTATGCAATTCTATTACTAATGTGCTAATTGATACGAGTGCATCCCATTCCTTTATTTCGTCTACATTTGCATCAGCTTTGGGGTTAGAATTGGCTCGGTTAGCATCTCCACTTAGTGTAGAGTCACCTATTGGTAATGAGATTGTTTTGGAACAGGGGTGTTAGGGTTGTGACATAGAGGTTGCCGATTGTCGACTTCCTTTTGCATTTGTGTTGATTAACATGCCGAGTTTTGATGCTATATTGGTTATGGACTGGTTATCATCGTATCAGGCTGTCATAGATTGTTACTATTAGAGGGTTACTGTATGTACCTTGAGCGGTGATTGTTTTTATTTCATGGGGGACAGAGCTGATAGAGTCTTATCACCGGTGTATGATCCGCGTAGGTGGAGTGAGCTTAGTCGTCTTTTTGCCAACTTCTTGGGTAGTGAGTGTGATGAAGTCCGAGTTGAGTTGCCAAGAGTAGTTTGTGAATACTCGGATGTTTTTTCTAAGGATCTCACTAGATTACCACATCATCGTGAGATTGAGTTCTCTATCGACTTAGTGCCTAGCACAACACCGATTTCTATGGCACGTATAGGTTTGCATCTGCTGAGTTGAGTGAGTTAAAGATTTAACTCCAAGAATTGTTAGATAAGGGTTTTATCCGCCGTAGTACTTCACCTTGGAGAGCACCGGCTCTCTTTGCCAAAAAGAAAGATGGTGCGTTGCGACTTTGTATTGATTACCGGAAGTTGAATTGGGTGACTGTTAAGAACAAGTATCCAATGCCTCGTATAGATGGTCAGTTGAAAGGGTCTTGTTGTTTTTCCAAGATAGACCTAAGATCTGGTTATCACTAGTTGAGGGTAAGGGAGGATGATATCTAGAAGACGGCATTCCGTATACGGTATGGCCATTATGAGTTTCTAGTGATGCCTTTTAGGCTAACCAATGCACCAGCCGTGTTTATGGATTTGATGAACCAGATCTTATTTAAGTTTCTAGACCGTTTTGTGGTCATCTTTGTTGATGATATCTTGATTTACTCACCCTCTGAGGAGGAACATGAAGAACACTTGCGGATAATACTTGAGTTACTTAGAGCCCACAAACTATATGCCAAGTTCAGAAAGTGTGAATTCTGGTTGAGAGAAGTAAAGTTCTTAGGCCATGTGGTATTCGGAGAAGGGGTGATTGTAGATTCATCCAAGATAGAAGCCGTGCAAGATTGGGAACAACCTTAAGAATGCCTTTGAGATCCGTAGTTTCTTGGGATTGGCCAGGTATTACCGGCAGTTTGTGAAAGATTTATCTAGATTAGCCTCATCATTAACTAGATTGATGAGGAAATGAATCAAGTTTGGATGGAGTGAGGCTTGTGAGAAGTCATTTCAAGAGCTTAAAGTTAGACTCACCACTGCTCCAGTATTGATTATTCTGGAGAGGGTTTTGGGCTATTTGGTGTATTATGATGCGTCACAAGAAGGTTTGGGTTGTGTATTGATATAAGAGGGAAAAGTAGTAGCTTATAGCTCACGGTAGTTGAAAACTCATGAGAGAAATAATCCAAACCATGATTTAGAGTTAGTGGCAGTGATCTTTGCCTTGAAGATTTAGTGGCATTATTTGTATGGTGAGAAGTTTGAGGTATTTTCTGATCACAAGAGTCAGAAATATCTGTTTACACAGAAAGACTTGAATCTGAGGCAGAGAAGGTGGATGGAGTTTATAGAAGATTATGACTTTGAGTTGCATTATCATCCGGAGAAGGCCAATGTTGTGGTCGATGCCTTAAGTAGGAAATCCATCAGTAGTGTAGCTAGTATTGCCATTTGGGAATGGGAGATGTTGGGTACTATTGGTGAGTTCAACTTGCATCTTGGCGAGTCCGTTAAGTTAGTAGCCTTGTTTTTGATAGTTGCACAACCTACACTTGTAAGCCGAGTGGTAGTAGCATAGAGGGGTGACCTTGAGGTAGAAACCCTCCGGGAGAAGATCTCTAGTAGAAAGGTAAAGAAAGGCTTGAACGTGTATCCCGATTTGAGTGTTAGATACCATGACCGTCTTTTCATGCCGGAGTCGTGTCGAGAGGAAGTACTCTGAGAGTTTCAGTATTTACGCCTTGCAGTGCATCCGGGAGGCACAAAGATGTATCACGACCTTAGTCGCCAGTTTTGGTAAAGGGAAATGAAGAAGGATGTGGCCGTGTTTGTATCGAGATGCCTTACTTGTTAACAAGTGAAGGTCGAACATTAGAGGCTAATAGGTTTGTTGCAACCCTTGCCTATAGCTGAGTGGAAGTAGGAGCATGTCATGATGGATTTTGTTGTGGGTCTTTTTAGGACTCAACGGGGTAGTGATGCGATTTGGGTAGTAGTTGACCGGTTAACCAAGTTGGCGCATTTTGTAGCTATGCGCGTGAGTGACTTGGTAGATTATCTTGCCGACCTTTATATTATGGATATAGTGAGGTTGCACAGGGTCCCTGTAATGATTGTTTCGGATAGAGATCCGCATTTTACGGCTTGATTGTGGCAGAGCCTACAGAGTGCCTTGGGCACTAGATTGACTTTTAGCACCGCGTATCATCCTCAAACTGATGGGCAGTCAAGCACACTATTCAGATTTTAAAGGATGCGCTTCGAGGTTGTGTCCTTGACTTAAAAGGGTTATGGGAGAGGCACTTACCTGTAGTGGAGTTTGCCTATAACAATAGCTTCCAGTCAAGTATTGGCATGGCACTATTTGACGCCTTGTATGGCCGACCGTGTAGATCTTCTGTGTGTTGGGCTGAGGTGAGTGATGCACCTTTGATAGGTCCTAAGTTGGTTCAGGAAACGACTAAGAAAGTCACTTTTATTCGTAAGAGGTTGGCTACTGTCCAGAGTCGCCAGAAAAGTTATGTCATGTTTTCTTGAAGATATCACGTAGGCGGGGTTTGATGTGGTTTGGGAAGAGTGGAAAGTTGTCCCCCAGATTTATTGGGCCTTTTTAGATCCTTGAGCCGATTGGAAAGGTAGCTTATCGCTTGGCTTTACCGCCACAACTTTCCAGGGTCCATGATGTGTTTCATATTTGTATGCTTCGGAAGTATGAGCCAGATCCATCACACGTGTTGGATTGGACTGACTTAGAAGTAAATGAGGATGCCTCGTATGATGAGAGATTGGTGAGAGTCTTGGATACTTGAGACCAAGTCTTGCGAGGCAAGACAATTCCTTTGGTAAAGTATTATGGCGACATCACGAAGTTGAGGAAGCAACTTGGGAACGTGAGTTGGAAGTCTATAAGAAGTATCCGGACCTATTTGCCAATGTTTGAACATGTATTGAAAATTTTGCTATGTTGATTTAATATAAACATTGTACATGTTTTGGAAATGTGAATTGTATATTCAGTGTTGAGAACTTGTTTATCATGTTGATGAGAATGAATGACCGGTGGATGGGTCATGATATTGGAATTGATTAATTATCATTGTTGTAAATTGGTTTAAACATGGTTTTATGGTTTGATTTATAATTTCGGGGACGAAATTCCTTAAGGGGGGGAGGTTATGGCGATTCTAGTTTGGACCTAAACCATTTGATGTTTTGGATCTAGGTTTCATTGCCTTGTATAGTCATTTATGTCTTGTTTCCCCTTATACCTCTTTAAGTTTGGCTTTTGGGTTGTGTTGGTTGTGTTTGGAACATGTTGGTACCTTGTTTTTCAAAAACCTTGTTGCCCAAAATTTTACTTCTTGTGCTTGAGCGGCCTTTGTAAACTCTTAGTACTTTTCCAGGTCTGCAAAACTACTAGGAGAGTGTTTTCTACGCTTGAGTGGTTCTTTCTACGCTCGAGCAGTTGCGCGCTCGAGCGACTCTTCTTGAGCTCAAACGGTAGGTGTTTGTCTGTAAAACTTCTAGGAGAGTGTATTTTACGCTCGAGCGACACATCTTGCGCTCGAGCAGTAACTATTTTTGTGTCTAGATGCTCGAGCGTCACTTTTTGCGCTCGAGCGGACTATGTGTATATCAGTCCATAAAAATCACTTTTTACATAACTTTTTCATATCTCTCTCTCTCTAAACTTTCTAAAACCCCTAAGTTGAGACTCTTTCTCTCTAAAACTCACACTCTCTCTTCTAAAACACTTGGATCCATTGATTTCTCTACCCTACTTCCTTTGAGAAAAAGATATAGCTCACCTAGAGCTTTGTTTTCATCCGAATAGAGTTAGGTTTCGATGTTATGGAAGTGTCATCACTCTCTCCTGGGTCTTCTAGCTTTGAGGTAGGGATTCTCTACGCTCTTTTATGAATTTTAACTTAGCTATATGTTTTTGTAAATCAATCTCATGATTTTGGAGGATTTTGAACAAACCTAAGGTTTTGGTTTGAAGTCAAAAGAGGGGTTTTCAAATAGATGTATTGAAAATGGTTGTGGGATTGGAAATGAGGTTGAGTTGTGATAAAATTATTGAGTTGGTACTTGGATTGGATTTTGGAAGAAAAATGTGTTTTTCCCTGAATGTCTCAAATATTTATTTTGTATAAATAAATCGAAATTATGTTGAAAATGTGAAATTGTGTGAATATTGATATGGATGATGGAGTTGGATATGTATTATCGCTTACATTTTAAATTTTGGAAAGTTTATCTGTATTGGAGATTTTATATCTGTTTAGAAATATCTGTTTTGGGCTATCGGTGGAGGATATCTATGATTGTTGTAGAAATTGCATGAGGATTAGGTGAATTAAAACTAATTTCTCATCTATGTGCATTGAACACTGCTGCTCATTTAATACATTGCAAATGTATATGAATTTGAGAAAAATGGGTGAATGTTAGAAAGATGTGTGTATCACCAAATTAAGTTGGCCTGTGTGTCCAGGTTGAAAGTCCCAAAAAGCACGTATGTACATGGGTGCCGATTACCGCGGACGAATATCCGTAAAATGGAAATAGTAGCGCTTGTATAGGCTACGTTTACATGGGTACCGTTTGACTGTTTCCCGCGGACAAATTATCCGTGAAAGGTTATACCAGTTTGAGAATTTCCCCTTGTTTTCTACGATAAAGAACATGATTTGAGAATTTTGATATCAATTGAGCGTAGCATGGTTTCGAGAAAAGAAAGGTAAAATATTTTGACATGAGCATTGCATATGCATTTCACCCTTATATCTTTGTTAAGATTCATATATTGTGTTGGATTATTTCTACTAGGCTTTGGCTTACCCTATATGGGGAAAACTATTTTCAAGTGTTAGTGATATGCCTCCACCAAGGACTTACCTTGGGAGGACTATGGAGCTGAAGGCTCAGTTTTGTTATTTTGTATTTAATTTCTGTACAAGCCTAGGGTTTTATCTATATTGAGCTTCATACTCACTTTTAATGTACCCAAGTATTGTCTTAGAAAGTTGTAACCTTTAGGGCATTTTTATTATCTGTTTAACTTCTATTTCATATATATATATATATATATATATTTGTTGACACATGCTATAGATTCAGGGTTAGGGTTTATGAATGTATATTTGCATATGTCACCTCTTTTGTACAACTGAGTTTCATGTAATGGAAGGATATTATATTCTGATTTATCTTGTTAATTAATTATCGTTATGGATGGTTTATTGTATTTATTTTTGGTCGTTACAATTATAACCCTAAATAATTTAATAGCAAGTACTGAGAAATTATGCGTACTAAATAATTTTCTTGGAGCAAATAGAATCACCCCGAAAAGCTCACAAATTTAATTCTGAATTCAAAAGGCAAAAAATCCACAAGTAACCCAAATGACTTAAATCGAGCACTCATGAGGTTATACAATTATGGACCAGTGTTGAAAATATTTTGTTTTGTGGAAAAAAAATTTGAAAATAGAAATTTTCACATTATCATCTTATTCAAAAATAAAAAATGGTCACATCCCATCACTTACAATCTCTAACCCAAAATTATAGTTGAAGCCAATTTTTGTTGAGTAAAAAACTTAACCTCTGATTAATTTTCTTAGACGGAACTTATAGATTTTTGAAAACTAGCACCCATCTAGAGATTCATCTCAATTTAACCTCACTACTCCCAATCACCTTGGTTGAACAAAAGTCACCAAGCAAATGATATTTTCAACTTTTATGGGAGTATACTATTTAAATCAATTTTTATTGTAGCAAATGAGCTTAAAAGCATTAATGCCTACACACCACCCTTTTACTGTCTATAAATATAGTCATAAAAGACTCATCGGTAACGTTAGTCTTGGGAATAGGCTTGCGTTTTTGATATTTACAAAATCGAGTAATATGCCCACTCTTATCACAAACAAAATAATGGGTTATTGATTCTATAACTCATTTAACTCAGATTTCCCATACCGTGAGGTTTATCAAAAAATGTTCTCAATTTTTTACAATTTCAATAGAACAAAAATTTTTTTTTTTAGGTAAATGATATAAGCAAAAAAATAAATTTATACCTCCAATATGGATACCTCCATACATCAATTTCACAGAAAAGCATATGATCGAGGTATTTCCTTTTGCTGCACCAGTAGGGCTTGCTCAAATTTCCATTTTTAATCTCATATGGCTAGTAGTCTATCATCTACTAGTAACCACAATTTTTCCACCATCTTTTTTTTGGACTTCTCATGTTTTTTACTCCATTTGAATCTCCTTCAAATTTTTGGAGTATTTACCAAATAAAAAAATAATTATGGAGTCAAAATAAATATGGATAGATACCAAATTTATGTGGTTTGGCAAATTATGCCTACATTCACAGATATTACCCTTCATCTATTATATTCAGTATGTATTTATATATCACCCATTACCATTAAAATGATAGTAACTATAACACATATCCAAATTAATGGATACGCAAATTTGAATTGAGGCTTAGTAATTTCACTCTCTTTAAGAAGATTCAAGCCTTTTTGATTGGCAAAACTACCACTTACGGTGTAGCCAAAATATCTCATCTTGGCTTGTCCAATCATTTTATTTTTTTGCATGAACATTCTACTCTACAAGTCTTAAAGAGTGATGGTTCGGATAATTGAAATTGGTCCCAAAATGAGCCTACCAAGCCCAAACACTGTCTCAAATTGAGATGACAACTTGAGAGAAGCAAAATTCACAAAAAAAAAGGTCCTAACTTAACACCACATAAGATATAACTAGGGCATATGATACACACAAAAAAATGGGGGTGTGTATTATAGAATTTCTCATATATATATATATATATACTAGATTTGGTGGTGCACACAATGTGTAAGGGTGCAACTCAAGTGGGTTTGGGCAGGTTGAGAGGTTATCCAAGCCCAACCCAAGTTATGCTAAGAGCTGTCCATGCCCAAATTGTAACTCAAGGTTGTCTACTCAAACCCGACCCAAGTTAAACACGAATTGCCAATTAGACTATTTACAATTTATTATTATTATTATTATTATTATTATTATTTATAAAATCATTAATAACATCAAAATAAATAATTTATGTAATGTAAGAGAGATGCGGCTATGATGGTCTTTAAAATTTGGGGGTTAATTACAAAGAACTCCAAGGTTTTATGCATTTTCATGTTACCCCAGTGTTTCAATTTCAACAAATTAAGTCCTGGAGTTCCATCTGTGTTTCAATGTGCCTCCTCAGTCCATCTTTGTTTGTATAAGGTAACGGAGAATCATTTTGGGGTTTAAAGTGAAAAACACTGGGGTTTAAAATGAAAAACACATGAAAACTTGAAGTTTTTTTTTTTTTTTTTTTTTTTTTTTGTTTTTGTTTTTGGTAATTAATGCTAATATTTATTTATTTATTTTGGTGAACATATTACTTACATATCTTATATATGTATATGTGTTCTTGTATATATGGTGAATTTTTTTATTCAAATTTTGACTCTTCTGATGATAAAATTTTGATTTTGTCCCTAATTTTGATAACTATTGTGGTGGGAAAAAATTGAACCACCAAGATGCGGCGGTGCTCCGGCGACTGTTGGACTCTTATGAACCTGAAAAACACTCACAGATGGTGAAGGGTCTGGCTATCGAGCAGCCTGGGGACTCTTCGATGCCTAAGTTAGCAAACAAGTTGACAAAAGAGGGCTACTTGTAGCTCATTTTTGCTTCCCACAACTATGTAAGAAGGCCTACTCGAAATGTAATTAACTATTTTTTTTAAATTTTTTATTTTAAGTCTACGTTAGAGTGTTTGGTGCAATTTTTGTTTACAGCTTATGAGGTAAATATAACTTAAAATAAGTTTAAAAAAAAAAAAAATCTATTTTGTCTTGTTTGGTGCAACTTATCTGACTTGTTTAGAATTTTTTATTTTGGGAGTATGTGACAAATTGTTTGGTACAACTTTTACTTTATTAGCTAAAAATAACTTAAATAAGTTGAAGAAAAATAAATTTATGAAATTTGGGCGAAGGGTACTTTTGCCTTCTGCTTTTAGATTATCAGCTTTTAACTTACAATAAATCACACCAAACACACCATTTGAAAGCGAGGAATTGGTACTTTTGACTTATGTTTTCTTATTATCAATTTTTAACTTACAATAAATTACACCAAACAACTCCTCTTCTTTTGAAAGAAAGTAGCAACAGAGTGAGGTTGATACGTGAATCACTTGAAAAAGTCTCTCATTATTTGGCTCTTAAATTTATGAACTCCGTGTTATTATTAAATTTATGTCATTTTTAAATAATTTTTTTAATAAAAAAATATGAGTTATTTTAAAATTAATTTTCAAATTTAGATTATTTTTTGAAACTTTGTTCTCAAAACACCAATCGAAACTCAAAGTCGTGTTTTCAAAAAACGACTTTAAAAATTTTCACAAGCTTAGAGTCCTGTTTTGAGAGGGGATTTGATGAATGTTCTTTTAATAATTTTTTTGGTTGACTTTTTTTTGTTGTTTTTAGTGATTTTAATTTAAAAAAGGTTAATTAAAAAAAATAAAAAATAAAAAAATTCAACATTTCACATATTTTTCATTTTAAACCTTGCTACCTTACATAGGCGGAAATGGACATAGGGGGCACATTGAAACACAAATAAAACCCTAGGGTTTAATTTGTTGAAATTGAAACACTGGGTTTAAAGTGAAAAATGCGTGATACTTTGGGATTTTTATTTCTATTTTATTATTATTTTTTTTAATTAAGCCTAAAATTTATGAATGAGAAAAATTAAATAAGTAAAATTTTGAATTGTGTTACTTGTGTATATAATATATATTTAATAAGATCTAACGATCTAAATTACTTTAATATCATCAAATGGATAATAATTTCTATGTATATATACTATTTTTATATACTTATATATATAATTCGGGTTGTTTGGGTTCTTTGATGTCTTTGCCCAAGTGTGCCGAAATTTAATTCGAGTTTTTGAATTTGTACCCAAGCCCTTATAGACTTTAAAAATATTGTCCAAATCCTTAAAAAAATTTGGGTTGGGCTCAGATTGCTTGGGTTGAGCATGCCTAAATTGCATCCCTAACTATGCATGTAACTTCCCAAAATAACAACAACCCACATCATGATATTCAATAGAAAACACAGACACTTCTATAATATTGACCTTTCATTGATTCTCTTTCACGTACAAAAGATGACATATGCATGTATACAGTTATAAATCTTAAATCTTAAATCTATAGCATATAACATGTATGAAGGAACTAAAACAAAAGAAAGTACTGATAAGTTAATACCTTACTAGCTACATCTTTCCAAGTCGATACTCGGGAACAACAAAATGAGTTAAACTCCATACATATAACGATCTTGGTTTAGACGTGACCCATTTTATGTTTTGGATCCAGGTTTCATTGTCTTATATAGTTGTTCATTACTTCCTCTTATTTCTTTTTGAGTTTGGCTATTGGGATGTGTTGGTTGTGTTTGGGACACGTTGGTAGCTTGTTTTTCAAACCGTTGTTGCCTAGAATTTTGCTTCTTTGCTCAAGCGACACTTTTTGCGCTCGAGTGGTCTTTGTGAACTCTCAATAGTTTTGCAGGTCTACAAAACTACTAGGAGGTGGTATTCTTCACTCGAGCGAAGCTTTTTGCGCTTGAGTGGTGCAACCTAGTGTGTTTGGTCGCTCAAGCGACACTTCTTGCACTTGAGCGGTCTTTGAGAAATCTTAGTACTTTTGCAGGCCTGCAAAACTACCGGGAGTTGACATTCGTCGCTCGAGCGGTCATTCTTCTGCTCGAGCTGTGTTGGCTTGAGCGGCCCTTCATGAGCTCGAGTAATGATTGTCTGTTTGTGTAACTTTTGAGAGTTTGTATTCTTCGCTCGAGCAGTCGCTTCTTGCGCTCGAGAGGTCACACTTATTGTGTCTGATCGCTCGAGCGACACTTCTTGCACTCGAGCGATCTGCGCGTCTATCAGTTCGCAAAAAGCCACTTTTGAGTCACTTTTTCGTTTCTCTTTCTCTCTCTCTCTAAACATTTTAAAAACTTTAGATCTACACCCTCTCTCCCTAAACTCTAGTTCTCTCTACAAATACACCTAGATCCATCGAGTTCTTCACTCGTGTCCTTTTGTTAAAAAGATAGAGCACGCCGTGGGCTTCTTTTTGATCTGAACGAAGTTGGGTTTGTGCGTTGTTGAAGTTCATTCACTATTTCCCTCATCTCCTAAGCTTGAGGTAGGGATTCTCTGCACTTTTTTTATGATTTTTAACTTAGATATTCGTCCTTATAAAACAACATTGTGATTTGGAGGAATTTTGGACAACCTAGGGTTTGGCTTGATTTCATAAGGGGGTTTTCAAATGTTTTGTCGGAAATGATTAAGAGAATGTATTTATTGTTGAGTTATGATGAATTAATGGACTTTTACCTTTGAAATTGGTTTATAAAGCAATAAGGGTTTTATCCTAAATATATCAATTGTTGATTTTGAAAGGATAAATGAAATTGATGGTGGAAATGTGGAATTGGGTTGATATTGATGAGGATGGTGGAGTTAGATTTGTATTATCACTCACATCTTGAAAGTTGGAAAGTTTATCTTTATTGAAAATTATTTATTTGTTTAGAAATATCTGTCTTGGACTATCGGTGGAGGATAGCTATGATTGTTGTAGAAATTGCATGAGAATAAGGAGAATTGAAGCTATTGTCTCATCCATTTGCATCGAGCATTATTTCATATTTATACATTGGAAATGTTTATCGTTTTGAAAAAAAGGGGTAAATCTGGGAAACATGTGTTGTCTTGTTGAAATAAGTTGGCTTGAGTGTCCATGGTGAAAGTCTTAAAAACTACGCGTATATATGGGTACCGATCCCATGGACGAAATTTCCGTAAAATGGCAATAGTAGTGCTTATATAGCCTACGTTTACATGGGTGTCGGTCTACAGTTTCCTACGGATGAAATTTCTGTGAAAGGTTGTATTTGTTTTGACATTCTCGGAGATTGTGATTCACTGCTATGTTTTCTATTGGAAAGGAAATGATTTCATAATTGTGATAACCTTGGCATGGCATGATTTTGGAAAAGTGATATAAAATGTTTTGGCATGAGCATTGCATATGCATATCACCTTATATCTTTGTTAAGATTCATATGCTGTGTTGGATTATTTCTATTGGGCATTGGCTCACCCTATGTGGGAAAACTATTTTTAGGTGCTGATGATATGCCTCCGCCAAGGCAATAGCTTGGGAGGACTTGCAAGCAAGAGCTTCATTTTGGTTTTTTTATTTTATTTATTTTGTACAAGCCTAGGGCTTTAACTATATTGGATTTAAATCCATTTTGTTGTAACCAAGCACTGTCTTGGAAAGTTGTAAGTCTTTAGGGCATTCTTTATTTGTTCAACCTTCATTCTATTTCCTTATCATGTAATATATGCTATAGATTCAGGGTTGGACTTGTAAATGTATACCTGCATATGTTATCCTTTTGTACAAGTAATTGAGATTAATAGAAGATAATTATTTCATCATGTGTTGTTATTTAGCTAACGATATATGGGTTATTGTCATTTATTTCGGGGCTTTACAATACATATAAAGCCCAAGGCTTGTACAACAAGTATTTACATAAATGAACAAAAAGAAGCTTTCGGCTTTAAGGTCTTCTCAAGCTACGTCCTTAGTGGAGGCATATCATCAGCACCTGAAAATTATTTTTCACATAAAGTGAGCTAAAGCCCAGCATAGATACTTGAACACAACGTATGAAGCTTAACAAACTCATTCGGTGAATGTATATGCATGCCATTTGCCAAAACATTATAGTTTCTCTTTCAAAATAATGCAATGTCTCAGTTATATGTATATCAATCCATAAAATAATACTTTTCAAAATCAAAAAATAGGGCAGTGGAAACAAAACACTAGAAATCTCTAAGTACGTGTTTACTAGTAGGCTACACAAATACTACCAAAGCCATTTTACCGGTACTAACCAGAAGGATTGGTACCTAACAGCACGGGTTTCTGGACTTTCACTAAGGACACACATGCCAACATAACAAAATCACAAGCGCACACCTTAATCAGATTTACCAAGGTATATACCCTTTTTTCTCAAAACGATATATTTTCAATGTTTATATATGAAACAATGTTCAATGTAGGATGTATGAGTAGCTGGTTTCAATCAGCTTAATCCTTATGCAATTTCTACAATAATCAAAGCTATCCTCCACCGATAGCCCAAAACAGATATCTCTGTACAACAGATAAATTCCCAACAATGATTATAATTTCAAAATCTCAAAATAGGAGTGATAATACATATCAAACTCCACTCTTATCATCAACAGATTCATTCATTTTATCTTTTCAAAACTCAACATCTTCCCTTCATTCATAGGACAAACACCAATGATTTCCAATAAAACATCATTTTCTTTCAAAAACACATTTAAAGGAGAAATTTTCAATATTTCAATACAACTCAATGATATATTCATTCCCACATCTTTTCTCAAGAACTCATTTGAAAACCCATCTTTTGTATTTCAAAACCGAACCCTAAATCAAACCCTAACTCCCAAATCACAATACTTTACAAGGAGCATATAACTAAGTTAAGACTTATACGAGGAGGTTGAAGAAGTCCCTACCTTAAGAGTAGAAGAAGAAGAGAGCAAGACCAAGCTCTAGACGGAGTGAAAAATAGAAGTTTCTCTGATTAAAATGTTCACCTTTACGAGCTCTACGGTTTACTCCAAAGCACAAAGGCAACAAGATCAATGGATTTAGGTGTATTTGAGTGTTTAGGAAGAACTAGAGAGAGGGTGAATAAATTAGGTTTTGGTATGTTTTAGATATATATATATATATATAGAGAGAGAGAGAAAGAAAATAATAAGTGACAAAAAAGGACCTTTCCCCGATTTGATATATGCACAAACCGCTCGAGCGATCAAAATGCCGCTCGAGCGTCAGACACAACAAGTGACACCGCTCGAGTGACTAAACCATGGCTTGAGAGCACAATAACCCCCTCCTAGAAGGTTTGCAAACTGTAGAAGATTGCTCGAGCGAAGAAACGATGGCTCGAGTGAAGATCACCCTACTGCCAGAACTTTTGCAGACTTGCAAAAATATTGGAAGAACCCAAAGACCGCTCGAGCGACCAAACCACCGGTCAAGTGAACAAGAAAGAAATAGACAACAATTTTCTTGAAAAACTAACTCCCAACCTGTTCATCACACAACCAACAACTCTAAACAACTAAACCTGAATATCAACAAGATAAGATAGAGTATAGACAAAATAAAAGTATCGGATCCTGGATCCAAGAACATGAAAGGGTCGGGGTCTAACCCAAGCTGTTATAATGCATGCACATATGATTATTTTATGTTAGAAAAATAAAATTGTAAATTGTATGATTAAATTCAAAATCTACAATTTGAAAGTGAGAGATTAGGAGGAAAAAAAAAACAAAAAACTGCATAACTACCCATTAATTGCTATAAGGATACTTTGAAAAAAAAAAAGAAAAAAAAAAGAAAGAGAAATAAATACCAAGTTGAGCCTTCTTTTTATAATAATATAGGTAGATATATATTAGGGCAAATTACACTTGTAGTTTTTATCTTTTATTCATTGTATCATTTTGATCCATATACTTTCAATTAATTCAATTTTGACCTTTAATTTAGATTTTTTTTCTCAATTTAGTTCAATTGATAAAGTCATTAGGATTTTTGACAGAAAATGATCATTGAGTTAGTTGATGTTAACTCACTAAATTAAGAAAATTTAGGGGAAATTATAAAAAAAACCCCAAGGTTTGACCTTTTTAAAAAAATGAACCCTGAGTTTTTAATTTTATCAATTTGAATCCTAAATTTTTGATTTGTTTTCAATCTGAACCATTTGCTATTTTTGTTAAGAAAAATCGATGAAAAATTGGGTATTTTAGTTATTAAATTCAATGAAAATGAGTATTTTAGACATTTTATGTATACATGCATTGAGTTTAATAAATAAAATACTATTTTTTCGTCGACTTTTTTTTAACAAAAATAGATAAATGGTTAAGATTGAAAACAAATTAAAAAATTAAGATTCAAATTGATAAGATTAAAATTTTAGAGTTTATTTTATTATAAGGGTAAAATCCCAAGGGTTCGTTTTTGCAATTGTCTTGAAAATACAACGTGTTTGGTTTTAGTTTTCTAAATTTAATTTTTTAGAAATTTAGTTTTTTGTTTTTTGTGTTTTTTTGTGTTTAGTGAATATTTTTAAAATTTTAAGCAATTTTTTTTTTTTACTTTCTTAAATGTACCTTACTTAGATGTATCTAAACAGTAAAATATTTGTGAAATAATATTTTAAAAATTAATAAATACACAAAAATACGAAAAATATATTAAATTTTCATATTTTTTTTGTGTTTTTGGTATTTAGTAAATTTTTTAAAGATTTTTTTCACAAATATTATATTTTCTAAGTGTATTTATGTTATGTGTGTCTAAAAATTAAAAAAAATTTGCTTAAAATATTAGAAAAATTTAGTGAAAACAAAAAATACCGAAAATGAAAAAATAAAAATTTCTAAAAACTGAAACCAAACAGAGTGTATAATATTTTCCTAAAAACATGACATATGGGCTTATTTATGTATTTTTAATAATAATAAAAAAAAATACTCACAGTTGTAATGAAAGATGAAATTGAAACAAATATGTAAATTTAAGATTATAATTGAATCAATTAAAATTACAAGAACAAAAATGATTTTTTGGGTGAATAAGAAAAATAAAAAAGAAAGCTATTTGTCCTGTATAATTAGGATTGTTTTGAGTAGTGCAAAATAATTTGACTTTTTTAATTATTAAAAAAAAAGTACAAAACTTAAAAAAAATAATATTAGGAATACTAAAATTTTTATCAAATATTTTACTAAATATCTCACATTATGTGAGTTATATATAAATGTGAAATTCACATCTATATAAAATATTTAATAAAATTTTTTGCATCTCTAACATTTTTCAAATTAAAGAGTAAGGTAATGTAATTTAAGTTAATAAAGCACCACTTCCCAAAAAACAGTGGCTTAAAAAGAGAAAACAGGAGGGTGGAAGTGCACCGTGGCAGTATGATGATCATACAAATATCCAAAGCGCAGAGAGTACTTCTACCGGGTTATGTTATGTTAGGAAACTCTTGGGACATAAATTGGGTGGGTTATGCTAGAGGCGTTCCAGGGTTGTAATGATGCAGCTCTCCTCCTATGTAATCGGCTGCTGCTCTAATCTTCATCCCAACTACAACAACTACCCATTCTGGTTTTCCACTTCCCGCCCAATTCGTTATAGTGATGCCACACCATTTCTCTTACCTCGCACCGCAAGGCAGCCACCACCACCACCCTACACCGCCGTCACCTGCTCTGCCGCCAATAAGCCCTCTTCCTCCACACAAGTTAGGTCTCTCTCTCTCTCTCTCTCTCTCTCTCTATATATATATATATATGGGTTAATTCCTCCTTTTAATCCTATAATTTGATTCAAATTTACTTTAGCCCTTATATAGTTTTAATTTGAATAATTTGATCTTTATAATTTTAATTTCAATTTGGTTAATTTTTGCCAAATTAGAGTTCAAAATTAATAATTTTCTAAGATTTCAATTTGGTTATTTTGTCTATATTGAATGTCAAAATTAATAATTTTAAATAATTGTCAATTTTCTAAGAGGTACATGTAGACAAATTAATAAAAATTTAGATAGAAGTATCAAATTGAACTAAACTTAAAGGGCATGTTTGATTGGGTGGATTAGAGCATGGGATTGGGATTATTAATCCGTGGGTCCAATTATCCTATGTTTGTTTTAACATTTTGGTTTAGGATTATTGTAACGCCCTCAAAATAAACCCATAATATATAACATTAACATGCATTAATAAAACAAAACCAGTCATTAAATTATCCATTAGAGTACTTTTATTGAAAGACATCACATGCAACAGCAAAAGTAAGTGCCCTAAAGGCTTACATCTTTCCAAGCCAACACTTGGATACAAAAGATTGAGTACTAACTCAATTACAAATTAAGTCCTTGGCTTGAATGTTTACATGTAATCTCAAATAAAAACCAATAAACTAAAGACAAGTCTTCGAGTCCCAAATCCTCCCAAGCTAAGTCCTTGGAGGTAGCGAATCACCTGGTCCTGAAAATGATGTTCCCTTAAAGGGTGAGCCACAGCCTAGTAGAAATATACTAAATCACATATAAGAATTAACTAAAGCAGTAGCATTCGATAGATGGTCAACACAAGATAATCAATTACATCATTATACAATTTCATGACACTAATGTTTATGACACGTTTCACTTTCCATTTATACAAGTATGGCTCAGAACCTGGCCAAATAACTCAACAGAGGTTTCATCTCTTGTTAACAATATTTTCAATTCAACAGGGATAACAAATCAAGTTAAACCTTTCTTATATCATAACGGATACACATGTTGGTGTGGTATCAACCCCAATCAATATTCACTTCCATACTTCCCAATTGACACACATTTTAGTGATGTATCAAATCAAACAACAAATACTCCAGTAGATAAGCATAAGAGCTGTATCATAACTGTAATGGGCGAGCATATGAGCTGCGACCCTGGGTCCATCCCCTATCTTCCCTTAAACATTAACCGGTTTAGAGGTACATCCCCTATCTTCCCCTAAACCGTGGAGTACATCCCCTATCTCCTCCCATACACAAGTGATGCATATAAACACAAAGTCATATACACAATCAATCAATACATAAAGTTAATGTATTATTCCAACCTTTATACTCAACGACCTAACCAATTGATTAGTTTCAGTTTTCCCTAATCCACATGCAATGTCTACAACAATCATGACTATCCTCCACCGATAGCCCAAAATAACAGTTATTTCTAAGTAGGAAATAAATGTAACAACACATATAATCTCAATTTCAAAGATGAGTGGTTAAATTATCCAACTACATCATTCAATCTCATAACTTCCCAATATTATGAATTAAACCAATTTCCACACCTTTCCCCAAAATTAATTATACAAATTAACTTTGTTACAACAATTAGGGCTTTTTAAATTATAAAACAAACCCTAGCTTTTCCCAATATTAACAAACAACCCCAACATATCAGAAATACCAAAACTTAGGATTAAAACCTATAAGATGGAGTAGGAAATCCCTACCTCGAAGCAAAGAACTTGAATGAAGAAGATGGAGATGACGACCCAAAAACCAAAGTGCTCCAAATCCAAGATTGTTCAGATTAAAAGGAAGCCCTCGACCCACTCTATCTTTTTAACAAAGGACCTAGGATAGAAATACACTCTAAGAAGATCAAACCTAAGAGAGAAGGTGTGTAGGAAGAGAGAGAGGACGGTTCTAGGGTTTTAGAGTCAAAAGGGAGATGAAAAACTGATCCAGAAAGTCGGATCTCGGATTTATATAACAGTCGCCCCGCTCGAGCGTGGAAACCCCCGCTCGAGCGTCACTCACAGACTCCCGCTCGAGCGGCCAAACTCCCGCTCGAGCGGCGGATGCACACTCCCAGAAGTTTCTGCAGACAGGTCCCCGCTCGAGCGCCCAACTCCCCGCTCGAGCGTCACTCACAACCTCCCGCTCGAGCGTCCAACACTACACAGGAAATACTGGACGGGTGTATTCCCCGCTCGAGCGCCCAAACCCCCGCTCGAGCGGACAAGCCAAAATCTGGGCAACTAGACTTGGTTCCTAAGCTCAACCAACCTGCTCCAAATCTTCCCAACACAACCCAAGACTCAATATAAGGAGTAAAGGATGCAAACAACATACTCTCAACAACCAGCTCCACGGAACCTAAGTCCGGATATAACAAATAAAGAAAAGGGAAACCGGGATCGCTATAATTATTAATCCAATGGATAATTAATCCAACAAATTTGTAGGATTATTAGTAATGGGGTAGGGGTGGGATTCTTAATCCAGTGGATATTAATCCAATTGGATAGTGAATACCACACTAATTTAATAGGATTATTAATACTTCACTATTAGTCTTGTGAATCAAACATGACCAAAGTGTACTATGAAATTGTTCAAATTGAAACTACATCGACTAATATAGTAGTTATTCAAGACCTGAATCTATGACCATTGATTATTAACATAATAAAAAACACTTTTATCCCTTAAACATCATAGAAGATATGTTTTTAATTCAAAACTAAAATTTATATTTTAAGTACACTCATCGGGGTGGGCTCACATCCCTAATACATACATATATATATATATATATATAAACAATAGGCCACACTTTCATTTTAAGAGCAAGAACATCTTTAAGAAAATCAAAGGAATTAGATTTTACAAAATCAATTGGTTGATTACAGTTGCGAGTTTCAGTAGTTAGTGCTCCATTATCCATGTTTGGTACTAATTCATGTCAAAGCCAGCCTGAGCCAAGGCGCCTTAGAGTATCTCCAATCCTTCATTTTTTTTTCTTTCATCAAATTTGGATAAAAAACAGAGTAAAAAAAGCTTGATTTTATAATGACTTTTCATCATTTTTAAAAATAAATAAATAAATAAATTCCAAGCTTATTGCCAAAACCTTCTTTCGTCAAATTTAGTGAAAAACTTGTTTTTGTCTTGATTTGATGAAAACATTTGGCATCGTCAAATTTAAATTTGATACAAAATTGAACAGACACCTAAGAAGCATGGACACAGACACGTGACACGACATGAATACGACACGGACACGCTAATACGTTAATTTTCAAAAAATGTAGAACATGACACGTGGGGGACACACATGAAATATATAATTTTATATATTTATTATATGTTATATATATGAATATATCATTCAAAGATAATAAAAAATACAATATAACACTAATTCCTATAAATTTATGTGGTTTTTGTTTTATTATTGTTTCTTAAGTTGTTTTGTTCAAACTTATAATTAGTTCACATATGTCTAATCGATAGACACGTGTGTTTAAGCGATTAACACGTGTCCTCCAAGTATTCAAAGAGTGTCTTGGTCTTTAAAAAAGTTTAAAAAGTAAGACATGTTTTGCATGTTTCATAAGTTCTATTCCAAACAATTTCTAGTTATTTAGGACTCCTATATCGATAAGATTTCATCTCCTGATGAGTTTTGCATAACATAAAATGCTAATGCAGTGTTTGATGAGGATTTGACAATTGCCATACAAGTGATAATCCATAATTACGCCACGTGGCATTGTTAGAACCCACATAATTCCTATGATTATTTTTATTCTCTCTTAATTGCCCCCAAGCTTTCATTCTCTTTGAGCCCAGTGCAAGAATGAAAGCTTTTTGTTATTATTTTGATAAAAATATGTAATATTGCCTAACTAGAACGATATACCGGCGTTAGGGCTTATTCCAATAATACTTAATCTTGTTATGACTTATTCTGAAAATGCCTAACCCTGCTAGAACTTATTCCAAGAATGTCTAACCTCGTTAGGACTTATTCCGAAAATGCCTAGCCTTACTAGGACTTATTTCAAGAATGCCTAACGTCGTTAGGACTTATTCCAAGAATGCCCATCGTCGTTAGGACTTATCTCAAGAATGCCTAACTTTGCTAGGACTTATTCCAAAGAGTGCCTAGGCCAGCTAGGAACTACCAAAACACCAACTTGTTTCTCGATGAGCAAAATCTGCTCGGCAAGGAATTCTAGAGTTGGACAAACCACCGACTTGCTTCTTAGCGAGCAAAATCCGTTTGGTAAGGAATCTTAGAATTGGACAAACCACCAACTTGCTTTTTGGCAAGCAAAATCCGCTTGGCAAGGACTATTAGAGTTGGACAAACCACCAACTTGTTTCTTAGCGAGCAAAATCCGCTCGGTAAGGAATCTTAGAGTTGGACAAACCACCAACTTGCTTCTTGGCAAGCAAAATCCACTTGGCAAGGAATCCCAAAGTTAAAAAAACCACCAACTTGCTTCTTGGCGAGCAAAATCTGCTCGGCAAGGAATTCTAGAGTTGGACAAACCACCAACTACCTTCTTGGCGAGCAAAATTCGCTTGGCAAGGAATCCCAAAGTTGGACAAACCACCAACTTGCTTGTTGGCAAGCAAAATGAGCTTTGCAAGGAGATAAAATATTTAACCAACGGGTAGCGTAATTCATCTTGCCCCTGTGATCCACCAAATGCAAACTTTATCTCAATTCGGTGGCATATTTGACCAAAATAGCAGTCTCTATCCAAGTTCAGTGGCATATCTGACCAAAATAACTCTCTCCATCCTGGTTCGGTGGCATATCTGACCAAAATAACGGTCTCCATCCACGTTTAGTATAAAAATTCATGTTCTTCAGATAATATCTTCGTGGTCAGAATAATAGGGCATAAACTCCGTGCTTCAAAGATAATAAAAATACGATATAATAACTGCTAATAATATCTCCAACCTAATGCATAAAATCCATATTTCATAGATAACAAAAGTCCAGCACAATACATAATAAAATATCTTCATGCGCGGAGTAATAATACATAAAATTCATGCTCCACAAATAATAAAAATCCAGGATAATAAACGATATAAATATCTCCACGCTCAAAATAATAACATATATAATATTTGCGAAGCAGGTTGCGATTACTAACGGTGCTTGTTGCTGAGCAATGAAATAATTGAGTTATGCATTATTTTGAGCAGTCTACCGAGTAATTCACTCTCACAAGCGAGCAATGGAAAACCTGAGAGTTTCCGTTGTTTTTCACAAGATCTGTTGCATCGTTCTACTTTGTATAATGTGTAGTTGAGGCCATTGATCCACCATGTGTTGTTGATGATCCATGTGGTGAAGGCACTTCCTTATCTAGAAGAGCATTGTAACTACTTAGCATTGAGTGAAACACACCCCAATGATCCTCCACATTGCCGCCTTTACTAGCTGTGTCATGGGCGAAAAGTGATTTGCATGATCATGTTTGCAAGATTGGGAAACAATTGGCGGAAGATATTCAATTCATGAATATATCAAGACAAATGACGTGGCCACTGTTGCCCTTATTGCCTTGAAATCATACTCTCATGAATATCACCTTGAAGAGTGTAATCATACATCCAATACTAGCTTGTCTCTAGAAAAATAAATAAGATTTGCCTCATGGGACATAATAATAATTTTTCTTCTTCGTTGTATACAATCGTTCCCATAGATAGCGCCAATTGTACGGACACAAAAAAAAAAAAATCATGTACTTGTTGACGAAGAGATCCAACGAAAAAGATGATCAAAACCTCCACTTGATCATCATTTACAAGATAAAGCTCCCCCAGCTATTGAACGGCTGGAGGTACTCTGACGCCCAAGTTAGTCTAATATTATCAACAATATTTAATGGACAAATTCACAGAGAAATAGCGTACCTCAACCCATGGGGGCATCACCTATTTATAATATCCAGTGACTTGCTTAGCAAGTAGTTTGAATGTTCCAGAAGACCTATCTCAAACAATCTCCAGTTGTTTAGGGCTCCTATATAGATAAGATTTCATCTCCTGATGAGTTTCGCGTAATATAAAACACTAATACAGTGTTTGATGAGGATTTGACAACTGCTATACACGTGATAATCCATAATTACGCCACATAACACTATCGGGACCCACATAATTCTTGTGATTATTTTTAGAGATAATTGTTGAAAAGTCTAAAGAAGGTATAAAACATTAGATCCAGTGGATATTTTTTTGTTAGTGAGAGGTCCACTCTTTGTGAAATAGTTTGGTGAGAAGTCCTTTTGTTGGTTTTGGAGGACATTTTGTTTTCAATTTTACCCCCTATCTATTTGTTGACTTTCAACTATCTCTTGACTTTTTCTTGTTATCTGTTCAAATTATTTTCTATCTGTTTGAATTTTTTTCCCTTATCTATTGAAATTATCTATTAAAATTATCTATTTGTTCAATTTTTCCCTTGTCTGTTTAAATATATCTGTCCAAATTTTATTATCTGTTCAATTTTTTCCCCTATTTTTTCTTATCTATTGAAACTATTTGTTCATTTGTTTTTATCTGTTCAATATTTTTATCTATTGGATGTCTGATCTGTTAAAAAAAATTGAATATGTGCAATTGTTATTGTGTTATCTGTGTAAATTAAATATGTTTCTTCTTCATCAACATCATCAACAACAACAAAAACAAATAGATCTGAGTCAAGAACAAAAAAAAAAAGAATCTAAATAACAAAAAATATGAGAGCGAAGAAAAAAAAAAAAAAAATTCCTACAGATCTGTGTTGGATCTGTGTTCAAATCCAACAGAATTCCTACTATCATTTAAAAATCCAACAGATCTGAGCTATATAGATCATGTATGTAGGGTAGGGGAGAGAGAGAGAGAGAGAGAGAGATAATCAGATAATGAACAAGAAGAAGCTAGATTCAAAAAAAAAAAAAGAAAAAAAAAAAAGAGACTATATAATGACAAATTTAATAACCAAATAAAATCCTCTCATTCTGACATTTACCGGAGCATATAAGGAACCAACAACCAAGTTTGATCACATCTCTATCCATGAAACGAGTTAAAAAAAAAAAACTGATGATTAAAACATAAAACCAATTAACCCTAAATTGACAGTCTTGCAACCAAATAAAAACTAAAATGCATAGAATGATATATTACAAAGAAGTAGAACAAGTATATGATAAGCCCAATTTAAATCAATCTCTGGCCATCACAAAACCCTAGACGTACAACATTTGAGCAAGTAACCAAGTTAAGGCAAGCATTCGTTACACAGTGAGACAAAAAAAAAAAGATGAACTCGGAGTGAGAACCGGTGAGTCACACTGGTGCACAGTTCTTCCCTTGGAAGGGTGACACACTAGTGCTCAGTTCGACCTATTTTTTTTGGTCTCCCCATGAACTCGGAGTGAGAACTGGTGAGTCGGCAGCAGTGCAATGGGCTGACAGCGCAGGAGCTGCAGTGCTGGTTGATAACGAATGGCGGCTATGAGGTGGAGGAAGGGGCGATGGTGGTTGCCGGTGTCGCCACCTCAGAGAGATGGGGATGATGAGTACCGTGGTGTCGCCTCCGATCTTAGATCTTGATCTCCTTTCCGATCTCAGATCTTGATCTCCCTCCCTATCTCAGATCTTGGTCGCCAAATCGGCGATGAACTGTGTAGAAGAGAGAGCGAGAGTGAGAGAGAGAGTAGAGGGAAGAGAGAGAGAGAGAGGGTTGTAATTAGGGTTTGGGAATGTGAGTGTATACGGTAGCTATAATATATATAAGGTAGTTTGGTCATTTTACGTAGGCATGCCCTTATGGACAAAGTATTTTAGAGTGTAGACTTTTGGCCAAACAAAATTCAAATTTGGATATATGGACCGAGTACTCTTATTTTTATTCCCTCTCAAATATTTTAATTGTAAATAATTTTAACTAGATTCCAACTTTTCTAAGTCCACGATCCAAACAAATGAAGCTAAAGGCAATTATTTATTCTTTTTACATTTTATCAATTGGACACATATCCAAGGGGACCCCTTGGTACACATCCGATAAGGAATATACTATATGTATCTTATTACGCATTTTTTTTACATGTTACATATTTTTGTGATAAATGTTATATAATTGTCAGGTAGAGTTACAAAAATTTTGATTCATAAATGTAGTTATGCATTTTTGTGGTAATGTTATGCATTTATTCATCAAAATATTTCTTAATCACAAATTGTCATAACCATAAATTTTTATAGTAATACGCGTTTTTCATTTTTGAACCACTAATTGTCATAACTCTACTAAAAGATTACATAACATTTGCAACAAATATGCATAACATGTATCAGAAAAATGCATAACAAGGTGCATATGCATCCTTAAAGGGGTGTGTACTGAAGGTATTTCCAATATCTAATAGTCCAATGTTCACCCTAATTAATGACCTTATAATAGGAAAGAAATCAATAATACAAAAAAACAACCCAACAACTAACGTACCTAAGAGTTTCCATAATGGGAAATTTTTTTATCAATATTTGGTTTTTTGTAAAGACATTGAGTTAAAGGGTGTGCAGGGGTGGCCAATTAAGCATAAAAAAGTGAATTGAAGTAGTCAATTATTTGAGAGTAATGGATGATTGTTTCCAAAATGCATGATTATTTATAGAATATTGTTAACCATATCAGTTATAGTTGCTTGTGAAGAAAAAAGTTTTTTGAAGTTGAGATTGATTAAATCGTACTTTGTCTACAATGTCACAAAAAAGATTGAACCGATTATCTACATTATCTACTAAACGTGTATAGTAGACAAACTAGAGTGTGCAAGCTGAATTAGCACGTTACATCTAAAAATGAAGAAAAGTAATATCTAGTTGATAGAGTTGGTTCAGGTTTTATTTGGTATTATAACTTTAGATTTTGTTTAATATTTTTTTATTCTTGTAATTTGGATGTTATTACTTGTTTGGGAAGAACTAAATAAGTATATTTTTTGACTTTTTACAAAAAAGATGTGCAAAAAAGTAAAGAGGTGATATAACTCAAAAAAGATAAAAAAAATAACAAGTGTGCTAATATAGCACTTCCCAAATGAGTAACAAAACCATATTTTATCTTTTAGCAGTTTTGTAACAATTTCTTAATGCCTTCATCTATGTAACTGAATTTTATTATATAATTTTAGTGATTATACACGTAAGCAAAACTTTGTGTAGGAACTAGCAAATGAAAAAAAAAAAACCTAGAATTTCATTGACATAATTTTTATTTATTTTTTGATTATGCATAGAGGATCTCATTTTTAAACTCAAGGCTAGCTATGATATATATATATATGGCCACATAATATTGTGAGATTATATATGTACATTGTTGGGTTCATTCTTCAATCCTTTTTTTGGTCTTCTTTGTGTAGAATGATCTCCATTACGTGAATGATTGCTTAATTTATGGTTTTTGATGCATTGAAATATACATAGGAATTTTAGTTGTACTGATATTGTTGTTATATGAATAAAATATGGTATTTGCTTTTATACTAATTGGTGAGATTATGTGTATGCAAATACTTCGTGAGTACGCAAATAATTGCTTTTATGTGTAAGCAAATAATTGGTGAGATTAATCTGGTTAGTGAGTGTCATGTAACAATCTTAATTTTGATAATGCTCCCGTACTACACTATTGTCCCCATATGTATGAGCTTTTATCTTAATGTTTAGCTTCTCTTACTAGTTAAATACAAGATTTCTGTTCACAATGTGCCCAACAGAGAAAAGTAATAAACAAATCTCATGGAAACAAAATGTACCAGATCAAACAAGTACCATCCCTAAATTAGGTGACAATTTTATTGAAGGAAAATAGAGAAGAGGAAGAGAGAGAGAGAGAGAAGAAACAAAGTATGGCTAATGAGGGAAAGACCCATCAGTTGATTAGTAAATACAAGACACCTCAGAACAGTCACAATACAATGTCATGGGTTCATTACAACAAACTCCCATATCTCCTAGTAAGGATTGGAGCCAAAGAAGTTCACATGTTCCTTGAGCCAAGGCCTTGTATTTTGCCTCTGCATTAGATCTAGTTACCACTGCCTGTTTCTTGCTGCGCTAGGTGTTTATATTCCCCCCCAAAAAGGCTCAATAACCCGAGGTTGATCGTCTGTCATATATCGAACTTGCCCAATTTGCATTAGTAAATACCTCTAACCTCAAGTGGCCATGGTTAGAGAACAAAATTTCTTGCCTAGGTACCTCAAAATATGATATACTGCATCCAAATGCATTGAATGGGGGTCATGCATGAACTGGCTAACTATTCCCACTGCATATGCATTATCCAGTTGAGTCTGAGACAAGTATATGAGTTTACCCATGAGCTAATGATACCTTTCCTTATCTACAGAGTCACCAGCACCATTGCTCAGATAATGATTAGTCTCAATTGGTGAATCTGCTGGTTGACAACCTAGCATGCTTGTTTCATCAAGAAGATCAGATAATATACATTCTCTTAGAAATAAAGATGCCTTTGTCTGATCTAGCAATTTGAATTCCAAGGAAATGCCTTAAAGTACCAGGGACTTTGATCTCAAATTCCTTAGAGAACTTAGAGTTAAGTTGAGCCACCTCCTCCGTATAATTGTCTGTCACCACTGTCATCCACATATACAATAAGAACATTTATCCTATTCGTGTCTCGCTTAACAAACATAGTGTGATTTGCGTTGCGTTGCTTTGCTTTGTTTGTACCCAAATCTGAGCATAGGCTTGAGAAACCTATCAAACCATGCCATAGGGGACTGTTTCAACCCATAAAGAGCCTTCTTCATCCTACAAACCTTCCCAAAGTTGGATGGAGATGAGAATCCCAGTGGACAGCCATATATACTTCCCCCTCCAAATCAACATGAAGAAACACTTTCTTCACATCTAGTTGGTGCAAAGGCCAGCCCAAATTAGCAACACAAGAAAGAATGGTACGGATGGAATTCATCTTTGCCACTGGAGCAAAAGTCCCCTGATAATCAATGTCGTAAGTTTGAGTAAACCCCTTTGCAACTAGTCTCGCTTTGTACCTCTTAATCATCCCATCAGCTTTCTGCTTAAACAGTGAACACCCACTTGCAGGCCACCGGTTTCTTTCCTTCAGGAAGAGGAACTAACTCCTGGGTATAATTCTTGCTCAAGGCTTTGATCTTCTCTACCATAGCCTCTTTGCACTTAGGATCATTAATAGTTGTTGTCCAATCCTGTGGAATACAAATGAAAGACTAGGACGAGACAAACGCACAATATGTAGAAGACAATGAATTATATAAGACACAAATTTAGAGATAGGATGTTGAGTGCAAGTTCTAACTCCCTTCCTAATAGGATGATTTGAAACATCAACGATGTAATTGAGAATTTGCCACTTGTTTCCTTGCCTTTCTTCCAATGTAACTGCTTCCTTCTCATGCCTTGCACTGATGTCATGGCTGTAATCCATATTGCTTATATCGTCATGTGTTTATTGCCACGAGTCCCTTTCACCATGCTCCACATGACACTTGAGCTTTGTCTTCCTCAAGCCTGTCAACAGACTTTTTGTGAGAAAAATGGGTGCAAACGAGGATGACAATGTTGAATTCAGGAAGCTTAATATGACTAGAAAGAGATGGGTTTATTGTTCTATCTTTGAGGACTTGGAGGTAGCTTAAATAAGCTTAAAACATCACTGTAATCGCCGGTACGATAGTTGGGTGCATGCATGTATGCAAAGGAATGTAGGCGATTTAGGTGTGTTGACCATGCACTCTCATGCCGTCTAATATTTTAATTACATAGATTTATAGAATTGATTACTATTTGTGAACCTCACAGATGATGGCTAATGTTCTTCTTCTTTTTTTATTAGGGTAAATTACACTGATCTCCCCTAAGGTTTGAGCAAATTACACTTGGCCCACAGTTTTGATATAATTACATTGACCTCCCCAACCTTTTAATAGTGAGTTAAAACTGAGGTAACAAAATAAATCAAATTACATTTTTAGCCTTATATATAAATTACTTTTTACCCTTGCCTATTTATTTATTTATTAAAACCCAAAGCCATCGCCACACACACCAAAAAAAAAAAAAAAAAAAATTCCACCTATTTGTCTTGTCTGTCTTCTATTATCTTGTTCACAACAATTTCAAACCCTAATTCCTCTTCACAACACAACTGCAGCATCACAACATAAACATCACCAGATCATCAGGAGCACCACCGCCAACTCCACCTATTGCACTGCCGCCATTGGCAGGCTACTCCACAGCCATTGCAACCGCAACCGCAACCGCAATAGCAATCACTATTACTATCGCTATAGCCACACACACTGTGCCATCACTATTGTCATTGTCGTTAGCCTACTATCTGTTACTATTTCTTTTCTCTTTCTTTCCTTGATCACAAAATAACATACAAATCATCAATCAAAAAAAAAAAAAAAAAAAAACAAAAAAACAAAAACAAATTTTCATCGATGCCTTAACACAGATCCCAAATCCTAACCTAGTATTACCAAAAAACATTGATACCCTAGCGAATTACATTTTGGAATGCGCATTCCAAAACATTGTATACTTTCATTTTAAAATGGAAATTTAGCAATCCAAAGTGATTCCAAAAGTTTTTCCAATATATTTACAGTTTCCTTTTAAGTTAAAAAAATATTTAAAAAAAAAAAATCAAATCTAATAAACTAAAATCTAAGGGAAGTAAAGTTTTAACATGACAAAAGGTTTAAAATGGGACATAATGCCCATAGAAATATTAACTATAGATGATCAAGTTTGGAAAGAACCTACATTTTATTAGATGTTTGATTGTTAAATAAATTTCTCTAAACTAGAAGTACCTTAAATTCTTATAGTGTAAACTATGCAAGTCTATCCCTATTGTACCACAATTTAAAACATGTGGCGTACTGTGTTCCTGTTTTCGTTCCCGTTCCACATACTAGAAAGATCCATGTTCTAGGTAACATAGCCCTAACCTACTCTCTCATGGTTTCGCCCCAAGACCATACACCAACCAGTCACCACTACAACATCACTTGGCTACCATTACAGAACCAACCGGTCACCAAAGTAGTGGAATTAACCACCAGTGGAGTTAAAATCGATGACATATGTAGATTATTCAAATTTCATTGTGCAGTCGACTGTTCAAATCTCATAGTGGTGGCCGGTTTCGGCAATGTTTGTCGGCATAGCTTTGGTGCCATTAGTTATAGAGAGACAAAATGGTAAGTTGATAAGGAGAAAAGGATTGAGTTCGGTCAATTGCGTTTAACCCATTTGAAACCCCATGATCCATGGGTTAACTCTTTTGTATTTGCTTTTGTATTTGTTCATTAATTAAAGTAAGGGGAAAAATGGGAATTATGTTAAATAAAATAGTATTACAATTAAAATATGAGTGCTGCTATTAGCATCCCATCAATTATTTTGGACACCCCGTTTTTTAGCTTTTTATTTTTATTTTTATTACAATAATAACCTTAAGTGAAATTATTAAAAAGGACATCAATAATTTTGGAACACCATATCCCACACGCCCACTATCATGAGTTAGGGTTTATGAGAGCGCCCACCTCCATCACCACCCATCCATCTTTCCCAAATCCCATCCTCAAAACCTTGAAAACCCTTTGGCGGCAATATTCGAATGGTAACGGTGGCAACCATTTGATTACCTACACTTTTCTGGCAATAGCAATGAGTGAAATTTTTTTCGTCAATCACAACTCAATGAGACGAGAGGAGTACAACAATAAAACTTAGATGAGATTCATAGCTTTGATGGTGTTCTTAGTTCAGAGGAGATTGGACTTGTAAGAGTAAGTTTCTTAAAAAAAATAGCAAGAATAATAAAACTATTTGTCATTTTTTCAGAACTGAACTTTCGAACATATAACCGAAGATTTCTTATTTGTTTGGGAGCAGATAAACGAAACTCGTGGAGACCGTAGAACCCACAAAAGGGGAATTTTGAATCAACAACAAAAAACCCTACATTTATTTTTTGAGATCATGAACAAGTATGTGGAGATGAAGTAGTAATTACCTTCGTGGGTTTTGTTAGGGTTTTTGGGAGAGAGGCTTTATTGGGTGTGGGGGTGTGCATTCAATTGAATGGGTGAAATGTTTTTCCAAGGATAATTTTGATATTATTTGGGGGGAAAAAGAAAATTTTAAGGGTTTTAGAATTTATAAGTGGGGGTCTAAAGAAATGGGGAGTCCAAAATAATTGATGAGGTGCTATTAGCAGCACTCTTAAAAT
Source organism: Camellia japonica (assembly GCA_030407325.1). Lineage (NCBI taxonomy): Eukaryota > Viridiplantae > Streptophyta > Magnoliopsida > Ericales > Theaceae > Camellia > Camellia japonica. The sequence continues at coordinate 159,958,314 of JAPPVO010000036.1, forward strand.
ATTAACTATTGTTTAACGGAGTGGGCTAAAATATTATATCATTTAAGATTGAGGGAAAATTAGTGTAATTATGTTAAAACTATGAGATTTACTGTAATTTCTTTAAATCTCATGGGAGGTTAATGAAATTTACCCTTATTATTATTATTATTTAGCTGAAATTACCGCCTGACCTATCTTTGTGACATTTTAAACCCATTAAATTGTTGACCCCTAGGGTATGTGTACCCGTGTGACAATTTGAGGGCTTGTTTAGTTTTCCAAAAGATTTTCACAGTTAGTTACTGACAGTTGAATGATGAGGCTTGGTCAGTTTCAATCTAAAGAAATTAGTATATTACCAGATATGTATTAGTCCCGCTTCATTCTCTTGCAAGAATAGTCTCCAGAGGGGGGGGGGGGGGGGGGGGGGGGGTGGTGGTTTGTTGTATAACCTGTAGGACATGCTAAGCATATTTCATGGTTGCTTTCACAGCTTTGGAATGCTATAATGAAGCTCCTCAAAATGTGCTAGTCACTACCTTATTATTGCATGGAAGTAGATGTCATTTACCTTTGTTTTTGATGTTGGCTTTTTTATTAACTAGTTCCAATGTCCACAAATACACACTTATTTGGATGAAAATAAGGGTCCTCGTAATGATGCAAGTTATATAAATGGTGCATAGATGTAGTTAACCTACAAGCATGAGGATGATCAACAAGTCACATTTGGATAATACCCTGAGTACTGTTAGTTATTGATTTTTATCATACAAGTAGGTTAAACTCTTACTCTGTCAACTTATTCCAACTGTGCATTTGTGCATGATATCATGTGACTTTTATTTGTATATATATATATATATTTTAATAGAAGAAGCTTCTGATCAAAGTTTTCATTCTCTCCTTTTCTTTTTTGTTTTATTTTTCCTTTTTGTGAATGGTTGATGTAAGTGTTTGAAGGTTTCAGACTTTTGAGTTGTATGGATTCTCAAAAAGTGAATATGATTCACAGTTTCAATTTCTTCTCTAACTTGGTAAATTTTTTTTTTTTTTTTCATCAAATGCGTCTGCCCCCAGGTTCTGTTTTACAAATGAGGCTCTGTTGTGATCATAATTTTATTTGTTATTCAGTTCTACAGCTAAGATACGAAGTGAAGTTCTTTCTCCCTTTCGGTCTGTGCGGATGTTCTTTTATCTAGCTTTTATTGCAAGTGCTACTATTGGGGGATTAATAGCCACCAACCAACTTATTGCTGCATTGGCAAACTCATCGAAAGCAGGTCAAGTCCCTGACATCCTCATGGGTCTCGGCATAGATGTTGGAGCAGTTTCTATCTTTGCATTTCTTTATTCTCGGGAGAACAATGCTAAGAATGTTCAGTTGGCTAGATTGTCAAGAGAGGAAAACCTCTCAAATCTTAAGCTCAGTGTAAATAAAAAAAAAGTTATTCCTGTCAGTGATTTGAGAGGAATTGCTCGCCTTGTCATACTTGCTGGCCCTGCATCTTTCATCTCAGAGTGTTTCAAACTTAGTGAGCCTTACACTGAGGGCCTTCTGGAACGAGGAGTGCTTGTGGTGCCTTTTGCTACAGATGGGAATTCACCTAGTTTTGAGTTTGAAGAGAGTGAGGAGACGAAGGAGGTCACCAGAAAAAGGAAGATGCTGTGGCAACTGGTTCCTGTTTATGCAACCAACTGGTCCGAGTAAGAGACTATATACACACAAAAGATATTTAATTCATTTCACTTTGTTCCAACTCTCTCCACTAGTCAATGCAGATGATAAAATGTACAAATGAAATTTCTCATTTTGTTGTTATGAACAACAGGTGGTTAGACGAACAAAAAAAACTGGCGAAAGTCTCCCCCGAATCTCCTGTGTGAGTAATGCTGCCACTGTTGCTTAATAATATGCGTGAATCTCTTTTTAACCCGAGGAAGCTCAAGGAAGAATTTTATATGCATGTTTGTGAACTTGTATCTAATTCCAGCGTACATTGTGCATTTAAATTGCATCTTTACTCGTCATCATCCAAGTTATGATCTTCATGTTTGTTAGTAGTATTCATGTGCATCAACTTTGAGACATTGTCTATCACCAGGAAATTTGGATCAATGAGATCGCTCAAAACTATTAACATTTGGGACGAAAGTCTCACAAGCTTGTGTGTATGTTTGTGAGCTAGTTTTCCTGCTGATGTTTGCCTCACGGAATTAATGATTATGCTTCTGTTTCATTGTGTAGGTATTTATCCCTACGGATGGATGGTCGTGTTCGTGGCAGTGGTGTTGGTTACCCTCCTTGGAATGCTTTCGTTGCGCAATTACCACCAGTAAAGGGGATGTGGTCAGGTCTGTTTGATGGCATGGATGGAAGAGTTTTGTAGAGAAAATTTCTTTTCCCTTATTTTGTTAAAATTTTTTTTTTTTGTTTTTTTTGTTTTAATAGCTTTTGTTTTCATGCGTATTCAAGATCATTTGTATTAGTTATACCATCAATTATATCAAATATTTTATTTCCGATGTACTTAAAAAAAATTATATCTGAATATTGTTTTTTTTCTACACAGCATGTTCTTTTCCTTCCAATATTGGCCATTATTTTTGAATTTGTGCTTTAGTTATTTGCTCCCACAACATGAGCTCTATATGTTTTATTGTATACACAATGTTGGTAAAAAATGTTGGAAATTTTCTTTAATTAGTTGGAATGCATAACAGGTTTTGTTCCAGATTGTTGGAAATCATTTTCCTCAAAATTCATAATATACCAAAGTATAACATTAAAAATTAGTGTCCCAAAAATGTTATATTTTAAAAAAATGATTTTTCATGGGGAAAATACAGCTCAGTGGGCTTCTGAATTTTCTTTTTGCAAATATATGGAAAATTTTAGAATTTTAATTATTAATATTTATAAAGTTTTCAATTGATGTGCAATTATTTTTGTACTTTTACACTGAATTGCTATTTTCCCCTTTTTTCAATGTTTGCTCGCTTTTCTATCTGGACAAACATTTAAACTGGTTGGCAAGGTCGGCCTATCTCTAATGACGGCTAAAGTAAAATTTCAATGGGAGGCTCTGTGAAGTGTATGATTGAACCCAAGGGGTTCTGGCATTGTGGTAAGGTCTTGGGGTTTAAGCCTTAAGGTTACAAGTTCAATTCTTCCCTTGGGCCAATCTCCTGGGCGAATCACTGTTGGTTAGGAGGTTGGACCTCAAGTTGTCTAGTCAGCACTTGGTGTGGGTTCAATACTCCCCCACTGTGCGAGTCCTGACTTAAGCGGAGCCTGTCGTGGGAGGTCGGGGCAAGTTCCCAGGTTATAGTCTCCTTGCTCGTAACGGCTAACAGGACACCTTGGTGATCTCTGCAAGGGACGCTGCCTTGGACCTGCGGGAGAGTAGGGAGGATTTTCCTGTAAAAAAAAAAAAAAAAAAAAAAAAAAGTGTATGATTGAATTTAGAATTTGAAAAATGAAATATTATATGAATTTGAAAAGATTAAAGAAAAAATTGGTGATAAATCCAATCTAACAAGGGTATAAGGTGTTAGGTTTCATAAGTAATTTTTTTTTTTTTTTTGGTGAGAAGTACACTCTTTGTAAAATATTGGGGTAAGAAATATATTTTGTTATTTTAGAGGATATTTTGTTTTTAATTTTACCCCTTAACATATCTATTGAAATCTTTTTTAGCTTTTTAATTTTTTTTGAAACTATCTGTTCAAATATTTTTTTATCTGTTAAATTTTTAACCTATTTTTTCTTATTGGTTGAGCATATTTGTTAAATAGATTAATTTTTTTTTTTTGAATCTATCTGTTTAAAAAAATTGAATCTATCGGTTGTTATCTATCGGTTCTTATTTGTCTTTATTCAAGTATCTGTTTAACCTGAAGAAATTGAAGCCAAATGTACGGGTGAAAAAAAAAGGGACTACCTGAGAAAAAGTATGTGTTTAACAATCTCACATCTCCATTAATGAAGCAGCAATAGACTATTTCTTCCTCATCTTCATCTCTATCTGTTAAAATTCAACACACTTTCTCTCTCATTTTCATCTCTATCTGTTAAAATTCAACAAACTCTTTCTTTCTCATCTTCATATCTCAAAATCCCAAATCCAAAACAACAACAACAACAGATCTGAATCTAGTAAACCAACGTTGAAGGAATGAACACAACCATTCAGTAATAATCTACACTTTCTTGATCTGTAAAATAAAAAGCTCTGAAAAAAAATCCGAATTCCTGCTAACGGCGTTGCCATTAATTGACAATGGTTGAAGCAGCAAATTGGAGCAAAATGACCACTTTTCACCGTCGTGGACAGTGGGGAATATTATGCTGAAGCTAATCCAAGTGGAGATGACCATTGTGAGAGAAATGAATGCCAAACCAGACATCAAAAGAGGCTTTTGGAGATAAAGCTGAGCTTTGTCTTCGTCGCAGAGGCACTCGTACTCATGCTTCAACATGAGGGCTTGCCTAAGGGTGTCAGTGAGGATCGCCATTGTGAGAGATTCCAAAACCCTAGCTGGTTTGATTTGAAAGGGTTTCGAAGATTTGTAGATTGTGAAGGTGGTGAGGTCTAGGGTTTTGAAAGATGAAGATTGAAAGCCCTAATCGTTGATGATGTTGTGGTAGTGGTTAAGAAGTGTGAATAGATTTGTTTATTGCGTTGTGTAAGCTTGTTGTCTCTAGCAGTTTCTAGCATCACTATCACACAAGTCAGTGGCGACAAAGGTGGTGGTGAGGAGATAGCGATGACAGTGACGTCGGGGTTAAATAAGTCGAGATCGGTGTAGATGCCGGTGCAGATAATTTCCTAAAGGTCAGTGGTAAGGCAAGTGGAGCGGATGAGATCGAAGGTGAGCTTTTTGGAGATGGTGGAGGAAGGAAAGGTGACAATCTATTCGACAGCGGATTTGGCAATGATAGAGATGTCACTGCCGATGGTAGATTGTTGGAGGGCTTGAAGGAAAGCATCGGCGATGACCTTGTGGTGGTGGAGGCAATCGAGGTAGTAGAGTCCTTGGCCTCGTTTCTCTCTCTCTCTCTCTTTCTCTCTCTCTAGAGTCTCTATTTCTCTTTTTAGACTAATTGAACATATATCATCTTTCTCTCTCCCCTATGTATATATGTCTGTGCATGAATATCACAATTTAAATTGATAAAATAAAATTAAACATATAGTAAAAAATAAGAGACATAACAGTAGAATAAAGAATGAGTAGTTTGGTTATTTCGCTGAAGCATGTCCTTGTGGACTTAATAGTTTTACGTGTGGACTTTTGGACAAAAGAAATCAAAATTTGGACCTATGGCTTGAGTAGCCAAGATTAAAAGTTCAAAGATTTAAAAAATATAATAAAATAAATAAGTAAATATGAACTTAGGGCATAATTGTTATCATTATTGCTCTTGTGGGCATTTTCGAAAAAAGAAAATTTGTGACATTCACACTAACTCTGTAACGCCTCAAAATAAACACAATATACCCATCTCCTAACTACTAATAAATAGTAACATAAACGAAATGATAAACTTTCATTAATCAAAGTTTGTTATACAAAATCTGACACATGCGATATATATTCATAAATTGTACATCCTGAATCTACAACATGCGTTACAAGCTAGTGTAGACATCCCATTTTTGACCGCCCTTACGACTTGGACGTCATCATTTACACACCCAATGATAATTATGCTTGTTAAGTGCTCGAAGTCCTCAACGGAATGCCACAGTTTTGAGCCTTTCAAACCTTGCACCTCTGTTGCCTTGTCTTTGAACCAATACTTTGGATTTTCAAGCCTACAACCTTTTGTGACCTGTCGGCCCCTACAGTGGGCTGCCGGCCATTGATGTGACCTGTCAGCCACCAGTGATGGATAGCCGGCTACCAATGTGTTTTGCAGATATTTTATGACAACTGCGTCAGCTGTTTGCACAGATGCTTGCATCTGCTCCCACGTGTATGGCTGGATGTTTGTGAGGGAGATTTATGTTTCTTTATATATACAGGACCTCTCTTCATGTTTTGGGGTTAGAAAAATTTTGGAGCAAAATTTTTCCTCTCTCTACAATTCTCTCTCTCTCTCTTGCAAATTTCTCAATCTTTGCCTATAGACTCTTCACCTTTGCCTATACACGCTTAACCAAACTTCTCCTGAGATGTCTTTGAGCCTTATTTGAGCTCTTGAGAGTGTGTTTGCCTTGTTTTATTGCTTGGAATTGATCTCATCTTCAAGAGGTATAAAGCTTTGCCTCTTTACTTGTTGTATTTACTCTTTTTCTTGCTATCTTCCAACTGTTTTTGGGCTGTAAAAACTTTGTATTTTTGGGCTGAAACTTGGGTTTTAAGGCTAATAAAGGTTGAGGGGTAATTCACCATTCTTTGCACCTTGCTCTCAAGGCCTTTACCCTTGTGTTTCCCACCTTTACACTATCCTTTTTTGAGCTTTTACACATTGATTTTCAGAGTTATTTCAGTGGCGAAAATCATGGTTTGAAGTCTAAAATTAGAGGGGTTAGCCTCCCCTCCTTGTGTTTTGCTTACTAGCCTAGCATGCTCCTTGTTTGAGCTTATTATTTTAGCTCTTTTTGTCTTAATTCCAGCATGTTTTAGGACTTATTTAGGATTGTTTCTAAGTGCTTGTTGCATTTGAGCTTTGTTTTTCATGTTTGTAGTGTAATTGTTCTTATAAGCTTGGTGTTTTAGGCATTAGACACCATCTTATTTGAGTTGATTGCATTTATTTATAGCTTTCCATGCTTGTGATCACTTTTAATCACTTCTGCAATCTCCCTCCTTTCTTGGCTTTTGTTTTGCTTTGAAAGTGGTTTCAACCTACTTATTGGTTTAAGCATGAGATTGAGATGTCATGCTTAATGGTTTAATCCCTTTAGGGTTCATTACCAACGGTATGATGTCTCTTTTATGCCCAAAGCAACTTTTGGATTGAGTCCTCTTTTCGTTAGAGGACTAAATTCACCATTGGACTCAATTGATTAAAGAATGGATGGTAATCTAAAATGAAGTAATAAAATTGAGGCTAAAAAAGGTGCAAGATAACAACCTGTTTTGGGTTCAATCGGACGTTAATTGAACCCTTGAGTCTTGAGTCGTTTCATACTTATTAGTGATGAAAACGGTTCAAGATTAATTGTCAACTACTTCCCTTGATCTTTCATGATAGGGAGGAGGTTTTGAGAGTCTTGTTTTATTGCATTTATTGAACTTGCACCCTTTGGTTCATATGCCATTATGCAATGAAATTGCATCCATTGGTGGTTTGTGAACCGAGTTTATTACTTCTTTGAGTTGTTTAAATGATAAAGAGGGGTAAATTGTGCAAACAAATCTTTGAGAATACACTGTCTCTGCTCTGTTTGCTCTCTGTTGCAGCAGAAAAATTCAGTCAGCAGTGGCCGACAAGCCATCTGCTGGCCACTAGTAGAAAATCAAACAGAGTACTCCCCTAGCAGGACAGAGTTGGTCTGGAGGTGGAAATCTGTGAAAGTGTTCTACTGTGCAACAGAGTCATTCAGTAGCAGAAACAGTGGCATTTTCAGGTGGAAGTCTGGTGTGTATGTATGGCATTTCTTGTTTCCCGAGGCAAAGTAATTAGAGTAGTTAATTTAGTTACCATGTTGTAATTAATTTATTAGCTAATTAGAATTTTGTAATTAATTAATTAGTTCCAATTTGTAATAATTAGCTAGAATAGTTAATTAGTTGTGATGTTGTAATAACTAGCTAACACAGTTAGTTAATTTGTTTTGTAATAGCTAGTTAGTTCATTCAGACCCTCTTATGTGAGGGCGTAAATGTTGTAATAATGTGAATGTCTTCCAACCTCACTTCTTTCTCTCTTTTATTTACTAGCTTATGATGGTTAGTTTAGGGTATCATGTTTTGTTTAGCATAAATTCATGTTTGCATCCATTTGTATTGCATGCATCGAGGCTCAGTTCATCATTCTAACTTGCATTGTTAGCTTAGTACTTCTTTGAATACATGCTTAGACAACATGCTATCAAACTGTTTCATATGCCATATTAGTAGCCGAGCCTATTAATTGCATATTGCATGTGTTGCATTAGTCATATCGCATAGTTAGGAATCATACATTTTTCTAACTAGTTTCTCTTTTGGCTTGGAGTACTAGGTGAGCCTTTATTCATTTTAGCATAATTACTTGAATGTGAGTGTTGCCATGTTTAGCATGCTTGCCATGAGGCTAAATGCTTAATTAATAAATTGCTTGAATGCCTGTAGATGAAGGCTAATTGCTTGAATTGGAATAATTTGAGTAATGTTCATATGCAATCACTTTTTCAAGTGGTACATATTTTGAAACAATTTTCAAAACAAACATGAATCAAGTGTTCCAATTCTTGTAAGTTGGTCTATACTTGTGTGTGTGCGCATCACATAGTAATGCTAGCCTAATAAATCAGAACAAGAGCATATAATGTAAATAAGATTCATATCATGATTAGTAGAGGCCGATATTTGATCGAGTGAGTGGGGTGCTCAATTTATGACCTTCTTCTCTCGTACCTAAGTTCTCGAGCCGAGACACTCTTGGTGATGACGGATAAGTGGCCTTTGACACGAGTCTCGGGTTTCCTAAATTTTTCAAAAAAAAAAATATTTAGGTTGCGACTCTGTATTCGGCAAAACAGTCCATTTTTGGCATTTTTGATTCAAAATCGATTTTCCAAAAAGATTTTCCGGATTGGGACTCTTTGGTGTTTATCTATTTCACATTGCACTTGTGAAATTAGATTCAGAATCGCGAGAGTCCAATACTGTAGGGCTTATTCAACCTCCGAAAGGGGGCGCGAAAAAGTTGAGCTACAGCTAGTAAAAAGAAATGAAAATTAAACAGGTAACCATATGCCTTAATGGCTTACATCTTTCCCAGTCAATGCTTGGGTACATCAAAAGTGAGTCTTAAGCTCAATACAGATAAAACCCTAGGCTTGTAAAAAATTAAATACAAAATAACAATAATGAGCCTTCAGCTCCACAGTCCTCCTAAGCTAAGTCCTTAGTAGAGGGATATCATCAGTACCTGAAACATTTTTCCCATATAGGGTGAGCCAAAGCCCAGTAGAAATAATCCAACACAGTGTATAAATCTTAACAAAGTTATAAGGTGGATGCATATGCAATGCTCGTGCCAAAACATTTTTTTTATATTTCTTTCCAAAACCATGTAATGCCATAATAATGTCATGGTTCATAAATCATTTCATTTACAACAAATAATAGGGTAGTGAATCACACTTTGGGAAACTTTAAAACAATGCAACCTTTCTCGGAAATTTCGTCCAGAGGAAACCGTAAACCGGGACCCATGTAAACATAGGCTATACAAGCACTACTTTTGCCATTTCAAGGAAATTTCATTCGCGGGGATCGACACCCATGTATATGCGTGGTTTTCGGAACTTTCACATTGGACACACATGCCAACTTAACTTTGGTGTTACACACCTTCTTCCCAAATCCATCCATTTTTCTCAATCACATACATTTTCAATGTATTAATTAGTATGCAATAATGCTCAATACAAAAATGGATGAGAATTTAGTTTTAGTTCACCTAATCCTCATGTAATTTCTACAACAATCATAGCTATCATCCACCGATAGCCTAAAACAAATATCTCTAATAGATAAATAAATTTTCATTAAAGATACACTTTTCCAAAATCTCAAATAGGAGTGATAATACATATCAAATTCCACCCTCATCATTATCATCACTTCAATTTCACAATTTCCAATATCAATTCCATTTTCTCTTTAAAATCTCAACATTTACATTTTAGGGCAAAACCTCTTTCTCTTTGAAATTTGTTTCAATGCAAGTAATATCTCATTTCAGCATATATCAATGCCAAATTTATCTTCACAACCTTTTTCAAGAAACCATTTGAAAACCCATCTTTTACATTTTGATTTCAGACCCTAGGTTTTTGCCAAAAATCCCCAAACCACAAATAACAAAGGTGAAACCCATACTAGAGTGTGGAGAATCCCTACCTTGAAACTAGAAGACCAAAGAGAGAGAGAAGAAACCTCAAAGGAGCCGAAATCCACTTTTGTTCGGATAAGAGAGCCCACGGTGTGTTCTATCTTTTTAACAAAGGAAGTAGGGTGAAGAAATCACTAGATCTTGGTGTTTTTGTAAAGAGAAGGTAAGTTTTAAAGAGAGAGAGAGAGAGTGTGTCTAGATCTAGGGTTTTTGGAATGTTTAGAGAGAGAGAGAGAGAGAGAGAGAGAGAGAGAGAGAGAGTTGAAAAAGTGATGTAAAAAGTGACTTTTACGGACTGATATACGTGTAGACAGCTCGAGCGCAAGAAGTTACGCATGAGCGTACAGACACAAAAGATGTGACTGCTCGAGCGCAGTAAGGGCTGCTCGAGCCAAGATTGCTCGAGCGCAAGAAGCTTCACTCGAGCAAAGAATACCATTTCCCAGTAGTTTTGCAGACCTGCAAAAGTACTGAGAGTTCACAAAGACCGCTCAAGCGCAAGAAGTGACGCTTAAGCGTAGGAGCAAAATTTTGGGCAAAAAAAGTTTGAAAAACAAACTACTAACATGTTCCAAACACAATGAACACAACCCAAAAGCCAAACTCGAAGAGGTATAAGGGGAAACAAGACATGAACGACCTTATAAGGCAATGAAACCCGGATCTGAAACATACAATGGGTCGGGTCTAAACCAGAAACGCTATAGACTCTGGTGTTTTCTTTAGAATATGTATATATATATATTAATTTCAATAATGTTGAGAGTCATTTAAATTGTTTATGAAGGATATGAAAGCAAAAGAAATAAAGACTATACTCGGAAAAAAAAAAAAAAAAAAAACCTACTAAATTTTGCATTGTTGGACCGAGTTCCACCATCTTCCCTAAAATTAATTAGTGATAGGAAGGGCTTCACTGATATCTTTTATGACATTGGACATCGCACTCTGTGGGCCTACTTTTAGAACAGTCACAAGGATTGACATTGTGTACCAACAATCACTCCCTCATGATGATACTTCTGTGACTTGAACCCATTACAACTTAGCTATGATATTACTTGTTGGACCAAGTTGCACTATCTTTTCTAAAATCAATTGGTGATAGGAAGGGTTTCACTTCTATCTTTTATGATATTCAACATTACACCCTGCATGCCTACTTTTAGAGCAGTTGCATGGACTGCCTATCACACCTTGGATTTATAGAATTCGATACACAATAATTAATTATAAATGACAAAGAAAAAACAATATTAAATATAATCAAAAAGCCTCTCTCGTATATATATATATATATACGTCAATATCATCCAATACATGAGGTTCTTCAATTATATACGTCCTATATTCAACTTCCAAGTAGAGTGAATGTACAATATGTAATTCAAAAGAAATAATAATAAATGTAAATAAAATGCCCTTAGATTTATATCAAAGAAAAAGAGTACAACCCTTATAAAAGATGGCACTCAACCTAAAAAAAAAGGCCTAAGGCCAATGAATCAAAAGGGCTCTCTCATAAATCATGCACATATCCCACATTTTGTCTCAAGGTCGGGGTACATCATCAATACCTGAAAAATATCAACCATGCAAAGTGAACATATAGTCTAGTAGGATAATCTTTCACAAGATAATATGTCTTTACATATGTATATGATCATGATGCTACATATGTATAATATGCCCAAAGGTTTCTCATTTCATGAACAAGTTTATATCAATTCTAATGACTAAAACCAAATGTTTCCATTAAAATAACATTTCTCAATTTCGTTAATTTTAACTTGGTCAATTCTCTTAAGTACATGTATCTATTAGTGGTCGTAGCTAAGAACCACCTAAACTAATCGGCGATTAAAAGCATCGCTTTGTTAGTGACCATCACGAAGTGTCATCTAAATACCCCCAAATTTACTAGTTTGTAACCGGAAAGAACTTGGTACCTACATTGCACTGGTTTTTGGTATTTCACCATGGACTTTCTAGCCAAATTATCCTCATTCTCATTCCTATTTATACATGACTCAGATTCACCATTTCTTTTCAATTAAAATCATGATATTTAAATACAATAATGCAACACATGCCACTATTCAATTCTAGTAAAATGTGTTCAACACACCTTTGTTCAACAATGGGTTTTCGTCCTATGAGTTTAACAATTCATTATGCAATAAAATAGGTTTTGTCATCCTATTGTATCAATTTCTCCAACAATACAATTCTCCATCGATGCTCAACAACGATCTCTAACAATGATACAATTTTATAAGTTTTACATATGTATCTCAAATTTCAAGATAATAGCACAAATTCCTCATTCATGCAATTTCACAAACTAGAATTTTCACAAAATTGGAGTTTTCTCAAATTAAAACACTCTCGTAGTTATAGACAATTACCATTATTACCAAATCCTAACTCTCTAATATGCCATTTCTCAAATCTCCACAAATGTTTCAAAATTTATCTATCAAAATATTCACACAAATCGATAAATCCATATTAAACAAATGAAATGAAATCCTACCTCAATTGGAGAAGAGGAGAAACACAACTTCTTGAAAATGTCTAATCAAATTTTGGTTTAGATGACCTCGAAGCTCTCATCAAGTTCTACAATGTTAATATTCGGGTTGGAGATCGATTCCGATTCCAAAGGTATTAAATAGAAGGTTGAAGTTGGGAGTTATGGTGGAGAGAGATATAGTAAGTGGAAAAGAAATAAGTAAGGAGAGAGAGGTATCTCAGAAATATAAAAAAAGGGTCCAAAAAGGCTAGGTTAGAAGGCGACATGTCCCAGATTTCTTAAGCATTTATTTTGCCTTGTCATTTCTTAGTTTGGAGGGTTCTACGAAAATATTTTTGCTTATTATGATTTGGTTCCACAATTAAGATTATGATCGTCCAATATCAAAAACTAATTTGGTTTGATAGTGTATGGGGGAGAAATATTTGTCGTCACCTGTACTCCTTGCTACCGAGCTTGCCTTACTCCAAACGGCGTCAAGCTTACTACAAATAGAACAAAGGTGATGTTACCCAAAAAGCAACCTAAGAGGGGGAGGGGGGGTGAATTAGGTTTCTATAAATTAAATTTTACATTACCCCAATAAAAATTATAACTAGTATAGCACAAATTAATTGATAATAGAAAGAGCGCTAACAGCTAATGAACAAGCTTAATGAAGAATTATTAGCGAAGAAGCTAACAAAAATACAGTGAATGATTTTTGACATAATAGATTATGAGTTAGAAAAATAAGCAATGGATTTAACTAAATTAGATGAGATATCTATCACAGTAAGTAGAAACTCATATAACAGTTTCCCATAGTAGTTAATTGAAGAGATTAGATGTTTAGCACAAAAAAAACTACTATATATGTTAACACATTGAGTATATCAGATAGCTATAGCAATTAAGGAATTAAAGAGATTAGAGAAGAGGAGACAAATAGATTTATAGTTGTTCGGCTTCAACCAAGCCTATATCCACTCCTCAAGCTTCACTTAAGATTTTCCACTACCTTTTAGCTTCACAGGGGTGCTAGCAACCTCTTCACAAAAGGAGCAATCCTCCACAGATTTTACACAGACTTTTCAAGTCTTCAAACCCTTGCAAACCTTAGGTGATTCACAATCACTCTTAAGGAATCAAGAAACCTGAGTGTACTACACTCTTACAAGATTGAAATGAGGGTGTTTTTTCTTTCAAAGAAAGCTACAAGAATAATCTCTCAAAGATAGATATACGATGTTAAAGCTCAAAGTTTGCTGTAAATCCTCTCACAAGAATATATGCTTAAGGCTAAAGCTCAGTTATTGATTTTTTGAAGAAGAATGATTAACTCAGAAGAGGATTGCTTCAGAAACTAAGAGATAATGAAAAGTATGTGATTGATGAAGAATAAAAAATGTGTATAGCACGTTGTATATTTCTTTGTATTAGTTGTTATGTTTGCTGCTTGTTCAGAGCTTTGTATATAACAGAGTTGAGTGCTCTATTTGCTCTGACAGTGCCCATTCTCTTCTTCTCGCTGAAGAGATGGGTTGGTGATGGCTGAGGATGATAAATAATTCAATGCTTAGAGAATCTCAGTTGCGTGTATTTTTCCCATTCAATGATGGGATAGAAAAATGTTAAGCACCTTGCTTTGTTGTTGTTATATGTGTGTGTGTGTGTGTGTGTTTCTCTCTCTCTCTCTCTATATATATATATATATATATATATTTTGCATATCAGAGTTGAGTTTTCTATTCAAACTGACAAAGCCCACTTTCTTCTTTCCGTTAAGGAGATGGGATGGTGATGGGTTGGGATAATAGATAAATCATTCTTTTATTAGTTCACAGAATCTAATAGTTGCAGTGAACTCTGCACAAGGTGGTCGTCCACCCAGATGTCTACTATGAACATTTGCTCTTGGTGGTCATCCTCCCAGACGTCTACCTGGATGTCCACCCGGTCGTTCGGTCGTGTCCTGGTCATGAAGATTGACTACCGCGATCACTGAACATACTGCTGGTTTGACAGCCGAAGCGAACAGAACTGATCTGGAATGAAACTGGGCCAAAATGCCTTGGCCGGTAATCCGCCTGGATGTCCGCCCTAATGTCCTCCCAGTCGTTTATCTAGTAGAACAAAACTGGGCCATTTTTGCCTGATCGGTTGACTGCCTGATTGGTCGATCAGCCAGTTGACCGCCCCTCTGCAGGCTGGTCTCCTGTGTTCTGCTTCTGTTCTAGGCTTGATTTAACATCTTTTAAAGCTCCATTTTGAACTCCAAATGGTATGATTAGAATAGAAACATAAATGAAAATATGATGAAATAAAATATGAGATTTCACTCGATATTGCTCTTTTAAATAAATCAAAACAGAATTAAATCAGAATAAAAAACAATTATCAAAATACAATATGTCTAATAAGTGAGCTACCCGGCAGGTGGTTTGCCGGAAAACCCTTTCGATAGTCAAGCTAGTTCACTTAAGAAAGAAGAAGGAATGTAGAGAGAGAATAGCTCAAGTTTGCTTGCCTTTCTCAGAGTCTAGTTGCAACTTTCATCTAGGCTAGCCTTATAGCCTAAGATTGTGTGCTCACTACTTATGTCATCCATTGCTAGAAGCGTGACTATATTGCCCTCTCCTTTTCTTACACGTGTGTGCGTTAATATTGCCAAATAGTATTGGTCAAATCGCCAAACGGTATTGACACGTACCCAGAGTGGATTCCTCTTCTTATACCATTGGACCATGTGAAGCGCCCCAACCAAGCAATCACTTGTGTCAATTACAATCATGCTAGCTCCAGAAGTCTTCTTACTGAGCTAACATAGGTCGGCACCCCGACCAGCTTCCCAGCTCGACTGAACCTGCTGTGGTACAACTCTTTAGCACGTTTGCAATCTTTTACTCGATTAGAGGTAATGGTCTCATCCTTTACTTAACTTAGCCTATGACTAAGGCACGGTTCACAGCGTAGCTCAGTTTATGTTTACGGCCTAAACCCAGCCTAGCTCAGCTAACCATAAAGGCGCAGGTCCCACTCTAGTTTGGTTTTACACTGGCTCGGTCTGTGGTTATGGTTAAAGACCTTCCTAGCTCAGTCCATGCTTATGGCCCAAATTCGGCCTAGCTCGGCCTACCTCAAAGATGTAGGTCTAGCACTAGTTCGGTCCTACATTGGCTTGGCCAGTATCTGCGGCCCAAGCCTAGCCTAGCTTGGCACAACAACGAGGCCAGCGTAGGTTTAGCTCAGCCCAACATTAAGGCCCGTGTTAGTTTAGCTTAGCTCATTTGTTTGGCACAAATTTCCCTCTTACTTGCCCCTTATTTATGTCTGCTCTCAGTATGACTGGAATTACCTAGCCAAGCCGAGCTTAGTCTTTGCCTGAGACCATTTAGTCGGGCATAAGTCACTTCACCTCCTGAGCAGCCCATCGGTTAACCTGACCACTTATCACGTCTAGGACATGTCCACTCTCTCATTGGTTCCGTGCGGCTGTTTAACTGTCACGTACGTATCCCAAAAATTTGAATTATGGCGCATTTTCCCCTCTTCTATATACACGCCACATATAAAGTCGAACAATTCATGGTTCATATTTGTCTTAAACCCTTGCCCTTAGAGCCTCCAGTCGCCATTACTGCTGCTTCTAGACTGGGATCCAAGCTCCTTGTGCCAGACGGATTGTCCTCGGCATGGGAACATCAAATCGAATTCAAGTCTAAACAGTCAGTGATCTCACTCTGCTCTTTCATTTTCCATCGGTGTTCTTCATGTTCTTTATTTTCTCCTTGTTTTCGGTCTGTCATATCCACAATTACACCTCTAAAGTGATGTTATGATGTTGATGCTTGTTGAAACATGGGAAAAATAGGCCACAAGACACGTTGAGGATTCTAGCAACCCTCACTCTTCCTGACACTAGCACATAATCTAATTTTTAAGATAAATAACAGAGGATATGGGCAAAATCGGTCAAAAATCAAGTTTTTGATCCGAAATTGTTACCATGCTGAGCTAGCTTCGCGTTTGTTGTTTTCTCGAAGAGCAAGTTGGGTTAAGGCCCAACCAACACTGAACCGATCTAGGGCTAGAGAGAACCAAACCAAGTCTGTGGTCTGAGATCACTCTAAAATTGAGCTAAGTCTATAGTCCCAGCCAAAAACTAGGCAACGTCTTTGCCCCTTACTCTGAGACCGAACTGAAATCTATATGATAGCCTAAGCTCAATAACCAAGTTGAAATTAGGGCTACATAACCGAGCTAAAATTGAGCCTTAAGATCAATAATCAAGCGAGGGACAGGCTTCAGTTCGATGGCCGAGCTGAGTTTTACATTGTTGCCTACTAATACTTGATGCACTTCATTTTTAATAATACAGACTGAACTAGGATCGACCAGGTACGTCTTCGCAGTGCTAACTGGTGACACTCAAAGACTGAACAACCATCTTTTTCAGCTGTGTATATTAGTTGAGCAGAAATTTCTTTAGTAAGTTAGCACTAAAATAAAACCAAACTACATAAGGAAATACTATTCTATGGTGAGCATGCCTGGAGCCCTTGTTGAGTTCCGCAAAGAGTATTGAATTTGTAACAACGTTCAGTTTAATTTGGCTAAAAAAAGAGAGACACCTTAGGGCCAACTTGATTTTTGCCCCTTCATCATAGTAGCAGAGAGGCTTTACTTTTTGGTCTTGTCCTTGATATGTGAGTTCCTTAGGCAGACCAGGTTGTGTCCAATCTGAGTGTCCACCAATATTTATAAAATAATCAACAGTGTAGCCGTACTAAACTGTATTTTAGGTTTGAACCTCGAGCTAACCAAGATATTTCACCAATATTCACTAAGTAAAAATAAAGGTGGTTTCTACTAGAACCTCAAAGGTGTGCCGTACTAAACTCATCCCTTTGATAGCTAAGGAAGAAATGGCTAAGATAAGAGCTATTAAGTCAATGATCACCACCGAACCTAACTCTTCTTCTCAACCAACCGGGTCAGCTGATGGCAAACCCACCTAACCAGCCGTGCAAGAAATTGGCCCGGTGCTAGCTTTGGCCAATGAACGAGCTTCTTCTTGGCCCAGTAAAAGGGCGAGGTAGGCCACTACCGAGCAATACTTGGTGGGTGAGGATTCAATCGAGCTACCAATGTCTAAACATGGGAAGTAGATTAAGCAAGTTGTCGCTGAGCAACTTGGCCGCATCACTACCCTCCAGTGTGGTCACCCACGCTGAAATACAAATGCCGAGCTGTGACCACATCTAATTCGGTCAATGTAGACAAGGATAACTTGCTGGGCTTCAATCTTACTAGGGATGTGCTCCTCCCAACTAACATGAAAAAGCACTAGCAGCTCTCCGATCTAAAAGCCATCAGGTTGGCTTCCAAATCTATAGTGCTAGTAAGGATCGTTATTTTATTTTGTTGAACTAATTGTTTGGTCTCTATATGTTGAGTTTCTTCTAATTGCAAGTCACACAGAAGAACTTCGTCGCTCATGAACGCATGATGGAACTGAGAAAGAATCTTCGTGATGTTGTAAGTGATAACAAGGCAAAAGAAGCCAAGGTGGGGAAGCTCAAGGCTTTGCTCACACAGATCACAATCGAGAAAGATTAGTTGGCCGAGTGGTTGAGCAAGGCAGATGAAGATAAGATGAAAGTGATAGAGGCCAAGAAGACAAGATATCTAGTTGACCTGAACAGACACTGCGATAACCATAGGGCCTAACCGAGGGAGAAGGTTAGGGAGGTGAAGGATTGGGGTTTCATTAAAGGGGACAAGTCGTATAAGCACCAAGTAGAGCCAACGAATGATATCTTTTTCCAGTATGGCTGGAAGGTGGCCACTAAAAAACTTGGCCAACCTTTTGATTCTAAATTCTTCATGAATCCTCCGCTCTACACCATCCCTCCATACATGCAAGTGTATGCTGCTACCGTGTAACAAAAGATGATTGAAGCGACGAAGACAGATAGCGCAGTTAAAGTGGCCATCTTCTAGCCTGCCAACATGACTCTACAACTAGCTACCTAAGAAAATGGTGCTGCATCACAAGATGCCAATCAAACTGATCATGCGACTGATCTTCCATTTGACACCAATGTGAAAGTCGTTGGTGATGTAACCAAAGAAGAAACTGCCGATTTGGCAACTTAATTTGTGAATAATGACCTTGCTATGACTTGTCTTTTTCTTCTTTTCTAGTTTTAAAGGTTTGTAATTGGGCTGAAAGCCTCTCCTTTTGTAACTGCACTAGAAACTGAATGAATACACCTTTTTTTAGCATCATTGCATTTTCTTTCTCGTTTTGTTGAAGTTTTCTTTGCTCCTTGCCGGACGAAACCTAGCTCGGCAAGGAAATTTTAAATTGGGCAAAACACTAACTTTATTCTTCCTGGGCAAAATCTAGCCCGGCAAGGAAGTTTTGGATTGGGCAAAACACTAACCATCATCTTACCAGGCAAAATCCAACTCGACAAAGAAGCTTTAAGTTGGAAAAACACCAACTTCTTTTTCGTCGAGCAAAATCTGTCTCGGCAAGGAAGCTTTAAGTTAGGCAAAGCACTAACTTCTTTCTTGCCAAGCAAAATTCAGCTCAGCAAGGAAGTTTTAAGTTGGGCAAAATACCAACTTCTTTTTTCCGAGCAAAATCCTGCTCGGCAAGGAAGCTCTAAGTTGGGAAAACATCAACTTTCTTCTCACCAAGCAAAATCTAGCTCGGCAAGGAAGCTTTAAGTTGGGAAAACACTTTCTTCCTGTCGAGTAAAATCCAGCTCAGCAAGGAAGTTAAAAATTGGGCACGCCAACATCCTCTTCGCCGAGCAAAATTAGCTTGGCAGAGAGCTCTGAAATTGGGCAAACAATAACTTTCTCATCAACAAGTGAAGTTAGCTTGAGGGAGAGCTATGAAGTTGGGCAAAATACTAACTTTCTACTTGGCGAGCGAAATCAACTTGATAGAGAGCTCTAAAGTTAGAAAAAACACCAACGTTTTCCTCGACGAGTGAAATTAGCTTGGTGGAGAGCTCCGAGAAAAATGAACTCAATGGAGAGCTCTAAAGTTGAGAAAAACACTAACTTTCTCATTGGCTAGCAAAATCAACTTGGCGGGAAATTTTTGAGTTCAGACAAATCACTTTTCAATTGCCCCTAGTACCGTATCCACTCGGTAATGCTCAGGAGCTCAACAGACCATAGAGGAAGTTTACAAAAAAATACCACAATTTCAAGAAAAATAAACTACTCAATAGACTACTCATTTTCATTACTCATGAAGTACAAAAAATAAGACTTAGTAGAACATGGGGGTATTACATTGAGTAAAGAGGGTTATTCCCTAGAAGGAAAGGAGATTGCATTCAGAAGTAGAGCAATTTCAAGTTGGTAGCGTTCCATGGTTTGGGAACGACTTTGTCGTCCAAGTCTTCTAGGTGATATGCCCATTTTCTAACTAGGTCGTTGATCTTGTATAACCCTTCCCAATTTGCCCCAAGCTTTCCTTCACTTGACACCAAAGTGTTACCCATTACTTTGCGAAAAACCCAATCTCTGACTTTGAACAAACGTGGATGTATGGTCTTGTTGTATTTCTTCACCAGCTCTTGTTGGTAAGCTACAATATGAATTAGCGCTCTCTTTTTTTTTTCTTCAACAAGGTCTAGCTACAAGCCAATAGCCTCACCGTTCAAATCTGGTTAAAAGTTCTCGGTCCAGATGGTTGGCACGCCGATTTCTAGTGGAATGATGGTCTCCATGCCGTAGGCCAAGGTGAACAGAGTTTCCCTGGTTAAATGTCTCGGAGTAGTTTGGTATGCCCAGAGCACATTAAGGAGTTCCTCAGTCCACCTACCTTTAGCTTCCTCTAGGTCCATCCATAATGGTCTTACTTGAGGCTTCGGCTTGCCCATTTATCTGAGCATAGGCTGGCATGGAATTGTAGAATTCTATCTTTAGTTCTTCACAGAATCCTTTGAAGAGTTTTCCATCGAATTTTGTGTCGTTGTCTGAGATTAGAGCCCTTGGAACCCTGAATCGAGTTATCATATTTTGCCAAACAAACTTCTTTACGTCTTTTTTCTTTGATGGTCGCTAACGGCTCAGCCTTCACTCACTTGGTGAAATAGTCTATTTCTGCGATGAAGAATTTGTGATTGCCCGACACGGTTGGAAATGGTTCAACAATATCTAGCCCCTGGAGAGAAAATGGCCAGGGATTGTTAACGGAAGCAATTCTCTGGCCGGTTGGTAAATCTAGTGTGCAAACTTCTAGCACTTTTCACATTTTCTTACATATTTTTGCTTGTTAGCCTACATGCATGTGTGGACACCTCATTTTTGACCGCCCGTAAGGCTCGAGCACCTTACTCGGTACACTCGATGATGAAAGTGGTGTTGTGCGTAGTTCGAGGTCTCAACGAAGGGGCCATGTTTAAATCTCTGAAACAATACCAAACCTCCCATATTCCTACTAATTATACCTGAGAAATCCATTTTTATATATTGTGCCACCCTATGCTGAGCCTGAAGCAGAAAAATAGGGGAACACATTGAGGCTCAGCCATGCCTTAGTAGCGAGAAACACTGTTCTGGGCAAGAGCCCGCTAGCTGTCCATTTTTGAAGATATTTATGACTCATCTTGCTCAAATTCTATAAAAATGGCCATATATCTCTGTTGTGAGGGTTGAAGAATTTCTAAAAAGTCTTTACACCACTTTGAGAGCTCTTTCTTCTCCTTCTTCTTGTGCAAGCAACTCTTTGAGCAAACCTATCACCTTGAACCTATATCCATACACCACATACACCTTTACACCTGAGCCTAGTAACTTTGGTTGAGCCTTGAACACCATAATTCAAGCTTGAGAGTGTGTTGAGACTTAGTTTGATTCATAAGCAAAAGCTCACTTCTTTGAGAGATATAAGCTTAACATCCTCTCTTTTACTTCTTGTTCTATCTATTGCTATCTAGTTTTTGTAGTTTTGTGTTGTTTTGATTCTCTTCCAAGTGTTTAAGTTTGGGATTGGAGAGCTATCAAAAGGGTATAGAGAGTTTACACTCTTTCTACACCTTTACCTATAGCTCAAACCCTTACTTTTACACTCTTTTTCTTTGCTCTCTAAATTGATTTTCAGAGTTAAAAAAGGGGCTAAAATCATGCTTTGAAGTTTCAAAAGTGGAGGGGTTAGCCACCCCTCATTGTTCTTGCTTACTAGCTTTGTTTTCTCTCTTTGTTGTTTAGCTTTTTTAGGCTCTTTTCATGTACTTTAAGCCACTGTTTTTCACCCATTAAGGGCTGTTTTAGGGCTATTCTATGTTGTTGAAATAGTTCATGCCTTGATTAGCTTGCTTGTTGTCTCATAAGTTTGCATATATAGCTTGTTGTTAATTGTTCTTAGCTTTTCCTTGTTTAAGAACCTCATTTTAATAATCAACTTGCCATTCATCTCA
Source organism: Camellia japonica (assembly GCA_030407325.1). NCBI lineage: Eukaryota > Viridiplantae > Streptophyta > Magnoliopsida > Ericales > Theaceae > Camellia > Camellia japonica. The sequence continues at coordinate 159,980,323 of JAPPVO010000036.1, forward strand.
TTCATTTGAGAATTATTTCAACCGGTTGACGGTTATTCAAAACGTGAACTAGCGATTTATGCTTAATAGCTTAATCTCTACGAAGGTTTATTGCCAACGGTGTAATCTCTTTTTCATGTTGAGAATCACCTCCTGTTTGACATATTTCTCATTTAGTGGAGGTAATCACTAGTGGACGTAACAATCATCTTGGACTTAATGGATTAAAGGATGGTAAAGACTAATGAATTTGGTTTAAAATGAACCAACCCACATAAAGAAAATGAGTTATATTGCTTGGAGTTTGGCCGGACGTTATGCTGAATCCGTTGTGTCAAGGGTTGTCTTACATCAAGTCATGATGTTTTGATGAATCTTGAAGCGTCTCTACCTCCCTCTTTGAGTTCACTCTATGATAAGAGAGAGGGGTGGTTGTTGTTCATTGTATTTATTGATTTTTGTCTAACTTGTACCCGAAATCATCAAGCAATCAACTTGCTCATTGATGGTTTTGGAAACGATTCCAACCTTCTCTCGAGGCTTTCCCATGACAGAGAAGTGTGAGAGGGACAAACTGAGTTCAGAACACTCTGTCTACATTGTTTTCACTTCAGAGCACAAAACAGAATTTTGCATAACATTGAGGCACGACCGGCCTTTTTTAGGCCCGGTTGGGCTTCATTGAGGGCCGGTCAGTCATCAATGTTTGGTTAGTAGTGTATTTTGCAGAAAACAGAAAGCAGTGGCTGAAGGTGAAATAGAGCAGGCCTAGGCAGACAATGCTGTTCTTGGACATTATGCATGCAACCCTTGCGGATCCTTGCTTACATCATTATTGTCAATTAATGCTCCATGCATTGTTATAATTAATTAATTTATTATTGTTGTTATAATTAGTCTTGTTAATTATTAGTGTTGTAATTATTATTCTTGTTTATTTATAATTGTTATAGCTAGTTAGCCTGAATAGTCCGCTTACTTCTCATTATTATCCATGTTGTAATAAAGTAGTTAGCTAGTTAATCCTTTGCTTATTTATTCATTCGATTTTGTAATAATTACTTTAATTTGGACTTTCAGACTTTGATTCGCATCCTCTTGCATGAGGGCAATTATGTAATAAGTTGTATGTCTTCCAACCCCACGTCTTTCTCCCTTTTACTTACTTGCTTACGATGGTTAGTATAAGACATCATTTTTCAAATTAGCATTCTTATGATTTGCATCCATTGTCTTGCATGCATCCAAGGCTTGGCTCATCATACTAACCCAATATCAATGTTCAAATTCATTACTTGAATATGTGCTCTATTGCATGTCTTGAATGGAATCATATGCCATGCTCATAGCTGAGCTTATAAAATACATAATGTGTGTGTTGCATTAGTCATATTGCATTAATTAGGAACATGCATATTTTTTTCTAGTTATTTTGCTTTGTTTTGGCTCGAAGTACTAAGTGAGCAATTTTGTGTTTTAGCATATCGCATGAGTGTGGGCGTACCATGTCAAAGCATATTTCCATGAGGCTAATTGCTTAAATGATATAACTATTTGAATGCCTGTGGATAAAGGCTAGTTGCTTGAATTGGGATAGTTTGATAAATGTCCCTTTTAAGCCCACTTTTTCAAGTGGCAAATTCACAAAACAATTTCAAATAAAACACGAAATCAAATGTTCCAATTCTTGCAAATTAGTCTATACTCGTGTGCATCACCTAGTAAAGATAGCCTAATAAATCAGAATAAGAGCATATAATGTAAGTAAAAATTACATCATGATTAGTAGAGGTCAATATTTGATCGGGTGAGTGGGGTGCTCAATTCATGACCTTCCCCTCTCGTACCTAAGTTCCCGAGCTGAGACACTTTGGTGATAACGGAATAATGGCCTTTGGCACGAGTCTTGGGTTTCCTAAATTTTCCAAAAATATTTAGGTGGCGACTTTGAAAATCTAGTAAACCAGTCCATTTTTGGCATTTGATTCAAACATCGATTTTCCAAAAGAATTGTCGGATTTGGACTCTTTTGTGTTTTCACTATTTCACATTGCATATTGTGAAATCAGATTCAGAACAATGGAAGTCTGAACTGTGGGGCTATTCGTCTTCTGAAAAGAGCACGAAAATTTGAGCCACAGCATGGCCATCAATATCCTTGTGAATTTGCGTGGTAAGCTAGTGATCTCCTCCCGATGTGGCTTCTACACATGCCCTTATGGATCTCAAAAAGAAAAGCTTCAACTTTGCTTAGATTGACGCATTTCAAGTATGGCCCTCTGAAGGATTTTTTTTGTATGAGGCGCTATACGGGCAGAGCCAAAACCGCTCTGACTTGGCCCTTATCTTGTTGACTTCTTTCTTCTCTGTGGGCAAGATTATGTGCCTCAGAAAGATTATGTTGGGGTTCATCCAAGAGGGCCCTAGGTCGGCGTAAAGTACTTTAGTTTCTTCAAGTTCTTCGATGTTAGGCCTTGGCAAGAACTCGATCAGTAGGGAATTAGGAGTCGAAGTGTTTTCCATGGAAGCTAGGCCGGCTAACTCATCTACCTTGTTATTCTCTTCCCGACCAATTTGCTTTACCCTTATTGCTTCAAATTTCTTCATTTCTGTTCTTACCAGTGCCTAATATTTTCCCATCATATCATCATTTTCCTTGTACTATCTAGAGACTTGGTTAACTACAAGCTTGGAGTCGTTGTATACCATTAGGTCAGTTTCTTTCATTCGAAAGGCACTTTTTAGCCCTGCTAACAATGCTTCATACTTAGCTTCACTATTCGAGGCTGGGAATTCGAGTAAGATCGCGTGCTCCATAGTCATCCCTTCTGGTGAGATCAACACGGCGCCCAGCCCAGCGCGATGCCTATTGGAAGCCCCATCCACAAAGAGTTCCCACATTTCTCTAATAAATAACTTCTAACATTCTGAAAGGTCTTCAGACTTCTTGAGATCTAGGGATTGGACAACTTCTTTGTTCGGCGGATTGGCTACTTTTTCTTTGGGCTCCTTATTCCTTTGTTGCCCTTTTGCTACTTGCAAGACTATCTCACCCCCCGACAGTGCGGTGTCGGGTATAGTGGACTGCTCAGCTAATTCCAAACCCAATAGTGCGCTGATAGGATAAGTAGAAGGTAGTAAAGGTTTCTCTGGATGTAAAGTTGCTATTAGCCATTCTATCTCTACACTGGCCATTCTCTCTTGCTCAGTTGCTTAAGTTAGGTTGACCAAGCAAACTGAATGAGTGCCTGGGGCAAATTCTGCCATGAAATCGGCTAAGGGTTGTGCGTTGACCACAGTTCTTGGTTGGAATTCGATATCGTATTGCCCCAACTCAATTGCCTACTTTAGAATTCAGACCGAGAAGTCTGTCTTTTCAAACAACACTTTTAATGAGAATTCTGTTAACACCACTATTGTATGAACATGAAAATAGTGGGCTAATTTCCTGGAAGCCATCATTGTCACGAGAACTAGCTTCTCCAAAGGTAGATATCTTGACTTGGTAGAAAGCAATGTTTTACTAACATAAAAAACGAGGAGGTGTTGTATTCATTCAGTTCTAACAAGCACCACGCTGACAATATGATGAGAGACAACCAAATAAAAGAAAAGTTCTTTATCGGGCTTTGGAGTGACCAAGATTGGGGTGGAAGATAGGTATGCTTTTAAATCTGCCAAAGCTCGGTCGTATTTCTCGTCACAAAAGAACTTAGACTTTAATGTTTGAAAGAATGGTATGCAACAATCTGATGACCTGCTAACAAATCTATTAAGCGCAGATGCCATCCTAGCTAGATGTTGCATGTCCTTCGTAGATTTTGGTCGCTCTAGAATTGTATTGCCTTTATTTGTGAGCCGGCCCAAGGTGGGCTCGGTTCGTTTTCGGCCTGGGCCTGAGCCTAGGCTAGCCCAGCCCAAGACCTTCGGCCTAGGCCTGGGCCTTCCATGTGAAGCCCGGCCTAAAAAAATTTTGGCCTTGCGGGCGACCTAGCCCAGCCCACCCAACGGTTAAATAATTTAAAAAAAAATAAAATAAAGGTAGATCTTGTTGTGCAACAACGGTAAAAAAAAAAAAAAAAAATGCTTCTATTCCTCATTTTGTCACTAGGAAGCCCAAAATTTTTCTTAACCCTACACCAAAGGCGCATTTGGATGCATTGAGGCATAGCTTGTGGCGTTTGAGGATTTCAAACATCTTGGCGAGGTCCCTAAGATAGTCTGATTCCTCCTTACTCTTGACCACCACGTTGTCAATATAAGCTTTCATAGTATGGTTGAGCAAAGGGGAAAACATTTTAGTAATCATCCACTGGAAGGTCACTCTCGCGTTTTCAACCTGAAAGGTATGACCTTATAGTAGTATAAGCCTCTTGGTGTTGTGAAAGAAGTAATATCTCGATCAAGCTTGTACATGGCTATTTGGAAGTAGTTATGATATGCATCTAGGAAGCTAAATCTCTTGTGATCAGCAATAAAATCCACTAACTAGTCGATTCTTAATAGTGGAAAGCTATCTTTGGGGTAAGCTCGGTTGACCGTTTTATAATTGACACACACTCACCACTTGTCATTCTTTTTCGGAACTACTACCATGTAGGAAATCCACTTTGGGTAATGTACTTCTTCGATTGCCCTCGCCTTTAACAAGTTTTTGATCTCCTCGACAACCACCTTAGAGTGATGCAAGGCTGAGTACCGAGTTCATTATATGTTCGACTGAGCATTTCAAAAGTTATTAAGTTGGTGCCAAATGAAGTTTCGATTGATGCCAGACATATCGTAAGGTGTCCATGCAAATACTTCAATGTTGGAGACCAAAAAGTTCCTGAATTCTAGCTGCGCGGTGCCAAATAAGGACGAGCCTAACAGAAAGAATTTGTTTAGATTATTCTCATCAATCTGTACCTCTGCTAGATTTTCAACAGATTTCTCTTTGATTTTTTTACCTACATCATCTAGGACTTTTTTGCATTATGGTCCTTCGATCATGTGGACAAAGCTTTTAGCACCTTGGCTGCAATTTACCACAACAAAACACTACTTTGACATCACTTGATCCCCCCAGACTTCTTCTATTCGGTTATTTACCGAATAGAAGCGCATGACTTTGTGGTAGGTTGATGTCGTTACTTGCATGGCGTGCAACCATCCCCTTCCAACGATTAAGTTGTAGATAGACGACACCTTCAGCACCCAAAATTTTACTTGCTTTGTGATAGAGTCGACTTTAACCGGCAATAAATCTTGCTGATTGGCTATATAGCGATCCCGGGTTTTTTTTCGCTTTATGTACAGTATTCCGGACTTGAGTTCCATGATTGAGTATTGTTGTTTATGTCTCATTCTGTCCTTTAATTCTTGGTATATGAGTTCTAAGATGTCGTGGGCGTGTTTCGAACAGGTTGGTTGAGTTTTGGTCTCTAATCTTGTTGCCCAGATTTTTGATGATCCGCTCGAGCGGAGTTTGCATCCTTTCAGCATTTTGTGCGTCTGCAAATGTACTGTAGAAGTGTTTTTCACGCTCGAGCGGGTCTGAGCTCGAGTGGGTACCTTTGCACTCGAGCGGGTATTCGAAGTTTGTAAAAGTACTGGAGGAGTGTATTCTATGCTCAAGTGGGTAGTACTTTGTTGTTGTGCCTTGGCGCTCGAGCAGGTATATTTGCACTCGAGCGGGTGAAGTTTCTGTGTCTTACGCTCGAGCGTCCTATTCTCCGCTCGAGTGGACTATACGTATATCAGATCGCGACTGTGTTATTTTAAATCACTTTTTCGACCCACACTCTCTCTCTAACTTTTCAAAACCCTCATTTGAGAGCTCCTCTCTCTAGAAGACAGCTTCTCTCTACGAAATCATCTAGCTCTAGTGATCTTCTACCTTAATCCCTTTATATAAAGTGTGGAGCTTGGCTTGGTCTTCATTTGGATCCAAAAATCATTGGGTTTGGAGCACATTCGAGTTTCTTCAACATCTCCTTTGAGTCTCTTCTCTTGAGGTAGGGATACCCTACTCCATCTTATGTGTTTTAACATAAGTTTTAGTCATTTTGATTAGGTGGTGTTGTTTGGAAATTTTGGGAGAGTTAGGGTTTGACTTGAGGTTATAAAAAGGGGGTTTTCAAATGTTAAACTCCATGTGTATGTGAGACCTTGGAAAAATGGAATTATTGTTGTTAAATTGATGAAATTGAACCTTAGGATTGATATTTGAGAAAAGGAAAAAATGCCCTAATTATGTTGAATAATTAATTTGGGGAAATGCGAAATTGAATTGAGAATCATGAAATTGGGGAATTGTGAGAGAAAATGGTGTAGTTGGATAAATTAATCACTCACCTATGAAGATGTTGGTATTTTATCTGTTGATAAATTTATTATCTGTTTAGAGATAACTACTTTGGGCTATCGGTGGAAGATAGTCTTGATTGTTGTAGACACTGTATGTTGATTAGGGAAAACTGAAACTAATCACATTGAATATGTCATTGAATATGACGGTTGGAATAATACATCGAATATGTGTATTGATTGATCATTGTATTTGATAAATGTTCAAATACATTGTATATGTATATTGTTTGGGAGGAGATAGGGGATGTACTCCATGGTTTGAGAGGAGATAGGGGATGGACTCTCAAACCAGTTTGGGAGGAGATAGGAGATGGACTCCATTAATAACTAAGTTGGCCGGAGTGTCCAGGGTGAAAGTCCCGAAATCTTGATTACGTTTGCATAACGTAGATAATTGAAGTATGGAAGTGCTTTAATATGAGTTGTAATCTCATGTGAATTGTGAATAACAGAAGTGTCTTGATATGAGTTGTAGTCTCATTTAATTGTTTGGCTAGATATTGAGCCAGGTTTATGAATGTAAATTGGATAAGTAAAGGAAAGTGGAATGAAACACGGATGAATTTGTCATGGAACTGGAATGTGTTGTAAGTTGATTTACAAGTGTTAATCATCTATCAAATGCTAATGTTTTAGTTATTGCTCATACTTGGTCTAGTATATCTCTACTGGGCATTGGCTCACCCTATATGGGACATCATTTTCAAGTTCAGGTGATATGCCACCTCCAAGGACGTAGCTTGGGAGGCTTTGAGGCTGATAGATCTTTTTGGTTGTTCTCTTTTGGTATTACATGTAAATTCAAGCTAAGGGCTTAAAGTGTATTTGAGTTAGTACTCTCTTTTTGTAACCAAGTGTTGGCTTGGAAAGTTGTAAGCCCGTAGGGCATTTACTTTTGTTGTCAACATGTAATACTTTTGTAATGAATACTCTGATAAATAGAAATATGCTTTATTCTCGCATGTCTATGGATGTCTTGAATATTGGGTTTATATATATTATTTTGAGGGCGTTATAGGCTATTCTAGTTGTGAGTTAAAGCCAACTAGAGGAGGAGTTGCTAGGGTTAAGTCTTTGTCCTCTAACTTCATCTGTTTGAATGTGTCGTAATACATGATCTCGACCGAACAGCCTTGGTCAATCAAAATCCTTTTAATTTCGAAGTCCTTGACACGAACAATGACAACTAGTGTGTCGTTGTGGGGGGTCCAGATAAGTCATTACTCGAAAACATCACGATGTTTTTTACCTCGGTTTTCCCATTCTTGATGGTTAGCTGGATGGATAACACTTCTCTCATATGTCCCGCCTTTTAATCATCTCTCTACGCTCGCAAACTCAAGCAGGTTTGATGATCCCATGGATTGCGTTAATGGTTCCTTGGGGGAGGGAGTCGAGGATAACTAAGCCATTGGCCTTGGTTTGCCCTTGCGGCGCTGCCTCTATGCCACTATCGATATACTGATCTAAGTGCTGCTTCCAAGTGCTGCTTTGAGGGCATGCAATCTTCTCTGTGATGCTCCCTTTCTTTATGGTAGGTGCAATGGTATTTTGGGTTAAATATTCTTTGAGCGTTCCCTAACTTGGTGGGCCACCGGACGTACGCCTCATCATAGATTTTGCTTGAGACGCGATAAATCGGTATTTTGAAAATCGTGATGATGCTAGTTCATGCATTCAATTTTCTCTTGGCATCGTCTTCTTCATTGCGAGGGTTATTAGCTCGGTCAGTATGGCGATTCTTGTTTCGATCATTTTGGTTCGCTACACGATTCTGGTCTCTACCGCGGCTGTTCGGCCATTTGTCTTCCCTTCCAATTGTGTGGACCGTTCTAACCACTCGCTATCAGATTTTTCTTCTTGGTCGCTACAGTCGCATCATCTTCAACTCAGATGTGTTCATTGATTCGTTACATCAATGATTCCATAATGGTGGGCTGATTCATTGAAAGCGAGTCCCTTAATTTATGCCCGACTGGTAAGTCTCGATTGTGTTGGGTGATCGCTAAGTTTGTAGGGAAATCGAGGATCTCATTGTATGTCTCCTAGTACTTGGCATTGTATGCCTTCAGTTAATTGCTCAATTCTATCTTCACACCCAAAAGATGGTCCACTTATTTTGGTGTCTTTGTGTTCGTCTTAAATCTGGTGACGAATGCCTCTGCCAATTGCTGCCATCTTTTGATACTCTCTTCCAGCAACCTTTCGAACCACTTTAAGCCCAACTCACCCAAACTTGCTGGGAATATTAGGCACATCAATGCATCATTCTGTCTATGTCTAGCTATCATATGCTGATAGTGGCTAACATGAATGTATGCATCTATTTTCCCGTCATACAACATAAACTTAGGCATATGGAAATTAGCAGGGAGCGGCGTGTTCTTAATCTCAAGGAAAAATGAGGTGGCATTTAGCCTCGCCAAGTCCTGATTCACCGGTGTGTGTACCACCGTACGGGGTGGCGACATTATGACTTCCTCACTAGCATGGACCTTGGAAACCAACCTTTATGGTGTCGGGATCCACCAGTCCTCCCTCTGATGAGCTCGTTCCTCCAAAACATCTCTCAGGTCCTCTGATCGAGCAGAGTAAGGGTTCCTAATGTCAACGTTGGACACGAGGATAACTATTGTTATGAGTGTAGAACCTCTCCATCGGCAATACGGAGTCGTTGACTCTATAGCTTCTGGTAATGAAAAGTGAAGGTATTTCTCTCCGACTTTAACTGCCTATGTGACGGGATTGGGTGCGCTCATTGTGGTTTCCCACTCTAGCAACGTCCTTTCCCTTTAGCTACCAACTTCATGGCCTCTATCTCTACTTCCATCTTTTGGATGATGGCGTTTTGGTCCCTCAGCCTGCTCTCCAGGTGCTGAGTATGCATTCTTCTCCGTCACTGTCTATCAGGGCTCTACGAGTGTTCAGAACTTCTCGCGCACTTATCTCGCACGTCTTTGTAAGTCTCTCATGTGGAGGCCTCTAGACCAGCTATGGTTAGCACAATAGGAAAATCATCACACCTTCGAACAGACTTTGTCGTCGATGTTTGCCATTGAAGTTGATCAGAAAAGCTTAGAGGACAAGGTTTTGTCTGTCAAGATTTCCACAAACGACGCCAATTGTACAGGGAGAAATATTCATCGTCGTCTGTATTCTTTCTACCAAGCTTGTCTTGCTTTGAATGGCATCTTGCTTACTGCAAATAGAACAATGATGAGCTACCCAATGGGTGGTTTGCCAGAAAACCCTTCCAACGATCAAATTAGCTCACTTGAAAAAGAAGCAGGAATGTAGAAAGAGAGTAGCTAAAGTTTACTTACCTTTCTCAGAGTCTGGTCGCGCCGTTTATCTAAGCTGGCCTTGCAGCCCAAGATTATGTGTGCACTACTTCTGTCGTCCTTTGTTGGACGCGTGGCTGTACTACCCTTTCCTTTCCTTACATGTGTGCGCGACAATACTGCCAAATAGTATTGGCCAAACCGCCAAAAGGTATTGACGCGTACTTGGAGTGAATTCCTCTTCTCTTGCCATTGGACCATGTGGAGCACCCCAACCGAGCAATCACTGCATCAATTACAATCATGCTAGCTCTGAAGTCTTCTAATTGAGCTAATACAGTTCGGCATCCTAACCAACTTCCTAGCTCAACCAAACCCGCCATGGTATAGCTTTTTTGCACATTTGCAATCTCCTACTTGGTTAGAGGTGATGGGCTCACCCTTAACTTAACTCAGCCCATGACCAAGGCACGGTTCATAGTGTAGCTCGGTCTATGCTTACGGCTCAAACCTAGTCTAGCTTGGCCAACCGCAAAAGTGCAAGTCCCGCTCTAGTTTGGTCCCACACTGGCTCGGTCCACGGTTACGGTCTAAGCCCTTTCTAACTCAATCCGTGCTTATGGCCCAAATCGAGCCTAGCTCGGTAGGTCCAGCACTAGTTCAGTCCTACATCGGCTTGGCTAGTACTTGTGGCCCAAGCCCCGCCTAGCTCGGCAAAACAATGAGGCTCGCGTAGGTTTAGCTTGGCCCAACATTAAGGCCCACGTTGGTGTAGCTCGGCCCAACATTGTGGACCTTGTTACTTTAGCTTGGCCCATTTGTTCAGCACAAATTCCCCTCTTAGATAGTGAGTCAAATTAGTCCAATATACAGATTACATTAAATTTATCCTATTAAGGTTTTTTCAAAACTAAACCATCTATTATCCATAAAATAGGTTAATATTGAAAAATCTTTTCTGCTTGAAAATAAAGGACATATACTAACTTGTAGTTATATTTTTCGCTACGATATTATTTGATTTTATTCATATCAAACAATGGTATATGCACAAATATTTCTTTTGTATTGATAACTAAAGTTCTTCCATAAAATATTTCTATATTTATTTTTCTTTGACATTTGAAGATTGAATTTTTAAGGGTAAATTACAATTACCTTCCTTGATGTTCCTGACAATTACACTGGTCTCCCCTCATTTTTGTAAAATTACACTGACCTCCCATTTGAGTAATGGAGTTAATGAGAGTGTGTAGACACCCCATTTTTGACCGTCCTCAAGACTTGGATGTTCTTGCAGGTACATCCAGTGACAAGTTTGATTGCTCGTCGAGTGCTCGAACTCCACAGCGGAACGCCACAAGTTTGAGCTTTCCAAGCCCTGCATCAATTCTATCTCATTTTTGGACCATGTTTTGGTCCTTCCAGCATGTTATTTTTGATGCACTGCCGGCCATGGATTTTGGCCTGCCGGCCATTGATGTGCCCTGCCAGCCATCAATGAGCCCCTGCCGGCCATCACTGATGGCCGGTCGGCCACCAGTGTATTAGTAGATATTTTCTAATATTTTGTGCCAGCTGTTTGCACAGGTTGAGCCATCTGCTTGCACGTGTATGGCTGGATCTCTTTGAGAGGATTTTGTATCTTCTATATATAGAAACCTTCCTCTTGCATGCTCAAGGTTGGAAATTTTGAAGACAAAAAAATTTCTCTCTCTCTCTCTCTCTCAAGAATCCTCTCTCTAAATATTTTGCCTTAAAGCCTAAATTCTCTATACTTTTGCTTATGAGCCCTTGATCAAACTTGATCACCATTGTGTTGAGGTTGCTTGAGGTCCTATTTGAGCTCTAGAAGAGGATATTAGCTTGGTTTGACTTGCCTTTGTTGCCTAAATAGCATCTTGTCTTCAAAGAGGTAGAATACTTCTATTTTAAGTCTAATTTAAATACTTGTTTGGCCACCTTTGCATGTTGTTTTGAGGCTGGTTTTAACCTCTAAAATCTCTTTTTTTATGGTTTAAAATGGTGGTTTGAGGTTTGATTTGAGTTAAGGGTAGTCCACCCTTTTTGTAGCTTGTCTATTAAAGTGTTGTGCCATCTTTCAAAGCTTTTAAAACAACTTTTTTGGCTCTTTTATCCACTAAATTTCAAGGGATTTTCAGTGGTAAAAACTTTGTTTTGAGGTCCAAAATAGGAGGGGGTGGCCTCACATTCTTGTGTCTTGTTTGCAAGTGTAGATAGCCTAACATGTGGGCATGTTTTTCTATCTTTTCGTGACTTGATCTCAGCATGTTTTAGGTACTGATTTGGCATGATTTAACTCTGTTTTGGGCTGTCTTGGTCATATGAGCCTTGTCTTGCATGGTTGTAGTGCAAATGGCTTCACTAGCTTGGCATTTTAGGCCTCTGAACTTGATTTGCTTGAGATGTTTGCATGTTGAAGTATCTTTTTACATGTAACTTCAGTGTTCATAGCTCTGTCACATGCTCATTTACTTCACTCTTTCATTGCTTTTTAGGGTTGCTCTTGAGTCTTGTTTGTAGCCTAACATGTGAGCATATTTTTCTAGCCTTTTGTGCCTTAATCTCAGCAAGTTTTGGCCACTGTTTTGGCAGATTTTAACTCTGTTCTGAGCTGGTATGGTTAGTTGACTTTTGTATTGCATGGCTATAGTGTAGTGCTCTTCACTAGTTTAGTGTTTTTGGCTTTTGAACATGTTGTGCATGAGTTGCTTGCATGTTGTAGTATCATTTTTCATACCATTTCAGCACTAAAATATCTGCAACCTCCCTCATTTCTTCACTTTTCCATTTTCTTTGAGGGTTGATTAACCTTAAGGTTGTGTTTAAGCTTGAGATAGAGCTTGTGCTTAATGGTTTTAATCCTCTTTTGAGGGTTTCTACTAACCAATGGCATGATCTCTCTCATGTCTTAAATCATCCTTTGGTTGACCCCTCTCTCATTAGAGGACACTCATCTTGGACTAACCGATTAAAAAATGGATCGGTAATTAAAATGTGTAAATAAAACATGACAAGTAAAACATGAACAATATAAGCATGTTGTGTTTGCATTGCATGTGTTCAATTAGACATTATATTGAACATAAGGAAGATTGGAGCGTTTCATACTCAAAGTGATGAGATGAGCCAATCTTCTTTGTCTCCATTGCCTTTGATCATTCATGACAAGGTAGTGATCTAGAGTCTTGTTTTTGTGCATTTATTGAAATTGTACTCCTTGGATCCTTGACCATCATGCATTGAAAATGCTTGATTGGTAGTTTTGGATCCAAGAGTGCCACTCCTTTGATGTTTTGAGATGATAAGAAGGGATACAGTACAAACATACCCTTGGAAAACCTTTCATTTTCCTTTGTTTGTGCTCTGTTGCAGTGTGGTGATTTAGCACACCAATGGCCAGCAGTGGCTCACTGATGGCCGGCAGTGCTTCATCCTTGGCCGACATGGCACATTTTTGGCCGGCAGGGGGCCGACAGCAAGCATTCATGGCCGGTAGGCCACTGGTGTAGTCCTCAGCATTGGTTTGGTAAAGTGGAGCAGAAAGTTCTTGGAGTAAGCTCAACCCTACAAACAGAGCCTCTCAAGACACTACAACAAAACTGACTTTTTACGGCACCACATCAACAGCATACAATAAATGCAAGTCGTAGTTTCTCGCTTTTATGACTTGCTTTTTTTCACGTCGTAAATACTTTTCCAACCACGGCATGTCTATTGCGTAGGTCGTGAATGGTAATAACGATGATTTTTTTACGACTTGCAATGCACGCCGTAAATAATAAAACTTTCTATGACGTGCATATAGCGTGCCGTTAATACATCAATTATACACGAAGCACATACGCCAGCCGTGAAAAGTGAATATTTTTCACGGGGCACACAATGGCCGCCGTTAAAAGTGTTGCACTTTTTACGACGCATACATCGCCTGCTGTTAAAAGTATTTTCTTTTTACGACGCACAATGCATGTCGTGAATTGTATGATAAAAAAAAAAAAAAGCGAAAATGAAATTTGGAGCGCCAATCACCAAAATATATATATATATATATTAGAATTTTTTTCCCCCCCTAAAATAACTAGTTTGCCTTTTCTGAAACATCACAAAGGTTTCAATCTCTCTCTCTCTCTCTCTCTCTCTCTAATGATGATGAAGACTGAATCAATTGCTAGGGTTACCAGGATCATCTCATCTCTTCTCTTTGGTTTTGAAATTAAAGGTATCTATCGTCGTCTCATGCTTCTCTTCTCTTCTTGGTTGTGTATCTAAAATCCCTAATTCATTCTCACTCCCAGCCCAATCCTGCCCTAGTCTCTTTCGTTTCTCTCTCTCTTTCAGCGGCCGCAACATCGTGTGCAATACCTCCATATGGCGACATGGTGGCGCGGCCCTGTTTCAACCACAAGAATGGTGTCTCTCACCCCTGGCATCCTCTCCAAACTTCTCCAAAATCTCAGCAACACTCTCGTCCCCCTCCTTGGTATTTACTCTGCTCTCTCAAATTTTGTTTTTTTTTTTTAGCTTTTAAACCCATATTCTCATGGAACTTGAATTACCCATATTAATTTAATTTCAATTTTTTGGTGATTTTCATTCATATTATGATTTTTTGTTGACACCCACCTCTTGGTTGAACTGTCATTTGATCGTTGTATTAGTGTTTTGGGTTTGGGTGGTTCTGATCTTGATTTTGGGTAAGTGCATTTTGTTTTTCTTTTTTGTCTCTGTCTCTCTTTAACTGTGTTGATGTTCTTGTTAAGACCCTTATTTTTGTTTTTTATTTACTGGAATTGAATTTGATAAAATCTCTATTGATGTTTAGTATCTTCTGTTTACTTCTGAATAAAGATATATTTTTTTAATGTTTTTCTTTAAATGTATTGGAAATGAATATGATTAGACTTTTATCTTCAGTTCTCTTTTTACCCTTTTAGGGATTTACTGATTTTGATGAATTCTGATCCAAAAAAATATGACTTTTTGGTGTAAGTGGAGTGCTTATTCACTATTTATATATTGTAGCAAATTCCTTCAACTGGGTTGTGATCAATTCTGATCCAAAAAAATAGGACTTTTTGGTGTCAGTAGATTGATTTTTGGAATCAGGATTTTTGTTTTCCTATTTAACAATCAGATATCCAAAATTTAAACGATGAAAATCCCAAATATATATGGCCAGTGTGGAAATTTAAGAGGGGGTAAAAGCAAAATTTTAGATGAGCAAATATAATAATAATAATAATAATAATAATAATAATAATAATAATAATAATAATAATAGATAGAAATGATTTTCCAGAATTTTAGTAAAAAAATAATTAAAATAATACGTAAATAATATTAAAAAAAATTGTTGGGAAACATTTTGGTAAAAAATTTAAAACCCCATATACAATTGGAATTTTCTTAAGTGGCCAATTAACCTCCATTGGCCATTGGCCCATTGCCCTACACTGGCTCTGCCCATGGTCCAATTTTGAAGCTAAGATTAGTTTTAGACAGTTGATAAATCAAATCATGGCCACAAGCTACACAACTGATAATTGAGAAACAATGAGCTTAGTTCTTGTTGTGGATTTTTCTATGTTAAACTGTGGGGGGGAAATTGGTATTGAAGCAACTTTGGTAGGATTTGGATGCTGAATATTAGATGGAGTCTAGAGATCTTAGCATGTCTTTCAATTTTGGGATTTAGTATGATCACAAACAACTTGGGAGGATTGGTGTGGTTCTTTTCCCGGGAAATGCTTTGTTGAAAAATGGGTTAGCATAACCTTACAGCACCACATCCATAATTTGCAGTATTTAGATGAATCTAGTAAATATGGGTACTTTTGAAATTGTTGAATCAATGGAAGAGTTTGATTCAGGATTGAAAATGGATGAACATGATGGAAAGCGTCATATGCTGAAGCCTGGACAAATATGTTCTATAAAGGACAATATTAATCAACTTTTTGAGGGTGTTTAATTTGAGCTCTTATTCATAATTTTTGAATAGGTCTGCATAGATTGTTCAAAACCCAGGTGTTGTTTTTATGTTTTTGTACATCGAAGGTTGTGTTATGATGCCCTCATTTTCACTTTCACATTTGAACTTTTTGTTGTTAAAAATGGGTTTATTGTACACAAACTGATATGAGGCAATTGAATTTGGTCTGCCATTCTCTCTCTCAATCTAGGTTTCTGGCTAGGCCTCAGCATGAAGATGTTGGAGCCATTGTCAAACAAAGCATAGGAAGGTAATAATACTAAGATATAATAATAAGACCCAACACAACATATTGCAGGTAAATACATGCATCAATTACTTTTTCCATACCTAACAGAACTAGGATCCCATTCTTTGTTTGTTTTTCCTGTTTATCCAGCCTCATTTAGTATTTCTTCACAAGACTAGATTATAATTTTTTCAATAACCACAAAATGCTAATCATTTATTATTTATGGGTAATTAGTCAGTTTGATGTGATTGTGAAACTTAAAACAAAGTACTACCATTCATTTTTTTGTTTTTTAGTTACAAAAAAATTTAGGTTAAATTAAGGTGGTGGGACACTGTCTGTTTGGTTAGTCCTACAAAATTTGGCTAGACGCAGTTGTATGCTTATATTTCCATACAAAAAATGGGAGGGCTTGGCCGGCCATGACATTTGAAATGTTGCAAGTTCAGTATTGTTTTCGTTTTCTATTCTTGAAAACAAAAACTGATATAGAAATCTTATTTGATAAACGATTTAAAAAAAACAGTCCTTTTCTTGGTTCACACTTTAGATTTATTTTGTCTTAGCATAAAAATAGAAACGATAGGTATTACTTAACTTTTCATCATTTTTGTTTCTAAAAACACAAAAAAGAACTTGAAAGAACTTATTTTTGTCACTAGGGTGCTGTAAAACATGAAGATTTTAAGGGACATAAGGGGATAATAGGAGTAGGTGATTTGCAATGGATGACTGCTGGAAGAGGGATTCTTCATTCAGAAATGCCTGCAGCCCAAGGAACTCAAAAGGGCTTACAGTTGTGGATCAACCACTGCTCCAAATATAAAATGTGAGTACATCAATCCAAGTATCCGCAGTTCTTTCAAAACATTCGACATTTTAGTACTTTTTTCTATTTCTTTCTTTCAATTACACACACTTGTTTATAAGCAAACCTAAGATTTCCATTTGTGTTTATAGAGAGAAAGACAGAGAGATGTGAATATATTTTGATTCATTCATTGGTGGGTCAAAGGAGAAAGCAAACATAGGACGTGACGTCAGCATAGCGTTACCATGATGCTTGGGTTTCATCATTGTATCTGAGCCGTTGGATTATCCTAACCCTCCTCCATCTAAAGTATTTTTTTTTTATTTTTTTATTTTGAAATCATGGAAAATTCTAATACCCCATTTCCAAAACAAGATAAGAAAGATCCTTCACATGATACATTAGAGAAATTTATCAAAAATTATTAGCAAAAGTAAAAATATAAAAGAAATAGTATTAGTTTCTAATGGTGTCCATTAAATTTTTTAAAAAAAATATGTAGTCATATAAAATCAAAATGGCCAAATGAGATTTCAACATTACAAAAAATGTAGATTTGGGGGCTTGACCATTTAAGAATGATATACTTGCTTTTGTTCTACCAAAAAAAAAGATATACTTGTTTTGGGTGGAGGTTTGCATAGAGTGGTGGGGGATATGAGCCCACTAATGAATTCAGCATGATGAGCCTGGGCATTAGGAAAAATTATTGATCGGCTCTAAAACATCATGTGGTCATATCATATCTTAGGTTAATCATAATTTTTTATGTTTTCTTATGTTTTTTAATTACTTAACATAAAATTATGAGTTTTATCTACTGTTACCACTGAGTTCAATTTGTTGTCAACATGAAATTTATTGCTTTGTACAGTGATTAACAGTTTAACAGTTTTAATTGTGAACCTCAATTCAAAACTTCTCCCAAATGGATTTATTGGGGTTCTCTCTCTTACGATTTCTAAAGCCTACCTATGTGTTCTAGCCACAACCACATCATCGCTGTACCTGCCCACCACCATTCAATCAACACAACCACCAGGTAATTTGATTTCTCCCTTTCTCCATTTGTTTTTGGCTCTCCTTTGTGGAATAGCTCTGTTTCTATAAACAACTTTTCCTATCGATTAATAGATTTTCATGTGTTCTTTTAAATTTTTTTTTCCTTCTTGTGACTTCACTCCCTAGCTTTGCTTTAGTTTATTACATGAGTTTATGTATCTTTCCCTCTTCATCTATTATTTTTTTATTTTTTTATAAAATAAGTAAAAAAACTTAATTTTCATGACACACCCATCCAATGATCTCTAATATATAAAAGAAGAATATCAATTGGTGTTACCCTATTTTGACATTGTGTTGATTTTAGTTTATTCCAAAAATGTTAGATTAGGTATACATATTATTAAAAAAAAATTATTTATGTTAAGTTGTCTTCCTTTAGTTTGTGGAAACAACTTGGATGTTTATATACTTGATCCCTTCATATAAGAGAAAAATCAGGGCTCAATAAAAAAAAAAATTAAAAAAAAATGTATTCTTTTAACCATGCTTGCTGGAAAGTGGAGTTTGTCATAAATGCCCTATGGAGATCAAACCATTGTTATTATTTGAGAATCTGAACTTTTGTTGGAATTTTTTAAATTTTGTGAGACTTTTTTCCATTCATCGAATTTTGCATTTTATAACACTTCAGTTGATGTTTCAAATAAAATAGATAGTTCCTGAACAAAGTCAATTTTTTTAATTTCTGTTATTGTTTTCTGTGAGGGAAAACAAAATTGTTTTTTCACATCAGTTTATTACTTCCCAAAATAGTTTATTACATCAGTTTATTGTTTTCCTGTATGATCCAAAGGTTTAGTCGTGGAATTATTGGGATTACATCAGTTTATTACTTCCCTGTCTACTTCAATCATGAAAATCTGTTTGTTTTGCCTCTCCCCTTCTCTCTCTGTTTGATTGCTAACTATTAAACCTATTCAATTTTGCTATCAGTTTTAACTTTGTTTTGCTTTCAGTTTGAAACCTATTTTCCTTTTGGAGAATAGTGATAAAGGCATTGAACAAGCCTCATTACAAAGGCATTGCAGTTTCTTCCTTTATTGTTTGGTTGTTTTAGGATCAATTTGAGAGTGGAATGAAGCAACTGTGTTATTTATGAATACTGTTTAGTTTTTTCAAGTGGCATACTTTTTAGGGATGAATTATTAGAGAAAAGGCATATAATATCAGGAAGTAGGCTATAAGGTTCAAGAGTCAATGGAATTAGTAATAGCTTGTGATTGAATTAGATACTAGTGAAAAATTAGAGAAGAAGAAAAAGATTAGCTTACGGATTATTCCTATAGTTCCTTATCTTATGTATTTGCTACTAAGTACTTAGGTAGAATTACATCACATTGTCCCAAAAAGTGCCTAAAGCTACTAAAACTTACCTAAATTTCTTCTCTAATGGATTGAAAGTTTGTTTTTAAACTTGTACATAATATAGACTCTAATTTGACTTGGACTCTTTATTTTGGAACTTACAATGATAATGGATAAAACCTACACAAACCTAAACCTCATACATAGAGATCATTTAACATAATTATGCAAGTCCCAAGTAGGTGTTGCATTGAAGTAGATTAATTCCACCTCTTCCTCTTTTTAAATTTGATTTTTCTTTTGAGCTTCTTATGGCCTAGATTTAGTAGCAAACTATTGAGATCTTGAATTTTTGCTAATTTTTCATTATGACATTGCTTTTATAGGGCCATTGAATTATCTTATTAATTTTGGAAATGTTTTGTTGATGTTTTAAAATTTCTTGATCTTTTCTTAATACCTCAAGAAATATTTTTGTTCCTGAGTCGTTGGTTTTTGTACTTATTTGAAGTTTCCTTTGTCATGCAGACAAGAAATGCAACAGGGTTAGTTGCTCAAGCTATTGTTGTGGGTTTAGGTGCCTTAGCACATACATTGGGTACCCTTGTCCCTGTGATAGGAGCAAGTGAATTTGTTATAGCTGCAGCTGCAACTGCTATAGGAACTGTTGTCGGTAGTTTTAGATAATCTCTTAATGGTTGTCGATATGTTTAGAAAGTTAGATATGCATAGTTTTGGATGGTTTAAACTTTTTGTTCAGTTTAGAACTTAAGGATATAATTTTCGAATGCTTGGAATGTATAGACAATTATTGAATGTTTATAATTTATGGATATAGTTTCTTTTTGATGTTTCAAATAATATTTTAGTGGTTGATTGATGTTTTGTGATGCTTGTTTGTAATATTTGTTAGATTGTACAAAATTGGTCAAATAGAACCTGCTGAATTTTTTTAAAAAAAAAAAACCCCGTATATTCAACGGCAGGCATAATAAGTCGTCGGCTATTTGTCTCACCAATTAACGGCGTGCAAAAGTAGTTGTAGAAAAAGTAACAACGACGCATAAAATCTGTTGTTAAATAGTTTTTAATGGCGTACTCTAGCATGTCGTAGAAAAAGTAACAACGATGCACAAAATTTGTCGTTAAATAGTTTTTAACGGCGTGCGAAGCATGTCGTTGAAAGTGAATGACTTTCCATGACTGGTCATAATATGACGCGCGCTGCACGTCGTATAAGGGTTTTTACGGCGTGCATTGCATGTCGTAAAAACCTTTTTTTGTTGTAATGAGAGCAAACCGGAAGGCTTTTCGGGGCGAAAATCGAGTGCATGCATCTTCTACTTTCCAAAGCAGAGCTGAGGCAGTGTAGTTTAGTGCTTTGCATGTTTAGTTAGCATGAATTTGTAATTTAATTAACTAGTTGCTAATTAGTTAAGTGTTGTAATAATTAAGGAGCTTAGCTTAGCTATTTCTTTATTTTGTTTTGTAATAATTAGTCTAATTAGTTTAATTAGATTAGTTTGATTAGCTTAGCTTAGAGTAGCTTAGCTCTTATTCATTCGGATCCTCCTTCGCGATGGCACAATGTTGTAATAAGTGTGCGTGCGTGTGTGCATGTCTTCCAAGCCCACGTCTTTCTCCCTTTTATTTAACCGCTTTCGATGGTTAGTTTAGGGTCATTTTTTGATTAGCATACCTTATGCTTGCATGTTTGCATCATTCATTTGTCTTGCATGCACCGAGGCTCGGCGCATCATTCAAACTGTATTGTATTTCAATATACTTATTTGAATACGTGTTTCAAAGCATGTTATCAAATTGTATCATATGCCATATTAATGGCCGAGCCTATTAATTGCATATTGCATGTGTTGCATTAGGCATTTTGTATAGTTAGGAATCATGCATTTTCTAACTAGCTTTTGTTTTGGCTTGGAGTACTCGGTAAGCTTTTACGCTTTAGCATACTGCATGAGATGTGTATGTTGCCATGATAACATGCTTGTCATGAGGCTATTTGCTTAAATGATTAACTGCATGAATGCCTGTGGATGAAAGCTTTATTACTTGAATTGGAACAATATGATAAATGAGAGTTTTAAGCCCACTTTGCGAAGTGGCAAAATCATGTTTTAAGGCCACTTGAGGTGGTAAAATCCGCATTTCTAAGCCCACTTGAGGGTGGCAACTTCAAACCATTTTCAAAAACAAACATGAGCCGAATTTGTTCCAATTTTTGCGATTTAGTCTATACTTGCTTGTGTGCGTCACATAGTAAAGTTAGCTAATAACCGGAATAAGAACACATGTGTTTATAAAACAACATATCATGATAGTAGGGGCCGATCTTTGATCAGGCGAGCGGGGGTGCTCATTTCAGGACCTTCCCATCTCGTACCCAAGTTCCTGAGCTGAGGCAACTTTGGTGATGACGGACACGTGGCCTTTGGCATGAGTCAGGGTTTCCTAAATTTCCCAAAAACAAAATATTTAGGTGGCGACTCTGTAATCTGGCAAAGCAGTCTAGTTTTGGCATTATTTGATCTAAAATCAATTTTCCAAAATGATTTGCCGGATTGGATTCTTTGGTGTTTATCAATCTCACATTGCACTTTGTGAGATTAGATTCAGAACCGTGACAGGAGTCCGAACTGTTAGACCAATTCGAGCACTCCAAAAGGGAGGTGCGAAGAAAGTCGAGTCTACAGTTTCTGGTGACTCTGCTAGGGATTTAGAGAACTTGACTCAAACTCATGATATGTTGTTTTATTTACACTTATGTGTTTCTTTGCATTGCATTTGCATTGGTGCGCCTAAGTCACAGTGTTTGCCATCTGCTATTCCTGAGCGGTTTGCCAGAGGCTTGCTTGGAAAAGCATGCCATAAGGCTGACCGGTTGCGGGCTCTGCCACGATGGGAACACAAACCTTAGATCTGGACTACCGCCGTACCGTTTGATCCTCCTTTTACTTCTCGGTGTTAGGAGCGAGATGTATATTAGGTGGTCTTGCTGAGGCACCCTTTTTGACCAATTGACCTAGTTGCATATCGGAAGCCTTAGAGACTGTTCCAAACTAGGACAGGTTGCTCACCCGAATGCAGGATTGTATGAAACTGCATGCGTGCATAGCGAACCCCTAGTTCCTAACGAAACTAGGACAGGGAAACCCTACCCCATCATAGGGGTGTTTTGGCTCTCACTTGCTTGATATGTGTCGTTAGGGTGTGTCTCTATAGGAATGTATGTATCAGTTGCAAGTCTGGGTATCAGTTTTAAGACAGAAATTTGGGGCAGAAATCAATGTTTGAGTACAGATTGTCCAGCTTATGAATTCAACTATGTGTTGTCCTTGTCTAAGCCGAGATGCTGTGCGTTTGCTGATTGTTGTTTCTTTTTTTGCTTTATTTTCTTTTTGCGAGGTAGTATTTCACAATTGCTTTCGACGAGGCAGATACCCCCTGAGCACTCTGGACTCGAGTCAAGAGGATTTACCGATCTGAGGATCTTATTGGAGGACAACCAATGTTTGCTTCGCTACCCCCGATTACGAGACGGAGGACAGTTATGCATAGATCACCGGTTCAGCAGTCGCCAATTCAGCGGTCACTATCCGCTTCACCTGTGCGCAGTTGGGCCCAATTTTCTGCTTCCATATCAGAAAGAGAGTATACACCTGTTCTGACAGATTAGCATCCTGTAATCAATATGGAGGGTAGAATGCATCAACTTCAACAAACCATCGAGGCCATGCAGTTGGACGTTGCTCGCCAAACGAAAGTTACCGCTCACCAAATAGAGATTGCAGTCCAGCAGGCTGAGTTAATTGTCAGGCTTCAACAGCAACAACAACCACAACAAGCAGCAGCTTTTGCTTCACATCCACCCCCAGTCAGGGTTCTGATACCTGAGGATACAACCAATGTCTAGGAGAGTGCGGACATTCCGGCAGGGCTAGTTCCACCTCAGACTTCCAAAGCACTGGCCTACCCAACGGACACACCGTTTGAGTTTGAGGTCGATCCTACCGCTCTGAAAGTAAGCAAGCTTGAGAAGCTTTTCAAACGAGCTCAGGGTGTCAATTCGATCCCAGATATAGAGGACAACTACATAGATTCGGTGGTGACATTGCCGAATAGATTTAAAATGCCTCACATAGACTGCTTCGACGGTTCGGGTGATCCCATGGTCCACTTGCGGCTATTTTCAGATATTCTGCGGCCGATGGGCCTGACTAGATTGCATAAATTATCCCTCTTTGGCCAGACCCTTTCAGTATTGCGGCTATTTGGTATGTTAAACTGGAAAATTCTGTGAAGAGGAGTTGGGAGGAGATGGCTGAGGCCTTTGTCACCCAATATTCTTATAATACTCAAATCGAGGTCACAACTTGTGATCTCGAGGCTACTCGACAAGAGCCAAATGTAGGTTTCTCCGATTTTGTCACTCGGTGGAGGGCCAAGGCCTCCATGATGACAACCTGATCAGCTGAAAAGGACCAGATAAGAATGGTCATTCGTAATCTGCAACTGAAGCTATTGCAGAAGATGATTGTCTTACCCCTCCCTACATTAGCTGACCTTCATGAGATAGGGGTGTAGATAGAGGATGCGATGAAACAGGGTTTGATTGACCATGAAAAGGAGCAGCCCAAGAGGGCTTTTACACGCAGTTCAAATGTGGCTACGAGTAGTAACGCAGCTGCAAGGACTTCTGATGTTGGTATGGTCACTACCACACCGAAAACAGCCACCCCTTTTACCGGTGCATCCGAAACCACCTCACAACCTGAAAAGTACCCACCCCGAGGCCAGAGGGTTTTCACCCCACTCTACATGTCTCTATCCACGGCCTTGAGGGTCCTGATCAGAAAAGGGCATCTGAAGCCCCTGGAGCCACGCGCATTGCCTAATCCCCTCCCTCCTACACACAACCCGGCCAAGTATTGCGCCTTCCACCAGCAGCATGGTCATGATACCGACCTATGCTTTAGACTCTGTCATGAGATTCAGGATCTCATTGACAACAAAGTGATAGCGCCTCCTGAGAAGCCTAACATCACTACAAATCCTCTCTCACCACATAACCAACCCCCTCCTCCACCTAGGCAAGTAAACCTTATCCAAACAATGGCTGTCCCATACGACCCCAGCATATACATCACCCCCTCCCACCTGCCTAAGCCGGCACTGTTCATCCCAGAAAGCATAGACTTGTGCATGATGAGCACATCCATATCCCAACCTGAACCCATAGTGGTGGTTGTAGTAAAAGAAGGTATGTCTGAGGACTCATTGAGCTTAACTAAAGAAGAGTACAACCCTTGCTGTTACATTATGCCAGCTAGCCAGGCCAGACCAAGGGTGGAATTGTCGAAGGGAATGGAGGTTAATGTAGTTCGGAAGGACGGGCCAAGCCAGGGGCTGGATGACTTAGCTGAGCTTGAGGAGGACATTAGTAATCTGTAGTTCTTTGATGAATAGGATCTGGGGAATGTATAGATTGGCTGGTTTGGTATGAACAAATCAATGGATAATACAGGGTGGCTTAGTGATGAGTCGGATGTTGATGAGGGGTCTCAACCAAAGCAGGGACAATTGGAAATAGGAACGTCTACAACGACTGGAACGTCAACAACAAAGGGAAGTTGTCGGAGAGCACCGGTACTAAGAATTTTGCTAAAAAATTGGGGAGCTTATGTACAGCTGATACAGAATAGGAGGCCGCGCTAAAGTGGTTCGAACAGGAAAGAACTGAGACTGATCAGAAGGCTAGAAAAGCTAAAGGTCCTGAGGGGACTGACTGTGTTGTGGATACAAGAATGCTTACAACGGAACCAGACAGTTGCTTGTCGGTTGTCGAAGGAATGTGGTGGGAAGATGAGGATTTGCATCTCACCCATACGGATGAGGATTGGGGACAGAATCTGCCAGATGATACATGGTATGCCGAGGAAGTTGATCACATGACTCGGAGCGGGCGGTATTTTAAGCCCCCGCACTTAGACCAACCAGAAGCATCAGGGAAAAATAAGGAAGCTGAGAAATAGAAAGATAAACTGCTAGAAGAGGAAACTGTACTGAAGCAGCTGAAGAAAATTCAGGCAGATATCTTCATTTGGTGTTTGCTCATTGCTTCATGGGTACATAGACAAGCCGTCCTATCAGCAATGGATAAGGCTAAGCTTTCTATTGACACAACCCCCGTGCAGTTAGTGGGACTGGTGTTCCCAGGAGGCGCCTCACCGACTTTGACTTTCACAGATAAAGAATTACCGCCTGAGGGCTCTGAGCATAACATGCCACTATACATTTCTGTGGAATGTAAAGAGAAGTGGAAACCAGTTGTCTTGGTTGATACAGGATCTGCAATTAATGTGTGTCCGTCATGTACGGCCTATGCTATCGGTTTGAAACCTGCAAACTTTACACCAACGGCCCAGGTGATTCGGGCTTATGACAATACAAGTCGGGAAGTGATGGGAATAGTTTGGGTTAGAACTCAGGTTGGCCCGGCACAACAGGACATCGAGTTCCATGTCTTAGATGTTCCGGCCACCTTTAATTTACTCCTTGGACAGCCGTGGCTGCACCAAGTGAAGGTTGTCTCTTCCACTTTGCATCAGATGCTGAAGTACCCCCATGGGAAAGAGATAGCTATTGTTTTTGGGAACTCTTCCATACAACCTCCACCGGAGGTTACTACACCGGTCTTAGAAATTATACACGGCGAGAAAAATGTCTTTTTGTCTGGGTTCACCTTGGCCAAGGCCCAAGTAGTGCAAGATATTCTGGCTGTTGATGAGGGGTTATATGTCAGTGCGCAATCTGTCTACCTCATGAATAAGCTACAACATGTACCCGGAATGGGATTGGGAAGGAGCGGCCGGAAGGGCGTCACTGCATTGGCTGAAGTGCCACACAACCCTTATACCTTTGGTCTAGGTTACACGCCTACCAAATAGGATTGAGTAAGAAAGGGAAATGAAATAGCAGGAAGGGCCAAGGCTAAACAAGCTAGGAAGCACTATGAGTTGGTGCATAGACCAATTCAAGGAACCCTAAACGGTCGCTTTGTCTGGAAAGGGGAAGATTTTCCATTCTATGGCTTTCTTGAGCCATGGTTGAATTCTGAGAAGTGGCGTTTGCTCGGCTTTAAGATCTTTTTCGACCTACAGTTGCAAGGGATGAAGTTGCAGAAGAGTAGACTGACCTACCAGCTGAGGCTAAACAATGCATAGAGGATAAGTCCAACGGCACAAAGCTCGAGATAGAAGCAGCGCTAGCTTGTCTCCTCTCGGATCCTCAGATCACACCAGAGAGCTTAGGGGATGACTTCTCTGTTTCCATGATTGGAGATCAAACGGCTATGGGCCCTTCTTCCAGCATTCTAGATGCATCTATCGCACCCTCCCTCGTTTGGCAGTTCGAGGAGGGCTTTTTATCCAGCAGTTCTGAATCAGGTAGTGAACTGGAATCTAATTCCACAGAGTCTGTGGAGTCGGAATCAGATTCTAGTTCTTCTGAGTCAGAGTTCGGTATTCCTGGGATTGATAACCCAAATGCCGTTGTTTTGTCCAGGTCGTCTTTTTCCTTTGAGTCGGTTATAACCGAGGAATTGGATGAACTGGAAGTTGTGAATGAGAATGGTACCACTGCTGTTTCTGAGTACTTTTCTGTGCCACTTGTTTACTGCAATAATCAGGACTTTCAAAACTTTGATAAAAACGACGAGAAAGAAATTCCTCCGGTTTTGAAACATTTGATTGATCGAGAGGAGGAGAGGCTTGTAAAACCCTTGGTTGATGAAATCACTTCAATTAATGTTGGTACTGAGAAGGATCCACGTCTGGTCCAGATCGGGTCCACATTGTCTTCGGAGGAACGCGAATGTTTAGTCGCTTTATTAAAAGATTTCAAAGATGTTTTCGCGTGGTCCTATGAAGACATGCTTGGAATCGATCCTGAGATTGTACAGCACCGGATCCCTCTTGACCCTGAGGCCCGACCCGTTAAGCAGAAGCTTCGGAGAATATGCCCGGATTGGGCTTTGAAAATCAAGAAAGACGTCACCAAGCAGATAGATGCAGGGTTCTTGTTAGTATCTGAGTATCCTACTTGGTTGGCCAA
Source organism: Camellia japonica (assembly GCA_030407325.1). NCBI lineage: Eukaryota > Viridiplantae > Streptophyta > Magnoliopsida > Ericales > Theaceae > Camellia > Camellia japonica. The sequence continues at coordinate 160,007,493 of JAPPVO010000036.1, forward strand.
CATTGTTCCGGTGCCGAAGAAAGATGGCAGAATTCGGATGTGTGTGGATTTTAGAGATCTAAACAAAGCTAGTCCGAAGGACGACTTTCCTCTGCCGTACATCGAAAAATTGGTGGACTTCACCGTAGGCCATGCGTTGCTCTCCTTTATGGATGGGTTTTCCGGGTACAACCAGATCTTGACGGCACCCGAAGATAGGGAGAAGACTGCCTTCACCATGCCGTGGGGAACCTACTGCTACAGGGTGATGTCGTTCGGTCTGAAAAATGCCGGGGCTACTTATCAATGGGCTGCAACTATGATCTTGCATGATATGATCCATAAAAGAGGTGGAGGTGTACGTGGATGACATGATTGTCAAGTCCAAGGAAAGAGAGGGCCACTACACCGCCTTGAGGAAAATTTTCCAACGGATCAGAGAATATCGGCTGCGACTGAATCCTCAGAAATGCACTTTTGGTGTCACAGCAGGGAAAATGCTAGGGTTCTTGATTACACAAAGGGGCATTGAAGTCGATCCTTCCAAAATCAAGGCCATACTAGAAATGCCACCACCAAAGACTGAAAAGGAAGTGCGAGGCTTTCTGGGTAAAGTGAAATTCATAAGATGGTTTATTGCAAAATTAACCTTGACTTGTGAACCACTATTTGGTCTCTTGAAGAAAGGAAAGAAATTCCGATGGGATGACCGATGCCAAGTTACTTTCGAGCAGATCAAGCAGTATCTACAGAACCCACCCATGTTGTCGTCGCCAGAGCTGGGGAAGCCGTTGATTTTGTATTTTTCAGTAACCGACACGACTATGGGCTGCATGCTTGCTTAGGAATCTGAGGATAGAGTGGAGAAGGCCATTTATTACCTGAGCAAGAAGATGCTGAAATATGAGACCCGTTACACTCCGCTCGAGAAGGCTTGCTTGGCCTTGGTATGGGCTACCAGGAAGTTGAGGCACTACCTGTTAGCTCACTCCGTAATTCTAGTTTCGAGATTGGATCCCATCAAATATCTCTTCGAGAAACCAGCACTTACAGGTAGGCTAGCCCGTTGGTTACTTCTTCCCTCCGAATTTGATTTGAAGTACATGACTCACAAGTCTGTGAAAGGGAGAGCGGTAGCGAAGTTCCTAGCTGATCACCCAGTGGAAGGAGATGAAGCAGTAGAGTATTTGCTCCCAGATGAGGCCATTCTGCAGGTCGAAGAAGAGATCTGGACCATGTATTTTGACGGAGTGTCTAATCAGTACGGTTATGGGATAAGGATGTTGCTGATAGTGCTCAACAATTCCCACATACCTTTAGCTTTCAAACTCCAGTTCAAGGTATCTAATAACGAAGCAGAGTACGAGGCATGTATCGCTGGCTTGGAAGCCACCCTAGAACTAGGGGCAAAATGGTTGGATGTCATTGGAGATTCGAACCTGGTTGTTTCTCAAGCAAAAAGAGACTGGAAGGTTAAAGAAGAAAGGATGAAAATCTATCACCAAACCCTGGACGTTCTGATCCCCGAGTTTGAGAAGCTAACCTTCATGCATCTGTTAAGAGAGAGCAACAGGTTTGCTGACGCTTTATCGACTCCATCTTCCATGATAGACATCCCTTTGGGAGTCCGAATGCTTCCAATCATTATTGAATAGAGATATGTGCCGACTTATGAGTTAATCGCCGCGATAGATGAAGTACAAGATCAGAACCCCTAGTATCATGACATCTGGAATTTCTTGGAGAATGAGGTTTATCCACTAAGGGCAAATGCCAAAGATAAAAGGGCAATACGACGAATGGCTGCTTAGTTTATAATCTGCGGGGGTAAATTATACAAACGAGGCCATCTGGGAATGCATAAACTGTGTGTTGGTGAAGAAGAGTCAAAGTGCCTAATGGAGGCCATCCGCGGAGGAGAGTGCGGAGCACACATGAGCGGAGTGATGCTAGCTCGGAAAATTCTCAGACAGGGTTACTAGTGGTCAACCATGGAGGAGGATTGTATTGGTTTTGTTCGGCGATGCCACAAATGCCAAATTCATGCAAATCGCATGAACATCCCGCCGTCGAAGATGTACAATATGACTTCACCGTGGCCATTTTCAGTTTGGGGAATTGATGTTATTGGGGCAGTTACTCCGAAGGGGTCAAACGGGCATGAGTATATCCTGGTGGCAATAGACTACTTTACAAAGTGGGTTGAGGCCCAATCCTACGTAGTGTTGAAAGCGTCACACGTAGCCAAGTTCATCAGGAATAATATTATCTGTCGTTATGGGGTCCCGAATGAGATCATCTCGGACAATGGTTCCCACTTTAAGAAAGAAGTGATCGACTTATTGGAAAAATACAACGTGGCTTTTCATAAGTCATCCACATATCGGCCACAAACCAACGGAGCTGTTGAGGCCGCCAACAAGAACATCAAGCACATCCTACAGAAGATTGTGAAAACCTATAGGGACTGGCCAGATAAGCTTCCATTTGTTCTTTGGGGCTACAGAACATCAATTCGGACTTCTACTGGGGCAACTCCATATTCTCTGGTTTATGGGATGGAGGCTGTTCTGCCAATTGAAGTTGAAGTTCCGTCGCTGTGGGTTATGGCCGAGTGTCAGATAGCCGACGTGGATTGGCAGCAGAGCAAGTTCGAGGAACTAATGTTGTTCAACGAGAGGAGGCTGAAAGCACTGTATCATGTCCAAGGTTATCAACGAAGAATCGCCAGAGCTTTCAACAAGAAAGTTAAGTCCAGGAATCTGAAAAAAGGGGATTTGGTACTCAAAGACAACCGAGCTCCCATCCATGACCCTAGGGGCAAGTTCAAACCTAATTGGACTGGTCCTTACATCATTAAATCAATTTGGTCGGGTGGAGTTGTCATCCTTATAGACTTAGATGGCCTCGAATTCTCCTAACCAGCCAACATGGACAAGTTGAAGAAATACTACCCTTGAGAGGCTTGCTAGGCCGAAAACCCGAAAGGGCGACCTAGGCAAAAGGTAGAGCACAAAAAATTGAAATAAGAAAAACTAAGCTCGCAAGGTTGAAAACCCAGAAAGGGTGGCCTTGGAAAAAGTTAGAGCGCAAAAGGAGAGTGTTAATACCCGAGTGAACTTGAACCGAACTACGTAAGGCTTGATTCCCATCTTCGGGATACGTAGGCAACTTTATTCTGAAGTCCAGCCATAAACACTTCCATATCAACTGTGTCTATGTGATTGTTTTGGTTATCTTTGTCTTTTCTGCATCCAAGAGTTCGGTTGTGATCTTTGCTATCAGAGCTGGTTATAGTGCAGTGCTATTCAGACAAAGGGTAACCTTCCAGTTATTGGATTCGGGGTTGTACATCTCAAGGATAGATTCCGGGTGTGTCCAGTTGTGATCCTTATCGAAAATGGTTTTAAAAAGTTTTGATAAAAGTTGATTTTGTTCAAATTAATCTTTTTACAACTTAGACCATTTTTGGACCAAAAGAAAAATTTTCAATACCCACAACCTTCAATTTCATTTATTTCAATATAGAGTTCTTCGACTCTTGATACAAATCGAAGTTGCTTTTTATTACATTTAAAAGGAAAACTTGAAAAGACAGATTAAAGCAATAAACTTGGGACATAGTTGAGTCAGGTGTTCCTGCTTCCCCTCCTAGAGCTTGTGGAAGCTTCAGATGCCAAAGTGGGCCCGGTTTGTGCCTCATCTTCAAGCCAAGTTGTGTATTCGCCAGAAAGGGCGCAACTGAAATTGGGAGCGGGAGCCAGAAGTTCTCTTGTCCTCCATGCAGTGGTATATCGAGCTAGTTATGAGCCTCGAATTAGAAATGAAGCCGGGTACTCTACCCTCTCTTCTGGGCAAGTCTGGTCCTATTCGAACTGACGCCGGAACCGAAATGGAAAGTAGAAGACATAGTGTGTTAAGCCAATCAACTGAATGCCAGGCTGCTGGGACATGCTGTAGCTCATCTCAAGCAGATCAAACCAAGGGCAACGCCAAGCAATGTCAATAGCAGACCTGTTGTACATCCACTGGCACCAATACCTCTCGTTCGGGAAATCTACTAGCCGTTGGTGAAAAAAGTAGCCGCGTGCTGAGTATGCAGGGCAAGAGTCCACTACCTTCAACCTGTCCATGAGCCATATCTGGAGAGGGATGAAAAATAAGAGAGATTAAAGAATAGAGAGGTGTATGTGGAGAGAAAAAGTGAGAAAGGGTTTTGATAGAAAAATAGAGCCTGAGGGCCGAGTGATGTGAGAAACGTATGTGAGAAGGGTGGGAAACATTACCTATAAGAGTAGTGGACTTCCTGCGAACTTGGTCGTCTCCCGGCAATGGAAAGCATCCAAGCCCATCAAAGTCTCGGCTAATGCTAAGCCAATGCAGCTCTTGCCCTTTTTCAAGCCTTGGGCCACTTCGATCAAGCGAATGCTAGACCCTCAGAAGCCAGGGGCAAGAAGAAAATGAGCCAACATGCACAAGCAGAGGGCATGTTGCCGAAAACTCTGCCAAAGACGGTTGCCGCGATCACCGGCATCAGAAAACCTATGAATTAAGCTGGGAATATCCAACTCCCTGTTGTGAACCAAAGATCAGGCATCGTGTAAAGTGATCCCACACATCCATCCTAAAGCTTGGATGTGTCCAAAATGGGACTGGGTCAGGATTTTCTCGTCACGCTGCGATTCCATCAAAGCTTGGAATTCTTCGATTGTGTGACATATCTTTTGTCCCCCGAAGCTAAAAACATGTGTAAGGATTCCAACATCTAGCCACGGCATGAAGGAACGAAAAACACAACAGAGTACGACTCAGCGAGAATAGTGCATTTAGCCCGAAACCTCGAAAATTCAACTTTTCCAAGCCATCTAAAGTTACAATCCAATTTGAGAGTTTTTCGGCAAAGAATGGCTCCATTTCGGGAAAAAATAGAGTTGGAATGAAGAAAACACGAAGTTGGAGCTTTTGTAGAAGATAAGGTAGTGAGTGGAGGCCAAGTGTCAACGTTTCGGATGTTCTGCTCATCGATGGCTGGCAGGGCTTATTGATGGCCGGTAGAGGCTCATGAATAGCCAGCAGGGGCATATTGATGGCCGACATAGGGGAAATGATGGCCGGCAGGCCATCCTCCATGGCTGGCAGCCTCCCTTTCATGCCCACTGACCTTCTTTGTGAAGTTCAGTTGTTTTCAGCAGTTGTATTCTGTTATTGGCATCTTTTGAGGTCTTGTTTTTGGTCCTTTTGGGGCTTGAGCATGTTTATTTAAGATGTAATCATCTGGTTTTGTTTATTGAGTTGTATTTATGTTGTTTATCAAGTCCTTGTCTTGCTTATCGAGTTGTATTTACATTGATTAGCTTGTCAAGACCTTGTGTTGTCTATTGAGTTGTTTTGTTCTTTCAGTTGTTGGTTGGTTCACTACCTGATTAAGACAATGCAATTAGAATGTGCAGTTTTCAAAAAAGATCAATCTCATTTTCATGCTGTGCGATGTTATGCGATGCTCAAAATATAAAATGCAACACTTTCTTTGAATCAAAAGCTGAGTTTTCATTCCAATCATGGTCACTTTTTGCAAAAGAGTGCAAGTTTTACAAAGAAAATAAAGCTGCCTAAGGTTGTACAATGTGCTAACATTACTAGCAAAAGGAAAACAAAGCAAAAAACATCTAAATCGGCACCAACCACCTCAAGCTCGAGAGGCTCTCTTCGTCCTCTTCCTCGGCGAAGCGGACTCTGAAGCACTATCTCCATCGGTGCCGCTATCTGAATCTGAACCAGAGTCGGAACTGGAGCCCTCCTCCGTCTCTCTAGCCTCACCACTAGCAGAATCCGAACCGGTGTCGTCGTCTTCATCCTCAGATAACTCTGACTGTGGACTCGCCGCCTCGTCTTCATCCTCGCTCATCTCATCATCATCCTTGTCCAGAATGGGCTCTGAGGGGCCACTCTCGCCGCAGATGCCTCTAGCTCTACCTCGGCTACGTGTCAGAGCCTGTCTCCCTCTCCTCCCTGCTGTTGGAGGAGGTACTGAAGGTCCTGTTACGGCTCCTACTAGGGTATCCGGTGGAGCTGGGGTCTGAAAAGGGCAGTTTCTCAGAATACATTAGTTGTGGTATGCAGTGTATGGGAGTCGAGTATCTATGCAGTGTTTTGATGCAATGAATCAGATCAGTGTAGTTTGGAGCAGGTTACAATTAAAATGCTAATGCGTTAGCAGAGAATTTCATGGCATGAATTGCAAACTGAAGGAAATTACTAGAATCCTGTAGAGGCTGAGCAGGTTCATGCTCGTCTGAACCATCCCCATCAGAGAAGCTGCTAGCTCGAGTGCCTGCCCGATGTACGCTATGGATGCCTGTAAATGTGTTGAGATGATCAGTGGTCTATAAAGCATAATTGAAATGAACTAAATGCGCAAAATGTAAAGTATGGTACATACTGGGATCGGGCCTCGAACTCCGACAAGCTCGTGACCAGCTGGTGCGGGCTCAATGGGAATCTGATAAGTCTCCCCTGTGGGTCACCAGCAAGTCAGTGTAATAGGCAGCTCTGGCCATCCCGCCCTTTGTCTCTCCCCAAAATCTCTCCTGCCACGGGTCCTGGTGGCTCTGGCCCCTCTGTCTCTCTCTCTCTCGCAGCTGGAGCTCTCGCTCCCTCACCTCCACGAATGCTGGTCAGAGCCGGCATCAGATTTGTCTGAATGAAGGTCGCATAATCACCCTCTACACGAAAGTAGTCTGCATCTAGTCCTACCATGAACTGGATCACCTCCTCAACAGAAAGTCTGTGCGTCGCCCTCATAGACACTAGAGGCGCCATCAGTGTGAATGGGGCAGGCAGTCCTAAAGTCTGGCGTGCAAAACGTTCGCCCAAGAACCAGAAGCGGCAGATCAGGCCCTCGAGAAAGATATGATGGTAAGTGATAACCTTAGCTATGTCATACTGGAATCAGAGCCCCGATGGTATCGCGTCCCACGGGTACCATGTAATCTGAAAATAAGAGAATGAACAGATGATTAGTCGCTATCAATTAATTAATGGGTGTATCAAGTCGATCGAAAAGCAGAATAACTTTGTTTTGAGTTACCTCGTGCGCCGCAACCACGTCAAAGTACTGGTAAAAAAACATGAAGTTTTCCCGGGTCCTACGGCGGAGCTGGCCGTCGTATACCCGAGAAAACGGGACTGTTGCCGGGACCTCCTCTATAAGCTCCGGAGCAAGAGCCGGGAAGTATGCGTACACCCACAGCTGTAGGGAAAGTGTGATCAATACAGTGTATGAGCAGATATATAAAATGTAAAGCAGAAAGCATACAATGTATGAGCAGATACAGAAAATGTAGAGCAGAAGGTACATGTGTTGAACAAATGTAAAGCAAGAAATGCTAAGCAGAAAATGTAAAGCAAAAAGGGAGAACTAAGCTGTATACCTCCCAAGCCCGCTAGTAGCTGCCGATCAAGCTCCCACTCATGCGAGAAGTCAAGCTCATGTATCCATACAAAGTGGTGAGGCCAGCTCCGCTTTAGTCATAGAACTGAACTCGCTGGAGCACTACCAAGGCGCTCAACAGATACAGGCCCACGGTATTCCACCTGTTCGAAAACAAGCTGGTACTGAAAAGGAAAATAAGGAAGCCCCTGGCGTACTGCTCTGTCTCCTCGACCATCTCGAGCTCAAACCCCCTGAACTGCTCCTCAAACCAGTTATACCGGATCATGCCTGACCGGAGTGTCGGTGGGTGTGCCCCAAGCAGTGTGGCCCATGCTACCTCCCACTCTCCCATATCAGGGTCGAGAGGGATCGAATAACCCCCTATGCCCAAGCCGGTGATCATGGAAAAGTCGTAAGGAGTCATCGTCATCTCCCCCGTGGTGGAGAAATGGAAGGAGTTGGTGGTGTCCCACCACCTCTCCACTAAAGCCCCTAAGAGAAGACGACTCACTACGACCCGAGTCAGGCTAGAGCAGAAGAGACCAAAGCCTGTCTCATCAATAATGTCGCAAACCCGAACTGGGAGCTCACCATACCAGTCTCGAGCGGTCGTTGTACCGTAGCCTTTGAAGGAGCAGGATCCGTCCTGTGGTAATGCATGAGATGCAAGCAAATCAAGCAATAAAAGTACAGTGAATATAAAGTAGTAATGTATGAGATACAGTCAGATCAAGGTAGTCTATGAAATGAAATCAGATCAAAATAGTGCAAGAAATGCAAACAGTTAAGGGTAGTATTGCAGAAAAACAATGTTCGTACCTGTACGGCGATGGCCGACAAATGAGATGCTAGCTTGCTCAGTAGAAGGTCATCTGGCACATCCTCAGCAAAGTTGGTAAAGGCTTTGATGCCTCCTGCAGTAGGCACTATATGAGTCTCAAGATGGTACCTCGCTGGATCGAAGGGGCGTATGCTCGACGGTAATAGCTCCGACTCGGCCTTAAAGTCTGCCTCAAACTCTATTAGAGGAAGCTCGGGGATAGCCTCGTCATGAGGGACATCATCTGCCATCTGAAATAGATGCAAGAGAAGCAAAAGTGAGGAAAAATGAGGAAAAAGAATGAAACTTTGAAAAAGTCAACCCTAGGAGAGAGAAAAAAGTCAAAGACAGTCAAAGACAGTCAAAGCCGGGAAAAGTGTACTAACCTTGAGAGAAACTCGAGGGGAATGAGCCTAGAATGGTGGAAATGAGGAAAGAAGTGTCGAAATCAAATTTTGATCGTTTCAAAGTGAAGAGAACTAGAGGGTTTTAGCGAAGAAAATGATTTTAGGGTGTTGGGAAACGCGTAGAACGCGTGGATCTAGAGAGAAAGAGCACCTAGAGAGCAAGGGGGAAGAATTTCGGACATAGGTTTGTGAGGAAATGAAGTGGCATCACTTGTTTTTAAAGACCCAAGGGTGAAAGGCCAAAAATGCCCAAATCTGCCATCGATGGCCGGTAGTGGCACATCGATCGCCGACAGTAGCATATTGGTGGCCAGCAAGCACCACCAGTGGCCGGCAGGTGGCCGACGGCCTCCCTTGATGGCCGGCAGGCTTCCACAATCTTCCTCTGCCTCCTTGGCTTTAATTTGTGTCCTTAGATTCCAATAAATGCAAGGTATGCTCAAATTTTGATTCAGAATGCCTTCGCAGAAGCTCAAAATTGCGTTTCCAGTGCGTGGTGGTCATCGCTCACTAGCTTGAACAAGGTGTATCCTTTTTGACATATTGCAACTCTTCCGAGAGGTAAATCGAAAGTTGCCTTTGAGTCGTCTTTATCAAACGTATTTTTTCGTTGCATAGAATGTGCATTTCTTTATCGTTGCATGGAACATGCGTTTTGAATTGTTGTATAGAACATGCATCACCATGTTTGCATAGAATATACATGTTGCATTGAATATGCATCGTTGATTATTTTGTATAGAATATGCTTTTGTTTTGTTTCTTGCATGTTGTGCATGAAGCATGCCTCTAACATTGTGTTACAATCTTTCGTCTCGCGTAGAATATGCATTTCTATTGTATTGTACCTGTCAAGCTTCTTTCTTATGCAGGCATGATATTGTATGTACGGTTCATTCAAAGCTGGTGCAACCAGACGATATTGTATGTACGGTTCATTCAGGGATTCCGGGTAAGGTCACACCTGCCCCCTCCTTTGAAGCCTTGTTTCGGTTAGAAGCGTTTGGAACGTGTGTCCGACGCTTATACCACCTTGCTTTGGTTAGAAACATTGGGACGTGCGCCCGATGTTTATACCACTCCCCAGTTAGAAGCGTTTGGGATGTGTGTTCGACGCTTATACCACCTTGCTTTGGTTAGAAACATTGGGACGTGCACCGATGTTTATACCACTCCCTAGTTAGAAGCGTTTGGGACGTGTGTCTGACGCTTATACCACCTTGCTTTGGTTAGAAACATTGGGACGTACGCCCGATGTTTATACCAGTCCTCGGTTAGAAGCATTTGGATGTGTGTCCGATGCTTATACCATCTTGTCTTGGTTAGAAACATTGGGACGTGTTTCGATGTTTATACCACCCTTCGGTGTTTACACCACTTCTTTCTCTCCTCTCGCGTGTGACGCGCTAGGATGTGTTTTGTTTGAGCCTTCGGGTGCGCCTGACAATCGCTCTTAGCCTTTCCTGCCTAAGGTGCAGTTAAGATTGCATAATTTTCTTACATCCTTTCTGCATGAAATGCGGTTCGACTTGTGATTCACATGCGTGGCGTGTTTATTTGCTTACTTCTTCTCATGTGTGAGATTACTGTACCTCGTCGGTTTGGTTAAAATGTGGCATTTTCTTTGCATAACATTTGCATTTAAATGCTTCATTACAGCCTCATTGCATGATCATAAGTTATGCTCTTGCATCGTGCATACCATTTGCATCTTGCCCCAGCTTGCGGGTGCATTTATATATTGTTATCTTGAATGTCTATCTAAGTCTTGCGGCCTTGTCAAAATGGGTTGTCTCTGGGCTTTGACATTCACTCACGTCATCTTCGTGACTTTGAGTTCTGTCAAAAAGGGGCAATTGTAGGCACCCCATTTTTGACTGTCCTCAAGACTTGGATGTTCTTGTAGGTACATCCAGTGGCAAGTTTGATTACTCATCGAGCGCTCAAACTCCATGGTGGAACGCCACAGGTTTGAGCTTTCCAAACCCTGCATCAATTCTATCTCATTTTTGGACCATGTTTTGGTCATTCTAGCATGTTATTCTTGATGCACTGTCGGCCATGGATTTTGGCCTGCCGACCATTGATGTGCCCTGCCGGCCATCAATGAGCCCCTGCCAGCCATCACTGATGGCCAGCCGGCCACCAGTGTATCAGTAGATATTTTCTGAAATTTTTTTGCCAGCTGTTTGCACAGGTTGAGCCATCTGCTTGCACGTGTATGGCTGGATCTCTTTGAGAGGATTTTGTATCTTCTATATATAGAAGCCTTCCTCTTGCATGCTCAAGGTTGGAAATTTTGAAGACAAAAAAATTTCTCTCTCTCTCTCTCTCTAGAATCCTCTCTCTCTAAATATTTTGCCTTAAAGCCTAAATTCTTTACACTTTTGCTTGTGAGCCCTTGATCAAACTTGATCACCATTGTGTTGAGGTTGCTTGAGGTCCTATTTGAGCTCTAGAAGAGCATGTTAGCTTGGTTTGACTTGCCTTTGTTGCCTAAATAGCATCTTGTCTTCAAAGAGGTAGAATACTTGTATTTTAAGTCTAATTTAAATACTTGTTTGGCCACCTTTGCATGCTGTTTTGAGGCTCTAAAATCTCTATTTTTATGGCTTAAAATGGTGGTTTGAGGTTTGATTTGAGTTAGGGGTAGTCTACCCTTTTTGTAGCTTGTCTATTAAAGTGTTGTGCCATCTTTCAAAGCTTTTAAAACAAATTTTTTGGCTCTTTTATCCACTGAATTCCAGGGGATTTTCAGTGGTAAAAACTTTGTTTTGAGGTCCAAAATAGGAGGGGGTGGCCCCCCCTCCTTGTGTCTTGTTTGCAAGTGTAGATAGCCTAACATGTGAGCATGTTTTTCTACCTTTTTGTGACTTGATCTCAACATGTTTTAGCTACTGATTTGGCATGATTTAACTCTGTTTTGGGCTGTCTTGGTCATATGAGCCTTGTCTTGCATGGTTGTAGTGCAAATGGCTTCACTAGCTTGGCATTTTAGACCTCTGAACTTGATTTGCTTGAGATGTTTGCATGTTGTAGTATCTTTTTACATGTAATTTCAGTGTTCATAGCTCTATCACATGCTCATTTGCTTCACTCTTTCATTGCTTTTTAGAGTTGCTTTTGAGTCTTGTTTGTAGCCTAACATGTGAGCATGTTTTTCTAGCCTTTTATGCCTTAATCTCAGCAAGTTTTAGCCACTGTTTTGGCATATTTTAACTCTGTTCTGAGCTGGTATGGTTAGTTGAGTTTTGTATTGCATGGCTATAGTGTAGTGCTCTTCACTAGTTTAGTGTTTTTGGCTTTTGAACATGTTGTGCATGAGTTGCTTGCATGTTGTAGTATCATTTTTCATACCATTTCAGCACTGAAATATCTGCAACCTCTCTCATTTCTTTACTTTTCCATTTTCTTTAAGGGTTGATTAACCTTAAGGTTGTGTTTAAGCTTGAGATAGAGCTTGTGCTTAATGATTTTAATTCTCTTTTGAGGGTTTCTACTTCCCAACGGCATGATCTCTCTCATGTCTTAAATCATCCTTTGGTTGACCCCTCTCTGATTAGAAGACACTCATCTTGGACTAACCGGTTAAAGAATGGATCGGTAATTAAAATGTGTAAATAAAACATGACAAGAAAACATGAACAAGATAAGCATGTTGTGTTTGCATTGCATGTGTTCAATCGGACGTTATATTGAACATAAGGAAGATTGGAGCATTTCATACTCAGAGTGATGAAATGAGCCAATCTCCTTTGTGTCCATTGCCTTTGATCATTCATGACAAGGTAATGGTCTAGAGTCTTCTTTTTGTGCATTTATTGAAATTGTACTCCTTGGTTCTTTGACCATCATGCATTGAAAATGCTTGATTGGTGGTTTGGGATCCAAGAGTGCCACTCCTTCGATGTTTTGAGATGATAAGGAGGGGTACAGTACAAACATACCCTTGGAAAACCTTCCCTTTTCCTCTGTTTGTACTTTGTTGCAGTGTGGTGATTCAGCACACCAGTGGCCGGCAGTGGCTCACTGATGGCCGGCAGTGCTTCATCCTTGGCCGGCAGGGGGCCGGTAGCAAGCATTCATGGCCGGCAGGCCACTGGTGCAGTCCTCAACGTTGGTTTGGTAAGGTGGAGCAGAAAGTTCTTGGAGTAAGCTCAACCTTGCAAACAGAGCCTCTCAAGAGAAAACCAGAAGGATTTTTAGGGCGAAAACCGAGTGCATGCATCTTCTACTTTCCAAAGTAGAGCTGAGGCAGTGTAGTTTAGTGCTTTGCATGTTTAGTTAGCATGAATTTGTAATTTAATTAACTAGTTGCTAATTAGTTAAGTGTTGTAATAATTAAGGAGCTTAGCTTAGCTATTTCTTTATTTTGTTTTGTAATAATTAGTCTAATTAGTTTAATTAGATTAGTTTGATTAGCTTAGCTTAGAGTAGCTTAGCTCTTATTCATTCGGATCCTCCTTCGCGATGGCATAATGTTGTAATAAGTGTGCGTGCGTGTGTGCATGTCTTCCAAGCCCACGTCTTTCTCCCTTTTATTTAACCGCTTTCGATGGTTAGTTTAGGGTCATTTTTTTATTAGCATACCTTATGCTTGCATGTTTGCATCATTCATTTGTCTTGCATGCACCGAGGCTCGGCGCATCATTCAAACTGCATTGTATTTCAATATACTTATTTGAATACGTGTTTCAAAGCATGTTATCAAATTGTATCATATGCCATATTAATGGCCGAGCCTATTAATTGCATATTGCATGTGTTGCATTAGGCATTTTGTATAGTTAGGAATCATGCATTTTCTAACTAGCTTTTGTTTTGGCTTGGAGTACTCGGTAAGCTTTTACGCTTTAGCATACTGCATGAGATGTGTATGTTGCCATGATAACATGCTTGTCATGAGGCTATTTGCTTAAATGATTAACTGCATGAATGCCTGTGGATGAAGGCTTTATTACTTGAATTGGAACAATACGATAAATGAGAGTTTTAAGCCCACTTTGCGAAGTGGCAAAATCATGTTTTAAGGCCACTTGAGGTGGTAAAATCCGCATTTCTAAGCCCACTTGAGGGTGGCAACTTCAAACTATTTTCAAAAACAAACATGAGCCGAATTTGTTCTAATTTTTGCGATTTAGTCTATACTTGCTTGTGTGCGTCAGATAGTAAAGTTAGCTAATAACCGGAATAAGAACACATGTGTTTATAAAACAACATATCATGATAGTAGGGGCCGATCTTTGATCGGGCGAGCGGGGGTGCTCATTTCAGGACCTTCCCATCTCGTACCCAAGTTCCTGAGCTGAGGCAACTTTGGTGATGACGGACACGTGGCCTTTGGCATGAGTCAGGATTTCCTAAATTTCCCAAAAACAAAATATTTAGGTGGCGACTCTGTAATCTGGCAAAGCAGTCTAGTTTTGGCATTATTTGATCTAAAATCAATTTTCCAAAATGATTTGCCGGATTGGATTCTTTGGTGTTTATCAATCTCACATTGCACTTTGTGAGATTAGATTCAGAACCGTGACAGGAGTCCGAACTGTTAGACCAATTCGAGCACTCCAAAAGGGAGGCGCGAAGAAAGTCGAGTCTACAGTTTCTGGTGACTCTGCTAGGGATTTAGAGAACTTGACTCAAACTCATGATATGTTGTTTTATTTACACTTATGTGTTTCTTTGCATTGCATTTGCATTGGTGCGCCTAAGTCACAGTGTTTGCCATCTGCTATTCCTGAGCGGTTTGCCAGAGGCTTGCTTGGAAAAGCGTGCCATAAGGCTGACCGGTTGCGGGCTCTGCCACGATGGGAACACAAACCTTGGATCTAGACTACCGCCGTACCGTGTGTGCTTGTCTTCCAAGCCCACGTCTTTCTCCCTTTTATTTAACCGCTTTCGATGGTTAGTTTAGGGTCATTTTTCGATTAGCATACCTTATGCTTGCATGTTTGAATCATTCATTTGTCTTGCATGCACCGAGGCTCGGCGCGTCATTCAAACTGCATTGTATTTCAATATACTTATTTGAATACGTGTTTCAAAGCATGTTATCAAATTGTATCATATGCCATATTAGTGGTCGAGCCTATTAATTGCATGTTGCATGTGTTGCATTAGGCATTTTGTATAGTTAGGAATCATGCATTTTTCTGACTAGCTTTTGTTTTGGCGTGGAGTACTCGGTAAGCTTTTACGCTTTAGCATATTGCATGAGATGTGTATGTTGCCATGATAGCATGCTTGCCATGAAGCTATTTGCTTAAATGATTAACTGCATGAATGCCTGTGGATGAAGACTTTATTACTTGAATTGAAACAATTCAATAAATGAGAGTTTTAAGCCCACTTTGCGAAGTGGCAAAATCATGTTTTAAGGCCACTTGAGGTGGTAAAATCTGCATTTCTAAGCCCACTTGAGGGTGGCAACTTCAAACCATTTTCAGAAACAAACATGAGCCGAATTTGTTCCAATTTTTGTGATTTAGTCTATACTTGCTTGTGTGCGTCACATAATAAAGTTAGCTAATAACCGGAATAAGAACACATGTGTTTATAAATCAACATATCATGATAGTAGATGCCGATCTTTGATCGGGCGAGCGGGGGTGCTCATTTCAGGACCTTCCCCTCTCGTACCCAAGTTCCCGAGCCGAGACAACTTTGGTGATGACGGACACGTGGCCTTTGGCACGAGTCAGGGTTTCCTAAATTTTCCAAAAACAAAATATTCAGGTGGCGACTCTGTAATCTGGCAAAGCAGTCCAGTTTTGGCATTATTTGATCTAAAATCAATTTTCCAAAATGATTTGCCGGATTGGACTCTTTGGTATTTATTAGTCTCACATTGCACTTTGTGAGATTAGATTCAAAACCGTGACAGGAGTCCAAACTGTAGGACCAATTCGAGCTCTCCAAAAGGGAGGCGTGAAGAAAGTCGAGTCTACAGTGTGTTAGTTTAGTAATTTTAACATTAGAGATATTTTTATTGATAACCATTAAATGTGTGATTATTATTTTGGTTATGCCTTGTGTGGTTTTTTGGTTATGACTTATTTTTTTTAGCTATGACTAAAAAAAATAAGTTATGATATTTGTTATAATCAATACCACAAATGTTATAGTTTGTATATGGTACACATAAAATGACGTGTATTCTAGAATAACCTATTGTTATAACAAAAGCGATGATGAAAAAAATTAAAAAATTAATTACATAAATATAAGAGATGTTATTTTGGTAGATTTTAATTAATACTTGACATCATACAGTTTAGTTGTCTTCAAAAAAAGAAGATAAAATTAATGAGTCTCACCATCTAAATTAATAAAAATCAAATTGAGACACCACACATATTTATTTGAATAGTATCAAATAATATTTAAATACTCATATGATTTGACTATATATATAATTTATTGCATTACAAACATACAAGTTCTTGTATTTCTCATTTGGTTTCAATAATTCATACTGGTTTGTTTACCTAAAAATTGATTAATTGATTTCTTTTATTTTTAATTTACAGATAATCACTTCAAATCTATACAAACCAAACTAAAACTTCCTTATGTGCTGATTTAATAACTAATCACTAACTTTTGCCCTCCTCTCCTCAAAAAAAAAACAAAAAAACAAAAACCATAACCGTTAGTCAAACCAACGTTCAACTAATGGAAAGGGAAAATCTACAAATCAAAAATAAACCTCAAGGGAGGTTAGTTTAATTTTAGAGAAAAAGAAAAAGAAAAAAAAAAAAAGAGGAGTCTAGTGTAATTGTCAAAAACCCTAAGGGAGGTGAGTGTAATATACCCTATGGATTTCTTTAATTGAAATTTTAGGCATTTCCAATCATTTAAAGAAAATTCTTATTCTTCAACTTCAAATGATTTACTTTCTTTTGCATTAGGGAAATGGATTATTTTATTTTCACCATTTGAATATATTTTCATCATAAAAATAGTTTCAGTTAAAATTTCTTCTAAACTTTGTTTATTTTCTTCATTAGAACTATATTCAGATTTTTATTCATATTTTGACATGAACTTCGTCGTCATATTTTACTTCATATCCCCATATGGATTCATATTTTTCTATAGAAAATATTACTTGCTTAACATACTATTTTCTTTGTTTGTAAGGACATTTATTTTCAAAATGTCGACTATCTCCAAAAAAAAACCAATATTTACATTCTTCAAAAAAAATAAAATAAAATAAAAAAATAATTGCTTTTGGACATAGAGATTTTTTATTTTTTATTTTTTAATGAATTTATAAGATTTATTTAATATATCTATTCCAAGTTTTTGAATTTTCTCCATGAGAATTAGCTTTTTTTTTTTGAAATTATTTCTATTTTTGCACAGTATTTTTCTTCTATTTATCCACTAGTTTGAATTTTTATTTTTTCTTACGATATATTTTATTTTTGAATAACAACTATAATCCATATATGCATTTTTCATATCTTTTATAACTTATCTTTCTACGCAATATTTCTCTATAACTTCTCGTAGATAAGCTATTCTTCCACTTAAAGAATCACATATTTGATTCTTTTGTATATCAAACTCTTTAGATAGCTCATCCCATGGCTTCGGAAGTTGGTTATTAATTATTTTTTCCACTGAATAGTGTCATTTAGGTATAATTTACAGAACCAAATTTCATATTCACAAGCATAGTTTTTAAAATAACACATATTACATATTTGAATCTTAATTAGATTTGTAAAGGATATTTTTTCTTAAATTTTCAATTGGCTAACGATTGTTATACAAAATTCTTGTTTAAGGTTTTTTAACAATAAAAATGATACCCTCTTTTAAATAAGTCAATGCTAACTATTGAGCCCTCATATTATCATTATCTGATAAAGTATCCTCAAATTTTACAGTTTGACCTCTTAGAATAGTTTCTACAAAAGCATTTAGATATCCTGTGTCTATGGTTTGTCACGCTACAATAATTTTTACTGCTTGAGTCCAATTATCTATAACATTTTCTATATTAATTACATAGTCTAGATTAAAATATATTTCATATTTGGTAACAGATTCATTTTTTATAACTTTAGGAATAAACTCATATTTTACATAAGCTTTTTGGGGCTCCCCTCCATATTCTTATTCTTCATACTTCTCCATACTTCATTTTTTGGGCTCCATTCTAGGCCCATAATGATCATCTAAGCCGTTCATCTTGTAAATCTCATAATAAAGATCGTCTATGCAAAAACTCAATTTCATCGGATATCAATAAACACATAAACAAAGCATTTTTTGTTTTATAGAATGAAAGGTTTAAGTTTAAACTCATAATTACTGTCCATTTTAAAAAACAAGATGCAATTTATTCATATATCTATTGATATCCGATGAAACTAATTTTTTGCAAAACTTATCTAAATTGTTGGGATTATAACGGTTCTGGTTTAGACCCGACTCTTTTCATTTTCTTAGATCCATATCTTTAGTTGTTGTTTATATCCTCTTCATCTTGTTGTTAGTTGAATTTAGTTATTAGGAGTTGTTGATTGTGTTTGTAATAGGTTAGGAGTTAGATTTTCAAATGGGTTGTTATCCATTTCTTTTCTTGTTTGCTAGAGTGATACTTTGGTTGCTTGAGCGGTCTTTCAAATTTCCTAGTATTTTTGCAAGTCTGCAAAAACTTCTGGGAGTAGGGTGATCGTCACTCGAGCGGTCATTTCGTCGCTCGAGCGGTCTTCTGTAGTATGTAAAACTATTGGGAGTGGGTCATTGTGCGCTCAAGCGGTCATTTGGTCGCTCGAGCGGCCTTCCATTTTTGTGTCTTACGCTCGAGCAATGGTTTGATCACTAGAGTGGTCTGGGTGTATATCAAATCGAAAAAAGGCATTTTTAAGTCACTTTTTAACTTCCTTCTCTATTTAAAACACTCCAAATCCTAATTTCTTCATTCTTTCTCTTTCTCTCTCTCTCTAGTTCTAATCTAAACAACTCCATCCATCCAAATCCATTGATTTCTCCACCACAGTTCCTTGGAGAAAACGGTAGAGCTCTCAGAGGGGTTCATTTTAATTAGAGAAGATTTTGTTTTCGGCTCCATCAAACTTCAACTCTTGCTCTCCTCTTCTTCTAAACTTGAGGTAGAGATTTTTTCAACTTTTTGTTCGATTCTTAGCTTGGTTATTTGTTCTTGAAAAAGGTCTAGTGAAATTGGGAGTTATGGATTTGAATCTAGGTCTTTGATATGGGTTGTTTTCAGAAATATAAAAGAGGGGTTTTCAACTTGATTCATGGGGAATGTTGCAAAGATGGGTATAATGTTAGTAGCGATTGAAATTTTGGAAATCTCTTCTTAAAA
Source organism: Camellia japonica (assembly GCA_030407325.1). NCBI lineage: Eukaryota > Viridiplantae > Streptophyta > Magnoliopsida > Ericales > Theaceae > Camellia > Camellia japonica. Next base: position 160,026,479 of record JAPPVO010000036.1, read on the forward strand.
TGCATTATTGACAGGAATGAATTGTTGGTTGGAAAATTATTGAATTTTGGAACCTAAGAACAAGGGAAAGGGGTTGAAATTTGAAATGAGAATGAGAATATATACATGATGAGAAGGATGGAATTGAGTATGTAATATCACTCCTACATTGAAATTATGAGATTTTGCTTGTTGCTAGAAAATCTATCTTTTGTTTAGAAATATCTATTTTGGGCTATCAATGGAGGATAGCTTTGATTTTTGTAGAAATTGCATGATAAATAGGCTAATTGAAAACTATTTACTCATACACATTGCATTAAGCATTGTTTTACACATACTCATTATTTACTCATACACATACTTTGAAAATGTTTTTTTTTTTTTTTTTTTTTTTTTTTTTTTTTTTGAGTAAAAATGGGTGAATACCTTGGTGAATTGGTTAGGGGTTGTGGTTGTGGTTTTATTATACCTAGAAGTTCCCAATGTTGTGTATCCATTGCCTTGTTTTCTATTTTAAAGATATTGTTTTATGAATGGATCATAATCATGTCATGGCATAGTTTTGAGAAGAAGGAAGTTAAATGTTTTGGTAAAGACATGCATGAGCATTCATCTTATGACTTTATTAAGCATCATATATTGTGTTAAAGTGTCACTACTGGACTTTAGCTCACCTTATGTGAAAAACAACTTTCAGGTGCTAAAAATATGTCTCTACCAAGGAGTAGCTTGGAAAGACTTGCAACCGAGAGCTTCTTTTCATTTCTTTTGTGTAATTATTTGTGTACAAGTCTTGGGCTTTCTATCTATTGAGTTTAACTTAATTTTGATGTACCCAAGCATTGACTTGAAAAGATATAGCCATTAGGGCATAAACTCACCATTGCTTCCTTTTGTTTCACATTATATCATCATGCCATATGCTATAGATTCAGGATCTAGTATTTATGAATTTATATATGCATATGTCATCTTTTGTATGAGAAAAGAGAATTAAAGAAGGGTTAATTTTGTATAAGTTTCTTCTATTCTTGGAATACTATGAAGTGAGTTATTACAATTATTTTGGGGCGTAAAAACTTAGTATCAGAGCTATCGTGTTTGAATACTTTGGGATTGTGGGACATGGTTTTCACCACAATGGGTTGATCGCGCTAGATAATATTAGAAGTAGACTTTGTATGCTATGTGATAACATGTTTATGTGACTAGGTGAGTATGGGATTTGGCTTCTAAGATATTGATTGTGTTTATGAGTTTCTAAAAGTCTTGTTAGAAGAGCACTTCATCACTACTAATTCTAACTGGAACTCTAGCAATGTCGCGGAACAATTATTATCTAGAAAGGAAATTCGTTTGTGACTATGTGACTCGATGCTTATGTGGAATGAATTAATTGTTGTCCACTGTATTAGGACGTGAGTGGGTTAGCTTCAGTACATCTATGAATGTCTTAAATTATGTGTTACCTTTATTAGTATGTCAGGATGTGGACGTGGTGGTGATAGGCTTGGCAGGCCTAGGCGACAGGAGGTGCCGATACCGGATGAAATTTTGGCACAAGAGGAGGGAGTTGGCCAGGCCAATGTGGCCGAGCCAGTAGGTCAGCAAGCCATGGACGCCTTAGCCCACAAAATGGAAGAAGCGTTATGGGAATCTGTGGACATTCTCAGGGTTGAGAATCAAGTCCAAGCCCATGTTGCTGAGACAGAGCCATCATTTATGAAGAGGAAATTCTTTCAGTCTAATCTGGATGAGTTTGTGGGCAACCCGAAAGAGCCATTGAAAATTGATGAATGGCTAGAGAAGATGGTGAAGACATTTGAGATGCTTCGCATCTATGATGGCGGTTTGAGGGTGACCTTGGCGTCCTTCCGGCTTGAAGGCGACATAGGTCAATGGTAGAACTATGTGAAAGGTCATGTCGGGGTAACTTGGCAAGTTTTGTCAATGTCTTCCAAGACAAGTTTTTACCACCTACAGTTAGAGAGAAGTTGAGGGAGCAATTTTTGAAGCTCAAACAGCTAAACACGCTAGTGGCCGAGTTTGAGGTGGCTTTCACTAGCCTTTCGAGGTTTGTATTGGAACTTGTAGTGATGGAGAAACGCCGTTGCATCAAGTTTGAGAAGAGATTAAGGATTGGGCTCCTTTTCAAAGTAGTTGGGTCTATGATTAAGAATTACGATCGCCTAGTGGAGGCGGTGGCTCACTTAGAGAGCGTTATTCAGACTGAGAAAGAGTGGATGAAGGACTCCCAGCAGACGAGCTCAAATGTTCAAGGAGATGTAAGGGACAACAAAAGGCAAAAAGGTTCCAACCCGCAACTGTACTAGGTTTTGCAGTCAAGGTCCACCCTTCACGTGCCGAGTTTCGGTTTGGGAAAAGGCAATCAAGGTGGATTCATGTGCTTCAAATGTGGTCAGTTGGGTCATAAAGCTCTAGCATGCCCACAGAAAGAAGGAGGAGGGTAACAACTGGCGCAATCTTCGACTCTTTCTCAGAGCTAGAGTTAAGAGAAAGGTTAGCCACCTACTTGTTATCAGTGTGGACAGACCAGGCACTTGAGAAGATTTATGGTGGCACATTTGGTGCATCTAGTTTGAGGCAAACACAGAGCCATCAGCCAGTACAGTTAGCACAAGCCTCGAGGCCCAATAAGGAAGCCATTTCGGCTCAATCCGTGTACCAGACTTATGCTCCAAGGAGTTAGCAAGATAATCAGAGGCCTTTTGGGCATATGTATGCTATTACTACGCCTGAGCATTTGCTAGTACCTTCTATTATGAGAGATAACTTCTTGTTATGTAACTCCATTGCCAATGTGTTGATTTATACTGGTACATCTCATTCCTTCATTTCATATACATTCGAATCAATTTTGGGGTTAGAAATTGATTAGTTATCTTTTTTACTCAGGGTAGAGTCACTAGTTAGGGGTAAGGTTGTCTTGAATGGGGGATGTCGCAGTTGTGAGATTGAGGTTGTTAGTCGCTGACTCCCTTTTGATTTTATTTTATTAGACATGTCGGGTTTTGATGTCATCCTGGGCATGAATTGGTTGCCTTCATACCGTGCCATCATAGATTGCCACCATAGGAGAGTTACCGTGTGCACCTCGAGTGGTGATTATTTTCATATTTTGGGGGATCAAACAGATAGGTTATCATCGCCAGTGTATGACTCATGTGGTCGAGGCGAGCTTAATTTTCTCCTCGTGACCTTTTTGGGTAATGAAAGTAGCATGGTCCGAGGTGATTTGCCGAGAGTAGTTTGTGAATACCAAATGTTTTCCCCGAAGATCTTACCAGTTTGCCACTCCACCGAGAGACTGAATTCTTCATTGACTTAGTGCCTGACACGACACCAATTTCCATGACACCATATAGATTTGCACTGAGTTGCACAAGTTGAAGATTCAACTCCAAGAGCTTTTAGATAAAGGCTTCATTCACCCTAGTACATCGCCTTAGGGAACATAAGCTCTCTTTTCAAAGAAAAATTATGGCATATTGCGGTTGTGTATTGATTATAGAAAATTGAACCGAGTAACTGTTAAGAACAAGTACCCTTTACCGCGAATAGATGATTTGTTTGCCAGTTGAAAGGGTCGTGTTGCTTTTCGAAGATTGATTTAAGACCGGGTTATCACCAGTTGAGGGTGAAAGAGGAGGATATTCAGAAAATGGCATTCCGTACGCAGTATGGCCATTTCAAGTTCCTAGTAATGCCTTTTAGACTAACCAATCCACCGACTTCGTTTATTGACTTGATGAACTGAGTCTTTCAAAAATTCTTAGATCGATTTGTGGTAGTCTTCGTCGATGATATCTTAGTCTACTCTCCCTCTGAGGAGGAACACGAGACACATTTGCGAGTTGTACTTGAGTTTCTTAGAGTATACCATTTTTATGCTAAGTTCGGAAATTGTGAATTTTGGCTCAATAAGGTTAAGTTCCTAGGTCATATGGTGTCCAAGAAAGAGGCGATCGTAGATTTATCCAAAATAGACACGGTACGGGATTGGGAACAACCTAAGAATGCCTTCAAGATCTGGAGTTTCTTGGGCTTAGTTGGGTATTACCGATGTTTTGTAAAAAATTTCTCTAGATTGGCTTCACCGTTAACTAAATTGACGAGTAAAGGAGTTCAATTCGTGTGGAGTGAGGCTTGTAAAAAGTCATTTCAGGAGCTTAAGGATAGACTCACCACCGTTCTAGTTTTGATTATTCTAGAGAGGGGTTTGGGTTATTCAGTTTATTGTGACGCGTCTCGGGAAGGTTTAGGTTGTGTATTGATGCAAGAAGGGAAAGTTATAGCCTATGGTTCATGGCAACTGAAAACACATGAGAGAAACTATTCTACTCACGACTTAGAGTTAGCAGCAGTGATTTTTGCTTTAAAAATCTGGAGGCACTATCTGTATGGAGAGAAATTTGAGATGTTTTCTGATCATAAAATTTTGAAATATTTGTTTTCATAAAAGGACTTGAATTTGAGGCAAATGAGGTGGATGGAGTTTATAGAGGATTATGATTTTGAGTTACACTATCATTTGAGGAAGGCCAATGTAGTAGCCGATGCTTTGAGTAGAAAGTTTGTAAGCAATGTAGCTAGTATTGCCGTCCAGGAATGGAAGATGTTGGGTGTTGTAGGCGAGTTTAACTTGCATCTTACTGACTCCGTCGAGTTAGCCACCTTGTTCATCGCAGCTGCACAACCTACCTTAGTTAGCTGAGTTATAGAAGCACAATAGAATGATTACGAAGTGGAATCTATCCAAGGGAAAATATCCAATAAGAAAGTATAGGAGGGCTTGAATGTTTATCCTAACTCAAGTGTGAGGTATTTGGACAGTCTTTTTGTGCCAGAGTCTTGTAGGGAAGAGGTACTACGAGAGTTCCACCATTCTCGCCTTACGATACACCTGGGAAGCACAAAAATGTATCACGACCTGTGTCGCCAGTTTTGTTGGAGGGAAATGAAGAGAGATGTGGCCTTGTTTGTTTCGAGATGCCTTACTTGTCAACAAGTTAAAGCTGAACATCAGCAAGCAGCGGGTCTGTTACAACTCTTACCCATAGTCGAGTGAAAGTAGGAGCATGTCACGGTGGATTTTGTTGTGGGTCTTCCAAGGACTCAACGAGGTAATGACGCTGTGTGGGTAATAGTTGACCGGTTAACCAAATCTGTACACCTTGTGCCTATGCGCACGAGTAACTCGATAGATTATCTTGCTAACCTATATGTTAGAGACGTAGTGCGACTTCATGGGGTTCCGGTGACTATAATGTCGAATAGAGATCTACATTTCATGGCTCAGTTGTAGCAGAGCCTATAGAATACCTTGGGCACTAAGTTGACTTTTAGCACTACATACCATCATCAAACTAATGGACAGTCCGAACGTATCATTCAAATCTTAGAGGACAAGCTACGGGCTTATGTTCTCGATTTCAAAGGATTGTGGAAGAGGTATTTACCTTTGGTGGAGTTTGTCTATAATAATAGCTTTCATGCAAGTATTGGTATGACACCTTTTAAGGCCTTATATGGCTGACCATGTAAATCTCCTGTGTATTGGGTCGAAGTAGAGGATGCACCTATGTTAGGTCATGAGTTAGTCCAAGAAATGACGAAAAAATTTACACTTATCCATAAGAGGTTAGCTTCAGCTCAGAGTTATTAGAAGAGTTATGCCAATCGGAGGAGGAGACCTTTGTCTTTTGAGGTGGGAGATCATGTATTCCTTAAGATCTCACCGAGATGGGGTTTGATGAGATTTGAAAAGAGGGAAAAATCATCTCCGAGATTCATTGGGCTTTTTGAGATTCTAGAGTAGATTAGGGAGGTAGCATATCGTTTGGCCTTGTAGCCCGAACTTTTTGAGGTTCATGACGTGTTTCATATCTGTATGCTCCGGAAGTACAAGCTAATCCTTTACACTATTGGATTGGACCAAGTTAGAGTAAATGAGGATGCTTCGTATGAGGAGAGATCGGTTCAGGTTTTAGACACATAGGATCAAGTTTTGTGAGGTTAGACTATTCCATTGGTTAAGGTGTTGTAGCGACATCACAGAGTTGAAAAGGCGACTTGGGAAGGTGAGGCTGAAGTCCATGAAAAGTATCTGAACTTGTTCGTTAGCTTTTAAGTCTTTGTGACTTTTTCATGTTTTGATATAATATGCAACTGTTATAAGTGTTTTGGAGATTTGATTTATAATATCTTGTGAGAAATGATGTTGTTTCATCATTGTTCATAGTATGGATTGTCAATGGGATGAGATTATGTAGTTATGTGTCGATTTAAAATTTCGGGGACAAAATTTCTTAAGGGGAAAAGATTATAACGATTCCAGTTTAGACTCGACCCTTTTCATTTTTTTAGATCCAGAACTCCATACCTTTAGTTGTTATTTATATCCTCTTCATCTTGTTGTTAGTTGAGTTTGGTTGTTAGGAGTTGTTGGTTGTGTTTGTAATAGGTTAGGAGTTAGTTTTTCAAATGAGTTGCTGTCAATTTGTTTTCTTGTTCGCTCGAGTGATGTTTTGGTCGTTCGAGTGGTCTTTGAGATTTTCCAGTATTTTTGCAAGTCTGCAAAAACTTCTGGGAGTAGTGTGATTGTGCGCTCGAGCTAATGGCTTTGTCACTCGAGTGATCTTCCATTTTTGTGTCTTACACTCGAGCGATGGTTAGGTTGCTTAAGCGATATGTGCGTATATCAAATCAGGATAGGACATTTTTAAGTCATTTTTTCATTTCCTTCTCTCTCTAAAACTATCATGACCCGAACCTGCCCCTAAAAGTTTGGGTCATAACTGGCCAGTAATCACTTGATTACCTTTGGCTTCATACAAACATATAGAGTAATTATAGTAATGGGGCCATAAGCAGAAGTATACAGCAATGAAGAAGTCCATTGAGCTGTGCTAATATGAGCAAAATATAACACATTCACATAATTTACATGCCCATGCAAAAAATATGAGCATCAAAGGAAATTTTATACATGCTGATTACATATCCCAAGACCAAAATAGGAAAAACAAAAATAAAGTCTAGCATAATGGGAGTCAAAGACAAAACTCCATCTCAGAGGCATAACTCGACAGGTTCACAAAAATAGCTCCTGAAGTTGACTCTAAGGGTGGACTCCATGCTGCAGATCACCTACATGTGCATACATAATATTAGGTGAGCGAAGCTCAATCAGTAATAATACAGTAAAGCAGTGTAAATAGATGATCAAAAGGTTCTCATAGTAGCCACAATCATAGTTCAGAACGGCTTTGGGCCCATCATATAAACAGAATGACCTTAGGCCTATCATATAAATAGAATGACCTTAGGCCCATCACATAAACAGAACGGCCTTAGGCCCATTAATATTAGAACGGCCTTGGGCCCGTCACATAAACAGAACGGCCTTAGGCCACTTAATATCAGAACGGCCTCGGGCCCAACACATTATACAAAACAGCCTTGGGCACAACATATTATATAGAATGGCCTCAGGCCCAACATATCATAACTTAAATGGAAACAGAATGATCTTAGGTCCACATTGCACATGTCATATAATATTAATGAAGTCCATTCATTTCGATCAAATCACAATATCGGCACCATTCACCATTCATGACTTGAGGTACACAATCAAGAACATATATGTACAATATTATTACTCACAGTGTGTTTGATCTTACGGCATCTCCTCTGTCACACGACCTACACAAACATTTTCCACACACATTCGATAAATCATTTGTTTCAATTCGTCCACTAATCGTTTTGTAGACACCCTATTTTTTACCACCCCCAAGACTTAGGCGCTTTATTTTGAGCACTCGATAATGAAAGTTGCATTGTGTAAATGGTTTGAATTCTCAACGAAAGAATCCGGTTTTGAGCTCTAAACAATCCCAACCTTCTATACCCACATTGTTTTTACCTCAGAAATACATCTTTGAGCACCGTGCCAACCTACATTGAACTTGAAATGGAGGAACATGAGAGCCACATTGGGGCCCGGCCGTGTCCATTATAGCCCGGTTGTGCCTTTTGGGCGAGAAACACTGTTCTGGGCGGGAATCCACTAGCTGTCTACTTTTGAAGATATTTGTGACTTATTTGTCCCAAATTCTATAAATACGAGCTGATGCCTCTGTGTTGAGGGTTACAAAAATTTCAAAGAACCAAAAATACCTTTGAGAGCTCCTTCTTCCCTTGCAAGCTAACTTTGTGTTCTTATATCATCCTTGAACCATATACATACACCATATACACCATTATAGATTAAGCTTGGATCCTTGGTTGAGACTTTAAAACCATATTTCAAACTTGAAAGTGCCTTAGGATTGAGTTTGGTTTACAACAAAAGCTTTCACTCTTCAAGAGGTATAAGCTTGCCACCTTTTTCCTTGCTTTCATTTCAATCTTTTCCTATCTTTTTCTTGTGTTTTTATATTGTTTTGGATCTATTCCAAGTGTTGAAACTTAGGGTTAAAGAGCTACCAAAAGTACAGAGGCTTAACACGCTTTCTTGCACCTTATCCCATAGCTCATCCCCTTTGTTTTACCACTCTTTTCTTTGGTTTACATACTGATTTTCAGAGTTTAAAAGGGCTGGAAAATATGGTTTAGAAGTCCCAAAAGTGGAGGGGTTAGTCACCTCTCCTTAGTCTTGCTCACTAGCTTTGTATCTCCTTGTTCTTGGCTATCTTTTGTGCTCTTTTAAACATGATTTTAGCTACTGTTTTTTACATTTTAGGGGGCTGTTTAGGAGCTGTTCAATTCATTTAAATAGTTTATGCTTTGAATATTATACTTATTGTGTTGTAAGTCCTCATGGTTTCGGTTGTTTAGGCCTTAGACATCGAGTCATTTGAGTTGATAGCTTTACTTACTTAGTTTTCTTGTAAAGAGTCTCACTTTTGTAGTAATTAACTTTGCATAATCACCTCTGCAACCTCCCACTACTCTTTGTTTCTTTGATCAAAGAATTGTGTTTAACAAAAGGTTGTCGTTCAAGCATAAGAAAGAAATTCATGCTTAATGGTTTAATCTCTTCGGAGGTTCATTACCAAAGGCATCATATCCCTCTTATGCTAAACACAACCTTTTGTTTGTCATTCCTCTTTATCACCGGTGTATTTGCTTCTAAGAGGCTAGCTTGTTAGTTAGGTCCTTGGAAATCACAAAGGAAGGTCTCATTATAGCTTGTTCTCAAGTTTGGGTTTAGAGTCCTTATAGCTCATTATGGGTTTGGCTATGTCATTATCGCTCTTTTGAGTTTGACTAGTCATTATCGCTCATTTTGGGTTTGATTTGGAACCCATTATCGCTTGTAAACGAGTTTGATTCCTCTTTTGTAATTTATCTCGAAGAAAATGGCTTGAAAGGCTCATTTCTCGAGTTAAGTCGATGCTTTTTCATTTTTATTGCTTTTACACTTAGTGGACGTAACACTCACTCTTGGACAAAATGATTAGGCAATGGAATAGTAAGTTAAACATGGCTAATAAAATAGGCTTAAAATTGAATCAACCGACATAAAAAAAGGATTAATAAAATTGGTTGAATTCGGTCGGACGTTAGACCAAATCCAACGCCTCAAGAGTCATCACATACTAACTTGTGATGCTTGATGAATCTTGAGGCGTGTTTACCTCCGTCTTTGAGCTAACTTCATGATAGGAGAGAGGGGTGTTGTGTCTCGCATTGCATTCATTAATTTTTTGTCTTATTGTGTTCGAAACCATCAAGCAATCAACTTGCACCTATTGATGGTTTCGGAACCGAATTCACTCTTCCCTTGAGTTTCTCCATGCTAGAGAAGAGCAGAAAGGATAAACATGGCTTAGAAAGGCTCTGTCTGCACTGTTTTCACCTCAGAGCACAAAAACATTTTTCTGCAACAAAATAAGGCATGGCCGGATCTATTTGGGCCCGGCCAGGTCTCATTGGGGGCCGGGCGGGCTCCAATGTGTGGTACACATAGCAGTTTTGAGACATACAGAGTAGTAGCTGAGGATGAACATAGGGCAATTTCCTAACAAGACAGACAGGGCAGTTTTTAAGAAACATTGTGTGCAATCATCGGTTTATTTCTTGGATTATTGTGATAGTTTTGTTGTAATAAATTAGATAGTTATTTATTATTCATTCAGATTTGTGATAGTTAGTTTAATTCGGACACTTGGACATTTGGACCCTCTTGCATAAGGGCAAAGTATGTAATAATGTGTGTATGTTTTCTAACCCCCATTTCTTTCTCCCTTTTATTTATCCGCTTATGATGGTTGCATGTTACATTCATGTTTTGATTTCATAACATTACCATGACTCGTATCCATTTTTGCTTGCATCGGGTTTGGTTCATCTTTCTAACCAATATTGTCATTTCCTACTTAATTGAATACGTGCTATATTGTATGCTTTGAGTTGAGTCATATGCCATATTAACAAACCGAACCTCATAATTGCATTTTGTGTGTGCATTGCATTAGTCACTTGCATAGTACAACATGCATTTTTCTAATGGTTTTTATTTCTCTTTTGGCTTGCCTTGGTTGAGTACTAGATGAGCATTTCTTGCTTTAGTGTATTGCATGTATGTTTGTGTTGCCATATCGAGCATGTTTTTCATGAGGCTAAGTGCTTAAGTGATATACCTGTTTGAATGCCGGTAGATGAAGGCTTTTTACACTTAAGTTGGAATAATTTGATTAATGTAAATATGAGCTCGCTCTTTCAAGTGACACATATGCAAAGTACTTTTTTAAAACAAACATAAAATCAATGCATTCCAAATTTTGTGCATTGGTCTATACTTGTGTGCATCACCTAGTAAAGACAGCATAAATAATCGGAACAAGAACATATAATGTAAATAAGAATCACATTATGATTAGTAGAGGCCAATCTTTGATCGGGTGAGTGGGGTGCTCAATTCATGACCTTTCCCTCTCATACCTAAGTTCCCGGACTTAGATACTTTGGTGATGACGGGCTAATGGCCTTTAGCACGAGTCACGAGTTTCTTAAATTTTCTAAAAATATTTAGGTAGTGACTCTGTAATTTGGCAAAGCGGTCCATTTTTGGCATTTTTTTTATTCAAAATCAATTTTTCAAAAGATTTTCCATATTTGGACTCATTTGTGTTTATCTATTTCACATTGCACTTGTGAAATCAGATTTAGAACCACAAGAGTCTGAACTGTAGGGCTAATCGTATCCGAGAGGAGCATGAAAAGAAAGCTACACTTTCATAATTCACAACCTTCATTAATGAGTTTTTAATCATCATTTCACACCCAAAAGGGTTTAAATAAGGTTGAGAATGCATTTCAGAGGTCGGGAGTACCAACACGAGAAAACAGGTTTTTCTCCCCTACTTGGTCGTATGTGCGGCCGGTTCAACCGCATGAGTAGTCTGGCTCTGCTCGTAAAGAAGCTCGAGCCGCTCGAGCGCATAGAATGGTTTTGTCCAGGTTTGGTTCATGGGCCGCTCGTGCAGAGCCCGTGGCCGTACGAGCTGTCTGGGTACACACAGACAGTTCAAAAATGGCACAAAAATGCAAACTTCCCAAACTCATTTCCATGACTAAATCAAAGCAAAACTCACTCAAAAACATGATATATTAGCATGATTTAGGTATAATTTCTCTTCAAACATGGAAATCTTGCTTCAACTCTAGATTCACGGTCTCATCTTTTCATATATTTATAAATTACATACACAAGCTCAATATTCCTATAAACATTGTGAATCTTCCAACAAATCTTAGTTGTATGAACCAACTAGAGTTTATTTCATGGATCAATCACAATAATGAACTCAAATAAAACAAAGATGAAGAGATTAGGGTCCAATTTCATACATTTTGCTCTAGTCAGTAAATAACTCAAAACCATAGCTCAAAATTTCCAATTTCTTCTTGATTCCATGATTAAGGTGAGTTAGAGATAAAGATTCTAAGTAAATTACATACCTTAGCTTCAATCTAGGGTTTGCCCCTTGAATCTCTAGCAAAATCCTAGCTTTCTCTCTTCCTCTCTCTCTAACTTACTTTCTAGAGCTCTCAACCAAGAATGAAGAACACAAGGGCTAAACACATATATGACTCAACTCATAAAACATGACTTAATCATTACGAATTGTAATTTTTCAAAATTCACCGTAAGTTCTATAAATCATGCTAATCACATATATGAAGTCAGTTTTTGTTTATCGCGCCTTTAAGGCTTTCAATTTTCAGTTTGCAATAGATATTTCTACATTCAACAGATATTATTCCAAATTCACATAATTCACATACTTAAACTTGCAAATTCATATCAAACATATAATCACATGCATAATTAAACATAGTACGCGTTGGGTTGTCACAGAAACACTTCAAACCCTAATTTCTTCACTCTCTCTCTCTCTCTCTCTAGTTCTTATCTAAATATCTTCATCTACCCAAATCCATGATTTCTCCACCATAGTTCCTTGGAGAGAAGGGTAGAGCTCTTAGAGGGGTTCTTTAGAAGATTTGGTTTTCTATTCGACTTCAACTCTTGCTCTCATTTTCTTCTAAACTTGAGGTAATGATTTCTTCAACCTTTTGTATGATTCTTAGCTTGGTTATTTGTTCTTTAAAAAGGTCTAGTGAATTGGAAGTTATGGGTTTGAATCTAAGGTTTTGATTTGGGTTGTTTTTAAAAATATAAAAGAGGGGTTTTCAACTTGATTCATGGGGGAAGATGGGTATAATGTTAGTGGTGATTGAAATTTTGGAAATTTCTTCTTGAAATGCATTATTGAAAGGAATGAATTGATGGTTAGATAATAATTGAATTTTGGAAACTAAGAACAATGGAAAGGGGTTGAAATTTGAAATGAGAATGAGAATATATTCATGATGATAAGGATGAAGTTAAGTATGTAATATCACTTATACATTGAAATTATGAGATTTTGCTTGTTGTTGGAAAATCTATCTTTTATTTGGAAATATTTGTTTTAGACTATCGGTGAAGGATAACTTTGATTGTTGTAAAAATTGATTGAGGAATAGGTTAATTGAAAACTATTTACTCATACACATTGCATTGAGCATTATTTTACATACTTACTTTTAAAATGTATTGTTTTTGAGAAAAATTGGTGAATACTTTGGTGAATCTAGTTAGGGGGTGTGATTGTAGTTTTATTATGTTAGCCTGTATGTCCTTGGTGAAAGTCCATAAACCCACACGGTTAGGTGTCGTTCCTTCTGGTTAGTACCAGTAAAATGGCTTTGGTAGTACTTGTATAGCCTACCGGTAGACACGTACCTAAAGATTCCCATTGTTGTGTATCCATTGCCTTGTTTTCTGTTTTAAAAATATTGTTTTATGAATGGATCATAATCATGTCATGGCATAGTTTTGAGAAGAAGGAAATTAAACGTTTGGGTAAAGACATGTATGAGCATTCACCTTATGATTTTGTTAAGCATCATATGTTGTGTCAAAGTATCTCTACTGAGTTTTAGCTTACCCTATATGGAAAATAACTTTTAGGTGCTAATGATATACCTCCACCAAGGACGTAGCTTGGGAGGACTTAGAGTCGAGAGCTTCTTTTTATTTCTTTTGTGTAATTATTTGTGTACAAATGTTGGGCTTTCTATGTATTGAGTTTGACTCGCTTTTGTTATACCCAAGCATTAACTTGGAGAGATGTAACCATTAGGGTATAAACTCACCCTTGCTTCCTTTTGTTTCACATTATATCATCATGTCATATGCTATAGATTCATAATCTAAGATTTATGAATGTATACATGCATATGTTACCTTTTGTATACAACAAGAGAAAGAAAGAAGGGTTAATTTTGTATGAGTTTCTTCTATTCTTGGAATACTATGAAGTGAGTTATTATAATTATTTCGGGGCGTTACAGATTACGAGATGAACGGTTTAGATTATCAATGTAAGCCTAGAATAGAGCTCAAAAAATAAAGTTTGAAGGAGTTTGAATGATAGAAGTATAAAAGGGAGTCATTCTCGAGTTTTTAATGATCATTTTCTTCTTAAATTTATGTCCTTGTTTTTCTTCTTAATCTCCAAAGATATTCATAAAATCTTATTTTTCTTAAAAATGGAAATCTCAAAATGATTTGTTTGTTTTGGATATTTTTTGTTTTTCTTTTTAATTGATGATATTATTATTTTTTAAATTTATTGGATCAATAGAATTGCTTATTAATTTTTTAAGAGTTTTCTCACTTTCATATTTATCCATTTATAGATTTATATATTTATGGATGTTTTCTGAGGTTAATTCTTCTAAAGGATTTTTTGGTTTAGATGTACTATTATTATTTTCATCATTGGCAGGTTTTACAGTTTGTTCAATGACTTCAAATCTTTTAATAAAACTTTCCTTTTGGTTTTTAAAAGAAATTTCTTTTATTTCTATTAATTCTTTAGATATTTCAATAATCTTGGTATTATGATTTCTACAAATATTTAAAATTTCTTTACTCACATTCATTAGACTATTTAATAGTCCTATAGTTTCAATCTTACTACTTCTATGATCAAGATGTATAATTTTTTTTTTTACATCTATTATGCATTAAATATTGAATTTTCATGTTTAACAATATTACTAAATTCGATTTCTACACTCTGATACCAAGATTGATGAGTTTTTTTTTCTTCTAAATATTTCAAAAAATCAAACTATTTATTCAAGGGCCTGGCTTTGGTCCAGTCCTTAATCGGACTGGACGGTGCTGTTGGGCCCGTGGGGGTTCACCACGGGTTCCGTTTTGAAAATCTGAACCGTTCAATGTGTAGAACTCGTCGAGTACTATATGCCTGTGAAAAATCACGTTGATCGGATATCGATAGCTATGTGATCAAATCAGTTTTATATAAAAAAAAAATGGACGGTGAATAAATTAACGGTTGATAAAAAACTGATTTGATCACATAGCTATCGATATCCGATCAACGTGATTTTTCACAGACATATAGTACTCGACGAGTTCTACACATTGACGGTTCAGATTTTCAAAACGGGACCCGTGGTGGGCCCCCACGGGCCCAACAGCACCGTCTAGTCCGATTAAGGACTGGACCAAAGCCAAAGCCTTTATTCAAATAATTCATTTTTGAAACTATTTAGCAAAGTAACTACTTTTTAAAAAAACACAAGTTCAAGATGCGATTTCATCATAAAATCACATATTCAAAATGCAATTTCACCATAAAATCACAACACATGATTCACTGAATCACTGGTATTGCAGACGTGGGCCATGTCATGGTGAAATCGCATCTTGAATAATAAAATCGCATTTTCAACTTATGATTTTAAAAAAGTGAATTTGTTTGATAAATAGTTCGAAAAGTTGGTTATTTTCATAAGTAGTTTAATTGGTTAGGATATTCACCAAAAAATCTCCAAGATCGAGGTTCTCATAGGATTTTACATGTGATATCTAAATATTAAGATTTAATTACAAAATTTTACTTATATATAACTACAAAATTATACCAAAATTTAGAAATCACTTTATAATATATGAAAACTTATTGGTGATGTGGTTTGCCACATTAGTTATCCTTAACTAATGTGGATTGGGGTGTTGGATTGGGTGGATGAGGAGTTATCCCCAAGAAATAGTTGTTTTGGGTTTTGGATCGTAGCAGTGAGATGGACATGAATATGGAGAGAGACAATGACATAGAAAAGAGAAAGAGATCATCATCATCATCACTTCAAAGCTACCATTAGTGTACTAGTCTTTCACTCTCTCTTTTGTTAAGAAGATAAATCTTTGTTCTTCAGTTCTTTAGTCCAACTTGATCTTAGCTTGATGTGATATCATATCAGCTACCTTTGTTTATTTTTCTTTCTTAGTAGTCTCCTCATCATCAATTTCTGTCTCTCCAACTGCATTGCGCCCACGGAAGATGTCTGACCTTTTCTAACAAAATCAAGTACATTACATAATCCCCTCCTTATCCTTATCAAAACATTTAACTTTTTTTTCTTGGGGTAGACCATGAAACATGGGTATTTTGATGTCATTTGCAACAACTTTTCTGCCCACACCTTTCGAAAAATGACTTGACAGTCGTCCAAATTGACTTCTTATTGCTGATAAAAATATATATATTTGACTTCTTATTTATGTTTTTTCTTTCTACAAATATCAATAAATGAAAGATAAAAATAATGTAAATTAAGTGAATAGTATGGGGCACATTTATGACTTGTATTGGGGTATTGTTATCATTTGTATTGGTATACAATTCCTACTTGTACTCTACAAATTTTTAATTAATAGCTTTCATATTTTACATTTATATGATAGTTCCCATTTTTTTTCTTTTTTTTTTTTCTTTTTTTGACGTCTTATTTTATGACTCAAGTTAATGACAACCCCTAAATGTTTGTTAAAATGGAGATAGCACCAAAAGAGTTATTCTATTTACACCACAAAAATATCTCCTTATACTTCTTACTTTTATTTATTTATTATTGTTACATTTTTATCCGTACGTAAAATTATCAAAAAATATTGAAATTTAAAAATCCTAATTTCCCATTACACCCACCATTTCCTCACTTTTCCATCGAGCCACCACCACTGCCACCATTTCCACTCTATTAGGAGCAATTGCCACCCCTTTCCTCTTATGCCCTCGCCCTCCTCCTCCTCCTCATTGTTAGGGAAAATCGATGTGATTCCCACAAGTAAATCAATCAATGAGAATAAAAACTAATACGAAAAAATTAAATCAAATGCAACACAAGAATTTTTACGTGGTTTCCTCAATGTGAGGTACGTCCACGGGATCGAAATCCGATTCCACTATCAACCAAAAGGTTCCAAACGATTACAAACGAGACACTAATGGTCTCACAAAACCACCCTTAGGTGAATTCCAAATAATCACAAAATAAACTAGAGGAAAGACCTCACAAAATAGATGAATCAAAATCTTCAAAACCAGAGTTGAAGAAGATCTCAAAAATTTCACCCAAAACAAAAACCGAAACGCTTCAACATAGAGCACCAATCAAAGCACACTGTTGCTGGTTTATGAAAGTAATACACCAAGCCACACCTTGACCCCGAATTGACTTTTCCAATCAAAAATTCTATAGCAGCCGTCGTCCTTCTTTGTCTTGGGAAAACAATGTCTCTCACATATTGAATCTAGGGTTTTGTAATCAAACCCTAATTGTTACTAAATTGGATTGGGCCTCCACAAATATAATATATAAAAATATATTATACTAAACCAAGTCAAATTAAAATTCTTTTTTCAAAACCAATTGGGTCCCACACTCCAATAAGGAGGTATACCTAACAATTCTCCCCCTACCGACTTAGGTGGAGAGATCAACCATACCCGCCAAAGTTCGACACTTTAAATGTTTGTCCCTCGACAAAGTCTTTGTCAACATATCCGAGATATTATCATCTGTGTGAACCTTTTCGAGTTGTAACAATTTCGAGTCTAACACATCACGAATCCAATGGTATCTCACATTAATGTGTTTCGATCTCGAATGAAAAGTAGAATTTTTACTCAAGTGAATAGCACTTTGACTATCACAATAAAGCACATACTTTTCTTGCTTCAAACCCAACTCTTGCAAAAATTTCTTCAACCATAACTCTTCTTTGCAAGCTTCTGTAATGGCAATAAATTCAGCTTCGGTAGTTGAAAGAGCAACACATTTTTGTAATTTAGATTGCCATGCCACAGCTCCCCCTGCAAAAGTCATCAAATACCCCGAAGTAGATTTCCTAGAATCAACATCACCAGCCATGTCAGAATCTGTGAAACCATCAAGCATCGGCTTACCATCCCCAAAACACAAGCACACCTTCGAAGTCCCTCGAAGATACCTTAGAATCCATTTTACCGCTGCCCAATGTTCTTTACCCGGATTAGAGAGAAACCGACTCACCACACTAACGGCGTGAGCAATATCCGGCCTTGTACAAACCATGGCGTACATCAAAGAACCAACTGCTGAAGCATAAGGAACTTTCAACATCTCTTCTTTGTCTTTCTCACTTGTAGGACATTGATTCGAACTAAGTTTGAAGTGACCCGCAAGTGGACAACCAACCGGCTTTGCTTTATTCATGTTGAACCTCTCAAGAACTTTCTCAATGTAGCTTTCTTGAGACAACCAAATCAGCACCTCTTTGCGATCACGAACAATTTTCATACCAAGTATTTGCTTTGCCGGCCCCAAATCTTTCATAGCAAAGGACTTACTCAACTCCAACTTCAACTTGTTAATCATAGTAGAATCTTGACCCACAATTAACATGTCATCAACATAAAGCAAAAGAATAATAAATTTCCCATCCGGAAAATTTTTCACAAACACACAATGGTCCGAAGTAGTTTTAGAAAAACCATTATTCATCATGAAAGAGTCAAATTTTTTGTACCATTGCCGTGGAGCTTTCTTGAGGCCATACAAACTTTTCTTCAATTTGCAAACAAATTTCTCTTTCCCTTTTTCCACAAAATCTTCTGGTTGCTCCATGTAAATTTCTTCTTCAAGATCACCATGAAGAAATGCGGTCTTCACATCAAGTTGTTCAACTTCAAGGTTCATACTTGCAGCCATGCCAAGTACAACCCGAATAGAAGACATCTTTACAACCGGTGAGAAAATCTCGTCAAAGTCAATACCTTTCTTTTGCCCAAAGCCTTTCACAACAAGACGTGCTTTGTACCTCAAATTCTTCCTATCATTCTTCAATTTGAAAACCCACTTATTTTTCAAAATTTTCCTCCCCTTAGGCAACTTCACTAAGTCATAGGTGTGATTTTCAAGTAATGAGTTCATCTCCTCTTCCATGGCCTTTTTCCAATCACCTTTCTTTGCATGCTCAATTGCTTCTTGGTAGCTCTCCGGCTCCCCTTGATCAGAAATCAACACAAATTCATTAGGAGGATACTTTCTTGAAGGTTGTCGGTCCCTTGTAGATTTCCTCAACTCAAGTTGTGGTGGCGGTTCTTGAGTTGGGATTTCTGGCATCATCATCCTCCACTTCTTCAATAGGTGGCTGCACATCTCCCCCATTTTCATCATCAACTGAAGATGAAGGAGATGGATCTATATCAATGAGATCACTAGTTTTTGGCTCCGGTTGATCACCTTTGCCAAAGTCTTCAATTGTTTGGTCTTCAAGAAACACAACATCACGACTTCGAATGACTTTCTTGTCGACCGGATCCCACAATCTACACCCGAACTCATCACGCCTATAGCCAAGAAAAATGCATTGTCTTGACTTACTATCAAGCTTGGACCTCTCATCCTTTGGAATGTGAACAAAAGCTCGGCAACCAAACACTCTCAAGTGCTCATAAGACACATCTTTGCCAGTCCAAACTCTTTCAGGAACATCACCATTCAAAGGATAGCAAGGAGATAAATTGATCACGTCAACCGCTGTACTCATTGCCTCACCCCAAAAGGATCTTGGCAATTTGGCTTATGAAAGCAAACATCTTGTTCTTTCCACAATGGTGCGGTTCATCCTCTCGGCAACGCCATTTTGTTGAGGAGTCTTCTTAACTGTCTTTTGGTGCCGAATACCTTGGCTGCGACAATACTCATCAAATGGCCCAATGTATTCACCACCATTGTCTGTTCGGATGCACTTCAATTTCTGCCCTGTTTCTCTTTCAACCATGACCTGAAAATGCTTAAATACTTCTAGAACTTGATCTTTAGTTTTTAGTAGATAAGCCCAAACTTTCCTTGAATAATCATCAATGAAAGTAACAAAATAAAGTGCACCACCATGTGTTCTAACTTTTAAAGGACCACAAACATCCGAATGAATCAACTCCAAAACATTTTCTTTTTCTAGAAGCAACATTTTTATGAAAAGAAACTCTATGTTGTTTACCCGCCAAACAATGAACACAAGTTTTAAGATGTGTACCTTTCAAACCGGGTAGAAGCTCTTTCTTGAACAAAACTTGTAGCCCCTTTTCACTCATATGGCCAAGTCGCTTGTGCCACAATTCGGTAGAAGTATCATCTTCAAGTGCATTGACAACACCTTTACAAATTTTTCCTTGCATTGAATAAAGTGTATGAGTCTTCTTGCACTTAGCCACCACCAAAGAACCCTTTGTGAGCTTCCATATTCCATCACCAAATTTGTTGTTGAAGCCTTCATCATCTAGCTTCCCAGTAGAGATCAAATTGAGGCGAATGTCGGGAACATGCCTCACATCTTTAAGCAACAATTTGCAGCCCAAATTTGTTTCCAAGCAAACATCACCCATGCCGATAATCTTGGACAAACCTTCATTACCCATTCGAACAGAACCATAATCTCCTTCGGTGTAGGTAGTGAAGAAATCAACTCGAGAAGTCACATGAAAAGAAGCACCAGAATCAATCACCCAATTGCTCTCTTGGCCCACAAAATTGATACAATCATCTTCACAAACGACCATAAGATCATCGGTAGTAACTGTCGTTGTGTCTTCTTGTTTCTTATCCACACTTTTGTCACGCCTTTTCTCCCTATTTTTGAGCTTTCGGCATTCTCGCTTCATGTGCCCTTTCTCATGACAATAGTAACACTCAATGTCTTTCTTTGAAAAAGAACCATCTTTTGATTTGTCACTATCACCCTCAATGGGTCCATACAAGTCTTTACAAAATAATAGGTCCTCCATTTTAGTTTTCCAAGTTACCCAATTGCTTCCATTGAAGCTAGACATACGACCCACATTCCCCTCCATTGATTTACACAAATAAATAAATCCCAATAAACCGTAAGCTCTGATACTAGTTGTTAGGGAAAATCGATGTGATTCCCACAAGTAAATCAATCAATGAGAATAAAAACTAATGCGGAAAAATTAAATCAAAGGCAACACAAGAATTTTTACGTGGTTCCCTCAATGTGAGGTACGTCCACGGGATCGAAATCCGATTCCACTATCAACCAAAAGGTTCCAAACGATTACAAACGAGACACTAATGGTCTCACAAAACCACCCTTAGGTGAATTTCAAATAATCACAAAATAAACTAGAGGAAAGACCTCACAAAATAGATGAACCAAAATCTTCAAAACCAGAGTTGAAAAAGATCCCAAAAATTTCACCCAAAACAAAAACCGAAACGCTTCAACATAGAGCACCAATCAAAGCACACTGTTGCTGGTTTATGAAAGTAATACACCAAGCCACACCTTGACCCCGAATTGACTTTTCCAATCAAAAATTCTATAGCAGCCGTCGTCCTTCTTTGTCTTGGGAAAACAATGTCTCTCACATATTGAATCTAGGGTTTTGTAATCAAACCCTAATTGTTACTAAATTAGATTGGGCCTCCACAAATATAATATATAAAAATATATTATACTAAACCAAGTCAAATTAAAAAAAAAATTTCAAAACCAATTGGGTCCCATACTCCAATAAGGAGGTATACCCAACACTCATCATGTTCTTATTCTTGTGCTTCTCTAGACTTAAAATTTGAAAATCCTCTCTCTCTCTCTCTCTCTCTCTCTCTCTCTCTCTCTCTCTCTCTCTCTCTCTCTCTCTCTCTCTCTCTCTCTGGTGTTGGGATTGTGGAGAAGGGGTTGCGGCAATGGCTAGGAAAAGGGGATGCAATGAGGAAACGAGTCTAGGAGAAGTAGGCTAATGAGAGGGGTAGCCGTGGGGAATGGGCCCTAAGAGGTGGGGTCATTGGTAGGGAGAGGTGGAGTCATCGATGTAGAAGAGGGGTTCGTCGAAGGTGGAGAAGGTGGCGATAGTGGTGGTCAGTGGTGGTAGTTGAGGGTGGGGGTTGGGTTAGGAGTTTAAAAGGTTTGGGTTGTAAAAATGATGTTATGTTTGATATTATAATGGGTTTTAAGGAGATAATATCAAAATTTTAAATTCTTGTAAGAAGTGTAATTAAAAAAAAAGGTTTAAAGAGATCTTTTTGTGGTGTAAATAAAAGCATCCATGCTACAATAGTTAGAATCTAATACAATTTCAAATGTTTTTGAATATTTACATATTTTACGCATATTCTACATATTTTAATATTTTAATATATCTTTTAACCATATATCGAGATAAATAAATAGGCTTTGGGCTGTTATTTGTATTTTCCATAGTTTATACTTGGAACTTGGAAGGGCTGGGAGTGAGACAAGAATGCTATGTTTGGAACTATAATTCGTGAGGGAAAAGAAATGAAATCACTTGTGGATTTTTTTTTTTTTTTTTTTTTTTTTCGGGGGGGGGGGGGGGGGGGGGTATTCAAGCAAATAAAAATAAAAATAAAAATAAAAATAAATGAAGAAACGTTTATTCAATTTAGTTACTTTATTTATTTATTTTTGGATAAATTTTAAAACCAAACAAAACATATTAGTGTTCAAAATACAAACGCAATGTAAAGGCATGTGGCGTACTAATCCAAGCAATAACAAAAACGTGTTATGTTTTAATTATAACACCAAATCCAATCACATATGGCAATTGATAATTCAAGCAAAAGTACAAGGAATGTACCCCCTAAAACCAAGCACTATGTTCACAAATAAAAGAATGATTCCCCTTTCTTTGGCAACAAATAAATTCAAAAATGAAACTGCATCTTGCAATCTTTTACTTCTTACCACAATAATGAACTGTTTTCTAATGACAAATGCATGAGAGCAGCTTCTCTCCTGTTCATGATCCGATTGGAAAGTTCCAGTTAAATTTACTACGGACCCATTTTGAATCTACTTCAATGATCCAAGCTGTTTATCTTGTGGAGCTCGTTGAATAGATTAATTATGTTAAAATTAGATTGCCTTCCCTGACAATAATGACATAAAGAAAGGTTTTAAATCTTTTTAAAATAAAGAAAAAAAGTTTAAAGTTGTACTCTTATAATATGAATTGTAAATTTTTTAAGTAAACACAACTTTTGACTTTCATAAGACACCATGAATTCGACAAACAAGTTCAAAACAACATGGTATTGAGAAATAATTTTTGAAAAATTCTTAGTTTGACACAGCTCTTAAAATGACATTTGAGTTCAAAGTAGACGACTATTGCTAATTCTTGTCATTATAGTCACTTTTGTAGAGCAGACAAGTTGTTTACGATAATCTAATACAATTTCAATTACATCACTTTGGTGTTTGACTGGTTTTTGATAACTAAAAATTAAAAATTACAAGTTGTTTGAAAAGATAAAATTTAAATTATATGGCTATGATAGTGATAGTGATGGTGGTGAAGGGGGTGGGTTTTGATAGTTGTGGTGAACAGATAGTGGTAATGGCAGTAGTAGTAGATGATTGCATCATGGTGGTAAAGGTAGTGAAATAATGATGGTGTTTGTGGCGATGATGACAATAGTGATACGGGTGGTGGTAGTTGTCGTGGTGTGGCGTGATAGTGTTGCTCTCGGGGGGTGACGGCATGTGGTGGCGAGATTATAATTGTGCACATCGATACTTATGCATAAGTAATTATAAATTCAGTCAATCTTAAATAATATTCATAATTCTTTTGATCAGCAAAATAAAAATTTTATTCATGAAATTCAAAAAGTGCATTGCATTTCATTAAGATAAATATCAATAAAGGAGAAAAACTAGTGCACTGTATCAAAGCAAATCATGCTATTCCAATTTCAGAGCTGATAGAGAGCTCTAATAGAGCTGCTCTAAAAGTTGCTCTAGTGAGCTATCAATGCACAACAACAACAAAAAAAGGGAAAAAGACAAAATAACGCTATTTTAAAGCTCTTCTTTTAAAATTCTAAAAAAAATTTCTTCCAATTTAGTTGCCACAAAAAAAGGTAAGCGAAATCATATGCAAGTACAAACCCACAAGATGAAAAATCAACTAAAATCCAAAAGTGCTATCATATAAACAGAAAAAACAATACATAAACAAAATAACAATTATAAATCCTCTCAAAACAATCGGGTTCCTTAATTTTTTTAATCCACATTTAAAGAGTCACCTAAATTTGAGTAATACAAATTAACTATCAAATATATTTAATTGATTTTCACTTAATACATTTAATTTAAATATTAAATTAAAATTGTGAAACTCTAATTTCTTTAGATAATGATACAATTAATGACTAACATCCTAAAGTTTTTTCTTCCTGTCACTTCGTTCTAGATGACAGGAGGCCGAATTAGTGTGGCGGTTACGTTTTCCAAATAGTAGGCAACTTTTTTTTTTATATGTATTAGAAAGAAACCATTACTATTTTTGAATCTTGTCTTAATATGTAATCATGGTGTTATAATCAATATATACATATACATTTGATCGAAGAGGTCCACTACAAAGTTTTAGGGTCTCCATTTAGTTCTTTATTTATTTATTTGGTAGGGTCCATTTAGTTCTTTATTACTTACAAGGAACCCAAGAAATTAAAGTAACAGAAAAAAGAAAAAATGAAATTTTTTTATTTTTCTTTAATAGAAAAAAAGACGTTTTGTCGAGATATTATAACATCCATAAGTCTTGATTTCAGAGTAACTAGTTCACGATCAGATTTAACTTAATCTATAAGAAAAACACATTATTAGGATAGCAACAGACCTCACTCATATCTCACAACAAGAGATAGAGTCTAACAATAAGAGTGTAATGCCATATCTAAAAAGCATATCCCTCAAATATCAAACCCTACTCTTTCATATGAAAAACAGGTTATCCACGTTACCACCCCCATACTTGACCTAAGAAAAATGTGAATTGACAATTCATATTTTGCGTCTGTTTGATTGCTTTAATAGAGTGACCTGGCTGCCCCATTAATGTTAATAAGGGTTGGTTTTTTGGTTTTTTAATTATTTAAGTCTGTGATTAAAAAGTCTCGTTTGAGATAGGTTTTTTGACTTTTTTGACTTTTGTAAGAGAAAAAATGAAATGATTATTGTTTGAATGTGACATTGTCTTATTAGGTTAAAAAACTTATTTTATTTTTTTGTGACTATTTTAATTAAAAAAATTATATTTTAACTTATACCAAACGAAGGCTAAGTTGGCTTTTAGATGTCATGGTTGTGATATGTGTGCCATTCGCCTTTGTACTTCTCAATTTGGGAATGATTTTCTTTTTTTTTCTTTGTCTTTTTTAAACTAGGAAAAAAGAATGCTTTCGGGAGACATCACAATATCTACAGACCCTAGTTCTAAGGTAATTAATTGACGGTCAGATTTATTCCAATTTAAAAGAAGAGACTCACCACCGAGATACCCAATACAACTCAACCACGTACCATAAAAAAAGCGAAGTATCAATCGAAATACAGCATAAGATCTCCTAAAAAAATCAGTTAGACAAAGCCAACATTCCACACCTCCAGGAGTCGACCTAGCACACCCCTATGAAAAGAACTGCCTTCTTCACGAGCCACCACCCCCGTGGTCTCAATTTGGGAATGATGATTGTTGTTTCCTCTCAACTTTGATTGTTTATAGGGTAATATTATCTCATATCATTTATTCTTTTAAATTAAAGATTATAACATTTAACTTTTTCATTTATTATTATTTTTTTTTAATTTAGATCTTAATGATGAAAATATATTTTTAACTATAGGAGTAGATTATACTTTACTCCCTTGAATTATTACTCAATATCACTCTACCCCTCAACTAAAAATAAAAAATAAAAAATAAAAAAATGATTTTAATTTAAAATACAACTTTTGATTTTTTTAATAAATTTTCGTATTTCTTATTTTTTGTAAATTTTTTTTCATATTTTAGGCAAAAAACTTTTAATTTTAGATGCACCTAAAATTTAAATATTTGTAAAATAATTTTTTTTTATAAAAAAAGTACTGAAGACGGAAAAAAAAAATAGTATATTTTTATATTTCTTATCTTTAGTAAATATTTTTTAGATTTTTTCATAAATATTTTCTTTGTTTAGTTTTGTAATTTTTTTTTTTTTAAAAAAGAATTCTAACAAAGTAAAATTTAATTTAGTGATAAAAGAAAATTAAAAAAAAAAAAAAAGAAGCCCAAATTGAATAAAGTGTAATTTATCCAATTGATGAAATGTTATTTTAATCATAAAGGTCCAAATTGAAAAAACAAATAATAGTAATAAAATAAAATAGATAAGAGGGTTAGTTGTAACAATTTTAGTTGAGGAGGTAAAGTGATATGGGACAATAGTTGAAGGGGGTAAAGAATAATTTGTCCATGTTTATACCAATTTGGTGATATTTATATTTTTTTATAATTAAAATTTTTAAAAAAATTATTAATAGTTGAATTTTATAAACACAAAAATTGGTTTAACTTGTTTAAATTTAATTTTTTTTCATTTATTTCTCCCACCCTTTTCGACTCTCACTTATTGTGTATCATTACCGGTTATTATTGTCGATGATCGTATCTGCCAACCTCAGTCCTTGACTGCCAACCACATATCACCGCTGCCAACCAGCTCCCACCACTAGTAGTAAACACCTTTGGCCACCACTTCTTGTTGAAAACCACTTTAAGCAACTGACCGATCATCATCTCTAACCATTAGCAATCACGCTAAGCAATCACTTCCTGTGGCCAACCATTGCCGACCACCTTCCATCATTAACAATCACCTTCGGTCACCATCTTCAATTGTCGACAACCACATATTTTATTTATTTTCAAAATAAAATTTTAAAATACTTGTGTACCAAACTTTTTTATTTTTATTTTTATCCAAAATAAATATATACATATTTAGTATTTTCTGAAAACCAGAAATAATAAATTGTAAATGTTGCTAAAGGACACATTAGAATTTTGTTTAATTTCGTTAGAAATTCTTCTAAATTAATATTGAGTGGTCAATGTCTACCTATCAACAGGGTTGAAATTCAAATTTCAAAATAAAAGGTAATATTCTTCATTTTTTTCAACCAAAACTTTACAACATAATTAAAAATCAAGTTAATTATACACATTATTATATACATATAATTAATATTTATCTGTAATTAATATATTTATACATTATCATAAAATTAAATTACAATTTATTTTAGTATTTGAATTGAATTTAAATTTAATTCAGTTAATATTCGATTAAGTTTGAAAGTAAATATGTTACAAATAAAGAGTATTGATAGAGGAGAGAAAATAAGAGGATGAAGAAATAGAATACTAATTTGGCTATTTAGGCCTCGTTTTTTAATAATTTTTTGATTTTTTACGAAAAGATGTACAAAAAAGTAGAGAGAATAATATGGCAACTTATAATGACTTTTTGATTTTTTAACTAAAACTGAAAGTTGCCAACAAGACATTAATGTTTATCATTAACGGGTAATTTTATTGATTTTAGTGTAAATGCCCAAGAGAGTTTAGGGTAATTTTATCATTAAGGAGACATGACTGGTCATTTGGAAATATATTATTTTAATAATTTTTTGACATTTTATGAAAAGATGAATAAAAAAGTAAAAAGAATGATATGACAACTTATAGTAATTTTTGACTTTTTAACTAAAACTAAAAGTTGTCAAACGAGACATTAATGTTTATCATTAACAGATAATTTTATTGATTTTAGTGTAAATGCTCAAGAGTACTAAAATCAGGAAGCCTAAGAATCCAAAAAACTTGAATTGAAATTTGTCCAAAAATTTGTTGTGTAACTTAAATTTGATTCTTGTATCTTGCTGTCCATATTTAGGGGTTGTTTGGGATGACTTAAATAAGTGCACTTTTTGTTTTTTTTTTAAAAAGATGTGCAGAAAAATAGAGAGGTGATGTGATAAAAAAAAGATAAAAAGATGAATTATTTTGCAATTGCCAAACTTGGCCTTAAAATGAATCTCAACAATTCAATATTTTTTGTTGGTATTTTCTGAGTACCTAATGTTGCCTAACTGAAATATAAGAGTGAAGTTCAAATGACCAAATCATATGAGTAAAGAGAATTTTGTTTTTTAAATTTATTAGTCTATAAACCATTTTCTTTGACTTGTATGATTAATGGCTCCTTAATCATGCCATTGCGAAGCCATCAAGAAAAAGAAAAAAAAAAAAATATAGAAAAAAAGCTTTTATCCTAATTGGGTTGAATGTTCTTTAGTTATCCCAACATTCAAAATTATTCTTTCACGTCCAATCCTTGTTTTTCCCTAATAAAGAAGAGTATTCACTTTTCAATGGCGTCGTTGGCTTGTCCAAATCAGAGTTTATGTACACTTTTCTGACAGAAAAATTCTACACGTAATGAACTCTTAATAGGGTATGGTTAGAAATTTAATGCAGTTTCAGCAGAACGGTGCATCACAAAATAAAATAAAATAAAATAAAATATATATATCATATAACATTAATAACATTCATAACGCTGTATTTGGTTACAGCAATGATTCAGAATATTAATTTTGGTATTCTAATAGAGCACTAATGACATGATAAGGAGAAAAAAAAAAAAAAAACCAAGACTAAAACATCACATCACAGTAAGTGAAACTCACTGCCAACTCATTAGAGCTGGTTTTAGAGCTCAAGAATTAGAGCTCCAAAGCATTTTTCATTTGGTTGGGAGTGTTGTTGAAGGAAAGGAAAAATGTGTGCAAAATTAAGTGAAATATAGGTATATTTTATTCACATTTTACTTATATTTTCTCTTTTCTTTTCCAAATTCTTTTTCAAAACCCCCAATCAAACTAAGGGTTTGGCCTAGTCGATGAGACATGGGATTTGAGTGTTTGCTCTCTACAATATCTCAGGTTCGACTCACTCTTACCTCCAAAACTCTTTGAACCGCAGATGGTAAAGAATTAACCTTTTTCAAAAGACTTGTTCTGGCCGTAAGTAATTCATACGCTTGAATCTAGAATTAACCTTTCTATGTACTTTACAATTCAATGTATAATTTTATAGTCATGAACAGTTTAGAACAAACTAGACCGTTCATAATTTATTATTATTATTATTATTTATTTTAATTTTTTAATCATCTACCATACCATTAGTTCTTTGGCTCCATTATCGCATTTAGTTGCCCACCATCATGAAGAGACGCATCCAAAAAAAAAAAAAGGTTCTAAACTCTTTGAATCTTAGATAATAAAAATTTGTTATTAAAAGCTTTGTGTAGCTTTTGTAACTTAAAATTATCTAGAAACTATGGTTCGGTTCCAAACTGAATCATGTTTCATTGGTTAAGTTTTTGGTTTCATTTCAAAATTTTTATAATTTAATTTGATTTAAATTTCATCAAATCGTAAATAATAATTTAATTCTTAATTTATTTTTAAACCAAATCAGAGTAAACTATCCTCGCCACTAGATAGTAGCCTCAGAAAGAAATCCAATGCCGTATGCATTTAGGAAAATTGAAAATGAAATATTTATATGTTTGTGCGTATTTTTTGTCAATATGGTTGAGCTGTGAGCTTCCAGGTTAGGATAATCTAACAAGTAACTTTGTGGACCTGTTCATGGAGGGCAACTAATGCCTTTTGGGGGCACAAGTTCAAGTTTAGGATTGTGGGGACAAGAAGATAGCGTAAGCCTTTGACTACATCTAATCAACACTTAGTATCATTGAAAACAAGAACTATGAAGAAAATTCATCGGGAAAATATATATATATTACATGTTTAAATCAAAAGATAAAGTTTATGGAGAACTTGACTATATGCATGCATATGGTATCTACATGTACGGT
Source organism: Camellia japonica (assembly GCA_030407325.1). NCBI lineage: Eukaryota > Viridiplantae > Streptophyta > Magnoliopsida > Ericales > Theaceae > Camellia > Camellia japonica. Next base: position 160,056,176 of record JAPPVO010000036.1, read on the forward strand.
AAGTATCTAACATTGTACTCCTATTAGATAGAGTAATATTTTATTTAAAGCTAGTAGTTATCATTTGGCCTGAAAATTTGTGGTCAAATAGGCTTAAATTAGATTGTGCTTGGGCTTCGGGTTTGAAACCCGATTAGGTCCATTGGTCATGGGAAGTGACCCAAGACTGGCCCACGAGCTCGTAAAAAATTATAAAAAATAATGTAAAATTAATTATGAGAAAGCTCAAAAAATAGGTTTTAAATCTTGGCATGTTGAGCTAAGTCCAAAGGTCTAGTCTCAAGCTAGGCCTTTTGACCAATGAGAAGTGGCTCGTTGGCCCACCTTGTGAGCCTTGCCTATGGCAAGCCCGTTGGGTAGGGTTGGGCCTATGATTTAGGCCCACAAGCAGGCTTGGGTTTCTTTTTCGAGGGTCGACACAGCTTGATGCCAAACCTTGTGTAAAATGAAGGCATGTGCATGTTATTTAGAACCAAATGATATTTTATTAGATGGTGTTGTAAGACAAACAAATTAAATTATTCGAGTTTAATTTGTGTTCAATTTGGTAAATAAATAAGTTAAATTAAATATGCTTTAAAATTTATTAATCTTTTGAGCTTGAGTTGATAAACTTGTACATGTTTAAAATTATATTAGAAAAATCAAACTATTCAAACTTAGCTCTTGGTGTTAAATCTCTGTTAAGATCAATTCAAAATATAAATAAATTAAATTTAAATATATTTTTAAACTTGTACAAGTTTATCAACATAAGTTCAGTGTGTCAAGTTCCCCAAAAATATTTTTGCATAGAGGATTCAAAAAAATAAAAATGATTATTTAGTGCAGTGTGTCAAGCTCACCAATAATAGGACGAGCGAAGCTTTGACTACTATACTACCACAAAATTTTTCCCCCTTTTTTCTAGGCATTTTATCTTGAAAAAGATATTGACAAAAACATATAAATAAAAGGAAAATTTAGCCAAAATCCTACTATTGGATTCTTATTTAGTAAAAATGACAGTCCAATTTATTTTGCTTGATAAACAGAAAACACATAATTGAGTAAGGACAAATTAAAATATATATATATATATTTTTTTTTTTTTCTTAGACAATATTGTCAAAATAACATGATACTGTCAAACAGAGTAACTATCAAATAGAGTAACATGTTACTATCAAATAGAGTAACATGTTACTATTACTGTTTACATCAATTTTGACGGTAATAAATTTTTTTTTTTTTTTTAAATGTCATAATTAACATGGATCTTATTTAATAGATCTTGATGAGAAAATTTTTAAAATACTAATTTTATTAAAAATTGACATCTATATTAAAAGTTATATTATTTTAAAATTTAATATTTTGATAATAATATTATGTATTGGACTTTTCAAAAAAAAAATTTTAACTTATCCTTAATACATTAAAATTTTATTGTGAGAAAATTTTGAATAAATTCCCCTATCGATTGGTGTGGGTCTCACACTAATTTGTGTGCGCTCTAACATCAGTAGATTGGTGGGAACGCAATATGCGTATGAAATAATTTTTCGTAAAACAAAATAATATGTTGCATGTGGATCCTATCTTTGATACGAAATTAATTACATGAGCTTCCACTTACATGAAACTGAAAATAAACGATGGTGTTATATGTATTAATTAATGTATATATTAATGTACCAATTAGTATTATGACATTATTATTGATCCTTCTTATTATACAAATTACAAATACTTAAAACTTTTAAAATTATGTTATATTATTTATTAGTATACTAGTTAATACATTAATGGATACATATAATATTATTTAAAAATAAAATCTAAAACCTCATAATAGAGATGTGACTAGTGATGGAAAATACGTGCATGCATGATTGCATTTTGTGTATTAGAGCAAGTTGTTGTCAAAATAGCAATGGCAACGTGGGAGGTTGCTTCATTTCCTTCAAATCAATAGAAAGGAACAAGCACCAAACTCTATTTACTTCATTTTTCTCATCAATCCTAGTGAAATTGTAAAATCAAAGAAACTTACTAATACCGAGAAATCGATTAACCATTCTTTTAATTAATTAATTATTATTATTATTTTATTATTTTTTTTTTTTTTGAATGTTTCTTTTCTTATTATGTCAATATAAAGAAATTGAAGAATTTTTGTATAAAATATATACACGTCTATGAAATTATCTGAAAGCCAATGGGTGCCACAGCACTCCACCCCAATTGTAGTTCCGCCCCATACCAAAAGGGATTGGATAAGCCTTTTCCAAATGCACCAAAGAGGAATATTTTCTCACCCAAACGAAATCTCAATTTCTTGACAAACAAGTTTTGATAACAGAGAGCAAACCGTAAAAGTTGAAATGTCTAAACATTAATTAAGCTTATACGAAATCTGGAGACTAATCCACATGACTAAGCTTTACCAAAACTGGTAATCAGTTATTAGTGGATCCCATTAGCTCATATTTATTGAGTAGGTCCAATTTTGATTTGCTAATTCCACTTATAGAGAGGGAAGATTATGTCTGATTCTATGATCGATTTTTACTTCGTTATATGAGTAATTAGTCTCAAGGAGGAAGTCATCAGTTCAACTTTCCCTAACAAAAAGTTGAATTAAGGAGACAAGCGCTTGGTATTTGCAAGGTAAGGAGACTAACTCTCATAAGTATTAATCTAATAACTAATAACTGACTCTCTCTGTTTAAGAATAACATTTTTTCTTAATAGAAGAAAAGTTTATTAAATTAAATATATGAAAACAGACAGTAGTGAACATCTTCCAAACTACAAAAACATCCACATCCCAACATACAAAATATGTTATTAAGCTCCCTCACATGTTCAACACAAGAAATAAAAATATTTAGGGTAAATCACACTTACCTCTCTTGAGGTTTATGACAATTACGGGGACCTTCCTTACAATTTTAATAATTATAGAAACCTTCCTCACTTTTAAAACTATTCAGTGTGTTTGATTTGAGTTTTCTGGATTAAGTTTTTTAAAAACTGACTTTTTTGACTTTCGTATTTTTTTGTTTTTAGTGAATATTTTTTAAATTTTAAACATTTTTTTTGCTTTCTTAGATGCACCTTACTTAGATGTATCTAAAAAGTAAAAAAATTGTGAAAAAATATTTTAAAAAATTAATAAATACATAAAAATATAAAAAAAAATGTACTGAATTCTTGTATTTTTTTTTATATTTTTGGTATTTAATGAATTTTTAAAAGATTTTTTTTACAATTTTTTTACTCTTTTAGGTGTATTTATGTTAGGTGTGTCTAAAAGTAAAAAAATTGCTTAAAATATTAAAAAAATTCAGTAAAAACAAAAAAACACGGAAAATAAGAAAGTAGAATTTTCTGAAAAGTGTTTTTTGAAAAGTGGAAACAAGCAAGGTGATTAAGATTCTCCCACTGTTAATCTTATGTTAGTTTATTTAACAAAATATGCTAATGTCATGTATTATGAGTCAAAAATTCTAAAATTGCCCTTATATATTCAAATAGTAAATTTTACTTATCTCCCTTGAGGTTTTACAAAATAATTAATAAAGGCCCATACATTATTTTAATAGTATTGAACAAAATTATTAAATTCTATACAATATTTAAAGAAAATCTAAATTGTTAAGATACTATAAAATATTTAACTAAAAAAAATATAATTTGCATTGATAAAATATTTAAAAAGAAACCATTTCTATAAAATTAATAATTTTACACAATATTTATTTGAAAAAATTGTCAAAAAAATCCAAGTTAAGGAGAGTATATGGCATTAGGTCTAGTCGATATTTTTTGTTGGTGAGAAATCCACCATTTATAAAATAGTTTGGTGAGAAGTCTTTTTATTGGTTTTGGAAGACATTTTGTTTCTAATTTTACTCCTTAATATATTTGTTACATTTTTTTTTATCTATTGACTTTTTTTAACTATCTATTCGAATTTATATCTATCTGTTGAAATTTTTTAATTATATGTTCAATTTTTTGCTCTTATCTATTCAAATTTTTTCTATCTGTTGAAATTTACCACATGATCTGCTGAATTTTTACACCTATATGTTCAAATTTATATCTATTTGTTCAATTTTTCCTTTATCTATTGAAATATATGTTCAATTAGAGTCAATTTTTCTTTTATCTATTTAATTGGGCTAAGTTCGGCCTTTAATGAAAACAAGTCAGTGAGGCATTTCATCAAACAACTAACATGCATATATCATTTAGCAACAATAAAGATGCCAAAGCCCAAGACCAAACCAGTAACACAGGTTCAAGAATCTTCTAGTATAGAGAACTTTGCTAGCCCCAAGCTCCAATGCAAAACCAGAAGCAATGCACAATCTTTCGTGTTAAAAAACTTGATGAATCTTGTGAATACAGCTTCTTGGCAGTTATAGAAATAGACAAATTCGAACATTTTGCCTTTGTAGCATATCTGGGTGCACATATCTTCGAACGATCTGCCAAGAACCATGTCTTCGTACAGCTCCAAGCCTTCTGACAGAAGAATTGTTTTTACCAGATTCGAAAGGGATATAGTGGATTTGATCTTCTTCTCTTTGACGATATAGGAGACGGAGACGACAAAAAGGGCAATAAATTGATGGTGAGTATGAGCTAGGGGACATACTTCTCTTTTTTTCTGTCTCTCTTTCTCTCTCTCTTCACAATCTTCTTGTTCTTCACCATATTTAAACTCAAAGACCCCAAATCACCATCAATGCCCTCCAACTCCCCACATTGTTGATCGCTAATGGTACTGACTGTTAGAAATGGTTTTGGAAAATCAAATTTTTTCTAAACTTTGGTTTATTTTTTAGGTGGGACCCATACGCCAAAGTTGGCGGGTCAAAGTGGTAACATGTTCTATGCCTCGTTGTGATTCACGTAGTATATTTGGTTGCTCAAAACTATTACCAGGTAAATGAGAAATTGAAACCAAAGTGAGCTCCATGGAAATGGAGTTTTGGTAAAAATTTCTTAAAGGTTTGAATAAAGTCTTGTCCCACATTGGTTTGGTGGATAAACTTTTATGGGTTTATAAGGCATTGGTTTGTAACTTGGAGAGGGCCCCAAGGGGCACCCAAGTTTGTAGAAAGGAGAGATTATGGGCAAATTGAGTTAGACCCATTGGACCCAAAAATAAACACACGCGCGCGCCACCGCCACCGTCCGTCCGGTCAGGCGGGCTAAGCTGGGCCTAGGCTTGGGCGCGGGTGCGTGGTGTGAGGTTGGGTTGGGCTTGTCCGGCTCAAGTTCTTTCCCTTACCTGTTTAATTGAAACCGAACAAGTACTATACCTGTCGAGTTCAAATCTAAAAGGCACCATTTGGTTTTTCATTCTAAATTTTGCTGCATTATTTTCTTGTGAGAAAGAGTGTAAACACAAAGTGTATTCGTTGTGTGAATAATTTGTAGTGCTACTATTATTCGTAGTTGATCATTTTATCCTGAAAGATAAACGTTCACAATCTGAAAGCACTGTGGAGAGGACGAATCTATCTTAAAAGCACAGTGTTAAACACTGGACTTGCTCAAAACTTCGTTCGAGAAATTAATAAAGTAAGTTGTTAATTTATTTTCTGTTTTATTATTTATTTATATCAGATTTTGATTTTATTTTTATAACAAAATAAAAATCTATTTTTATTTACTAGTTTGATTTTTGTAATCAAACAATCTCTCTCTTTTTCTTTATTTCTTCTATTTGTTGTTAAGTATACAAACATTATTTATTCGTAATACAGTGAAGATTGTCCAACAATCTTAAGACAAATCATTTTTTGGTGCCTTCATTGTATTTACTTTATGTGCTTTTTACAAAGTGATATTCTGGTTGGAAAATATAAATAGTAGTCATATACTGTTTGACAAATAGTAGTAATATATTGTTTATTTTCTTTGACAATTAGTAGTAATATACTAGTGTCATTAATAATTCAGAATATTATTTGTGTAGCAGTGTTATAGAAAATTATTGTGTAGTATTTTATTTTCCTGGTTTTAGTAACTAAAAAAATAAAATTATTTTGTGTTATAATTTATTTTTTGGTTTGAGTAACTAGAAAATTAATTTGTGTTTTGGCTTTTCTGATTTTTGTAATCAGATATTATGGCTGCTGAAAGTAGTATTCCAAATCCCATCGTTACAACAACTATGGTCCCTATCCAGAACCATGTTCAAGTTCCGATAAATCATGGAGAAAAATCAAAAAAAAATTAACGGTACTGAGTTTAAGAGATGGCAGCAGAAAATGTTGTTCTATCTTACAACTCTAAATCTGGCCCGGTTTCTCCGTGAAGAGACTCCAGTACTTAAAAAGGGTGAAAGTGATCGGCAAGTTGTTGCCGCTGTAGACGCTTGGAAATATTATAATTTTCTGTGCAGAAACTATATCCTCAATGGCCTTAACAACATACTGTATAATGTTTACAACCATTTGAAAACAACAAAAGAATTATGGGATTCTTTGGAGAAAAAATACAAGATAAAGGAAGTCGGCATAAAGAAATTTGTTGTCAGTAAATTTCTAGACTTCGTTATGGTAGACTCCCAAATGGTAATTTCTCAAGTTCAAAATTTTCAATTAATTTTTCATGATATTCATGTTGAGTTTATGTCTCTAAGCGAGTCTTTCCAAGTCGCTGCATTAGTAGAAAAATTTCCACCGGCTTGGAAAGATTTCAAAAATTATTTAAAACATAAATGCAAGGAGATGACCATGGATGAATTGATTGTAAGACTAAGAATTAAGGAAGATAACCGTAAGGCTGAAAAGAAGAATGGTAAAAATCCCGTTGAGTTTAAGGCTAATGTGGTTGAACAAGTACACAAACCACATAACAGAAAGAGGAAGTTTGCCGGAGATTGTCCTAAACAAGGCGACTATAATGGCAATAAGAAGTTCAAAGAAAAATGCTATAACTATGACAAGACCGAACATCGAGCCTCCAATTTCCGCTGCCCTAAGAAAGATCGTGGAAGTACAAGCAAGAAGACTACCAATCAAACCAATGTGACAGGACTAGATTACATCTCTAATGGAGTAAATGACATCAATCTCTCTGTTGTGGTGTCTGAGGCTAATTTGGTTGGAAATCCCAAGGAATGGTGGGTTGACACTGGCACAACTCATCACATTTGTGCGGACAAGAAGATGTTCACTACTTACAATGAGGCTGCAAATGGTGAACAACTTTTCATGAGAAATTCTTCTACTTCTACTGTGACCGGACAAGGAAAGGTGATCTTGAAGATGACATCAGGGAAGGAACTTACCCTCAACAACGTACTGCATGTACCAGATATCCGGAAGAATTTAGTTTCTGGTTCTTTGTTAAGTAAAAATGGTTTTAGGCTTGTATTTGAGTCTAATAAATTTGTATTAACAAAGAGTGGTATGTATGTTGGTAAGGGATACATGAATGATGGTCTCTTCAAGTTGAATGTAATGACAATTGTACCAAAACTTGCTATTAATAAGAATAACACATCTTTTGCTTATATTTGTGAGTCAAATTTACTACATGATAGATTAGGACATGTGAATTTTGATGCTTTGCGTAGATTAATTGGTTTGGATTATATACCAAAGTTTGAAATTGATCCTAATCACAAATGTGAGATTTGTGTAGAAACAAAACTAACTAAGGCATTATTTAAATCGGTTGCAAGAAAAAACGAACCTCTAGAATTAATTCATATTGATGTATGTGATCTTAAATTTGTTCAAACTAGAGGAGGCAAAAAGTATTTCATAATATTTATGGATGATTGTACAAGATATTGTTATGTATATTTACTTAGAAGTAAAGATGAAGCCTTGGAATTGTTTAAACTTTACAAAACTGAAGTTGAAAATCAACTTGGTAAAACCATTAAAATGGTTAGAAGTGATAGGGGTGGTGGATATGATGCACCATTAAATGAATTTTGTGCACAACATGACATTATTCACCAAACTACAGCACCCTATTCTCCACAGCAAAATGGAATTACTAAAAAGAAGAATAGAACCCTTAAAGAAATGATGAATGCCATGTTACTAAGTTTAGACTTACCGCAGAACTTGTGGAGAGAAGCAATATTGTCTGCTAATTATATTCTTAACAGAATACCCCACAAGAAAACTAACTGCACTCTTTATAAACTGTGGAAATGTCGACCACCTTCCTACAAATACTTAAAAATGTGGAGGTGTTTGACAAAAGTTGAAGTTCCTGTTCCGAAAAAGACTAAGATAGGACCAAAAATAGTAGATTGTGTGTTTATTGGTTATGCTCAGAATAGTGATGCATATCAGTTTCTGATTTATAAATCAGAAATACCTGATAAAATGTAAACACTATTATAGAGTCAAGGAATGTTGTGTTTTTTGAACATGTCTTTCCTTATAAGAAAGGACAGGAATTAAGTTCATAGAAAAGAACTTATGATTATATACAAGTCAAGAGACTAATGACAATCAAACACAAGAGACTAGTAATGGTCTCAACCAACAAGATTTAACTGATGATGAACCAAGACGAAGTAAGAAAGTGAGAACATCAAAATCCTTTGGTCCAGATTTTCTGACATACTTGTTGGAAAATGAACCTCAAAGCTTTAAAGAAGCAATGACAGGTCTTAAAGCACATTTGTTGAAAGAGGCTGTTAATAATGAAATTAAATCCATTATGCAAAATCATACTTGGGAATTGGTGGATCTTCCACCAGGTTCTAAACCTCTTGGATATAAATGGATATTCAAGAGAAAAACGAAAGCAGATGGTTCAATAGACAAGTATAAAGCAAGACTTGTGGTAAAAGGTTACAAACAAAAGAAATGTCTGGACTATTTTGACACATATTCCCCTGTGACAAGAATAACATCCATTCGCATGCTCATTGCTATAGCAACGTTATACAATTTAGAAATGCATTAAATGGATGTTAAGACAGCTTTCTTAAACGGTGATCTAAATGAAGAGATCTATATGGAGCAACCCGAAGGGTTGTAGTGCCAGGGCAAGAAAAGAAAGTTTGTCGGCTTGTAAAATCTCTTTATGAATTAAAACAAGCTCGTAAGCAATGGCATGAAAAATTTGATCATGCTATGCATAATAACGGATTTAAGATAAACGAATGTGACAAGTGCGTCTATGTTAAAAACACTGACCAAGAATATGCCATAGTTTGTCTTTATGTGAATGACATGTTTATCATTGAAAGCAGTCAAAACGTGATCAAATCAACTAAGCCAATGCTAAATAGAAGATTTGATATGAAAGATATGGGGGTCGCAGATGTAATATTAGAAATGAAAATTACTAAAACATCTGACGGATATGCATTATCTCAATCACATTATATTGAGAAAATTATTGGTAAGTTTATTAAGGATGATATGAATGTAGCTAGAACACCTGTAGACATCAGTCTTTATTTATCGAAAAATATAGGTGATGCGGTGTCTTAGTTAAAATACTCCCAAATCATTGGAAGCCTAATGTACCTAACGAATTGTACTCGTCCTGATATAGCTTTTGCTGTCAGTAAATTGAGTAGGTACACTAGTAACACCGGAGAAGACCATTGGAAAGCGATCATTCAGGTTCTTAGATATCTAAGGTTTACCCGTGATCATGGTTTGAACTTTACTCGATATCCTACAATACTGGAAGGTTATTGTGATGCCAATTGGATATCGGATACTAAAAATTCAAAATCCACTAGTGGATATGTCTTTACTCTGGGAGGTGCTACTGTTTCTTGGAAATCCACGAAATAAACATACATTGCACGATCCACAATGGAATCTGAGTTCACTGCTTTAGACAAAGCAGGAGAAAAAGTAGAATGGTTTCACCACTCCTTAAAAGACATTCCAATATGACCAAAACCTGTACCAGCTATTTGCATTCATTGTGATAGTTAATCTGCAATAGCCAGGGCACAGAATCATATGTATAATGGTAAGTCATGACATATTCGTCATCGACATAATACTATAAGGAAATTGCTCTCAAATGGAATAATCTCAATAGATTATATAAAATCTAAAAAGAATATTGCGGATCCATAAGGTTTGACAAAAAAGCAAGTGTATAGTTCATCAAAGGAGATGGGAATAAAGCCTATTACATAAGAATCATCATAATGGTAACCCTACTTATATGACTGGAGATCCCAAGAACTAAGTTCAAAGGGACAACTAAGTTATGTGTGGCTCGCTAGAAATCACCAAGGGATTAAAATTCCCTACCCATTCATATGGTGAGAGTGATATCTGCAACATGTATTGTATGCAGGGGTTTAAGGATAAGCTTTGTTTTTAATGATTACCTATATCTTGATTTAGGCGTAAAAATCAAGAAGAGTACAAAGGAGATACTCACAATAAGAATCACCTATATGAATGTCAAACTGGGACCGTCTATGAGAATGAAGAAGTTAAATTCTATAGAAGTACTCATGAACAACCAAGAGCGTTCAAGGCCAAAATGAACACAACCGTGAGAACCACAACGTGTCAGAAGATATTTTGTGTGAAATCTATTGTCTTGGCTTACAAAAACGACTGAACAATTCAAGGCATCGCGTCCATTGGTTAATTAGTAAGTCCGATAGGTTATTACTATGGAAGGTTCAAAGCCGAAAGCTACCTATCCTAATGCAAGATATTTTCGATTTACACTATTTCGACAAATTTTGCATATTGTTACATTTCCGTTGTCATCAAATTCCATTCATGTGGGAGATTGTTAGAAATGATTTTGGAAAATCAAAATTTTCCTAAACTTTGGTCTATTTTTTAGATGGGACCCATGCGTCAAAGTTGGCAGGTCAAAGTGGTGACGCATTATATGCCGCGTTGTGATTCACGTAGTATATTTGTTTGCTCAAAACCATTATCGGGTGAATGGGAAATTGAAGCCAAAGTAAGCTCCATGGAAATAGAGTTTTTGTGGAAATTTCTTAAAGGTTTGAATAAAGGCTTGCCCCACATTGGTTTTGTGGGCAAATCTTTGTGGGTTTATAAGGCATGGGTTTGTAACTTAAGAAGGGTCCCAAGGGGCATCCCAAGTTTGTAGAAGGGAGTGGTTATGGGAAAATTGGGCTAGATCTATTGGACCCAAAAATAAACACACACGCATGCGCTGCCACCGTCATCCATCTGACCGGTCGGGCGCGGGCTGGGCTGGGCCTGGGCTTGGGTGCGAGTACGTGGTGTGAGGTTGGGTTGCACTTGTCTGGCCCAATACTTATCTTTTTGGACAAAAAACATTTGAATTTATTTTTTAATTTTTTGGAAAAATTCTGACCGTTTAAATTCAAATTTTGGTTAGAAAATTTGCACCTTTCTGTACAAATTTCAAATCTATCCGAATAGATTCCGTTCTCTCCCTTACTTGTTTAATTTAAATTCAAACAGATTTATATCTGTTTAATTTAAACCAAACAGGTACTATACCTGTTGAGTTCAAATCTAAAAGGCACCATTGCACCTATAAATAGACTAGTCTTTCATTTGGTTTTTCATTCAATATTTTCATTCTAAATTCTGTTATTGTTCCCTGTATTTTGCTGTATTATTTTTTTGTGAGAAAGAATGTAAACGCAAAGTGTGTTCGTTGTGCGAATAATTTGTAGTGCTGCTATTATTCGTAGTTGATCATTTTATCCTGGGAGATAGACGTCCACAATCTGAAAGCACTGTAGAGAGGACAAATCTGTCTTAAGGACACAGTGTTAAACACTACGCTTGATCAAAATTTCGTTCGAGAAATTAATAAAGTAAGTTGTTAATTTATTTTCTATTTTATTATTTATTTATATCAGATTTTGATTTTTTTTTTTTTGGTAACAAAATAAAAATCTATTTTTATTTACTGGTTTGATTTTTGTAATCAAACAATCTCTCTTCTTTTCTTTATTTCTTCTGTTTGTAGTTAAATATACAAACATTATTTATTCGTAATACAATGAAGATTGTCCAACACTGACAACACATAGCCAGCAAGATCGACGAGACTACCATATCTAAGGAGTCTCTGATCAGTTCGCCGATGACAATGACATGGAAATGATGGAGGTGATGGTGAGGAAATGGCACCAACGGTGACATCAGGGTCAAAGAAGTTGAGATTAGGGTCGATGCCAGTACAGACGACCTTTTTGGAGATGTCGAAGGCAAGAGATGCAACAATCTCTTCAACGACAAATTTAGCAATGACGAAGATGTGGTCATCATCTAGATCGGAGGAGCCTGGTCTTCGTTTCAATGGAGCATCTCATCGCTACCGCTGGTTGCAAGGCCATTCGGCGATTATTTTGTCTTACGATGATGTAAAATCGCGCCTCAACATGATTGACACGAAAGCGCAGAGGCTGTGTTGGGAGCTTGATAAGTGGGAATTTGCGTGCCACCGAAGGACGATAAAGGAGTGCTCATCGAAGAGGGGGTTAGGGTTTGGAAAGAGAGATGGAGGGAGAGAGAGAGAGAGAGAGTGTGTGTGTGTGACTGTTTGTGTATTGAAACTATCGTGGATGATATATATAAGGGTATTATTTTGATCATTTTATCAAACTTGTCCTTTTAGATAAAACAAAATTGAGATTTGGATTTATAGATCGAGTGCCCTATTTATTTCATGTTGCATAAATAGCATAAAATTTATCATTTGAATTAACATATTTATTGTTTGAATTTTTTTTAAGACAGTTAAAACAAATTAATTTCTTTATTTTTTAAACAAAATGAACTCTTTTGATCCATGAAGCAATCCTTGAATATTGCATATATTTCTACTTGGGTCATGTTTTACTCTATAATTTGGATAAGTTTTCAATGTTCTATGTTTTTTTCTATAACATGAGAAAATCTACAATAACCCTAACTATATATCATATATATAGTAAGTCTTTCATATTCGATTCATCAATATATATAAATACAATAATAAAAATTAGAAATTAATGTATTATATTTTTAAAAAAAATCTTTCATATTCGGTTCATCTTTGAATTTTTTAATTTCCAGTCGATGGATATTTAAAAAATGGATCAATATTTCTCACCTTATTAACAAAAATTTTAAAAATAAATATAAAAGTAAAAAAATATCTAATCACATTACAATAAATTAAAATTAGTTGATAGGGAAAGAAAGATAAAGAAATTATTTGAGAATAATAAACTATTTAAAATTTTCATTTCTTACATCTAATTAAAATGAAATTTTACTTGAAGAAAGAAATTATTTGAAAATAATAAAATACTCAAACTATTTGTTATTTATTATATCTAAAAGCTATATCTCCATCTTTGTTTCTCTCAATATATATATATATATTTTATAAATTAAATCTTAAAATTAATGTAAACAAGAAACGTAGATATTCTTGCTTACTTTCATTAATGGTTGAATTTTTTTTTTACCTAAAAAATTTCAAAAACTTATAGTGGAAAAAAAAATACAAAGTCAAGAGAATACCCAAAAAAAAAAAAATATTGTGAGAAATAAAATGATAATTTAATATATAGGTAAATTACACTTAGTTTCCTTGACGTTATGAATATTATTTAGAGGGTATAAGGTCATTTGCACAACAAAATTAACACCGTTTGGGCTAAATTAATAGGAAGGGGTGAATTTTGACAATATTAGAAAAAGTAATGGAGATTTCTGTAATTATTGAAACCACAAGGATGGTATCTATAATTGTTAGAAACCTCGGGGGAGGTAATTGTAATTTGCCCAAATATTTAAGTTGTGTTTGAATTATTGATTTGAGGAGAAATTTGAAAAGGAAAAAAGAAAAATGTGAGGCAAATGTGAGTGAAATATAAGTTAAATTTATTTTTTTTCATTTCTATTTCTATTTTCTTTTATCTTTTCAAATTTCTATCTAAATCCATAATCCAAACGCGTAACTAAATTTTCCATTTGTTTTTTGAAAGCTTTCTCCTAATGTATAATTTGTAGAAAGTCTTAGGCCTCGTTTGGCAACAGGTCGGTTTAGTCAAAAAGTCAAAAAGTTATTAAAAATGTCAAAAAGCCAACAACTCATACCAAAAAGTCAAAGATTTTCTTTTTTCTCTACTTTTTGCATATCTTTTCGTAAAAAGTCAAAAAATCATCCCAAACATATTAGTTTTTTAGCTCATATTTTAGCCAAATAATCAAAAGTTACTAAATTAACATGTTCCCAAACGAGGCCTTAATATATATAATTTGCAAGTGTTCAGGATTTATTTTGCAAGAATGTAAAAATTATTAGATAGGTTGAAACACCATGCGACAGCATGCCCAATTATTGGTGTTTCATTATTTATTTTATTTTATTTTTTTCTTCTATTTTTTAAGTCATGCAAACATATAATTCTTATTATTGGTCAGACATGCAATTAGGGTGGGATTTTTTAAAAAGACAAGATAGTTACAAATGAAAATGTATTTAATGTGATCTTACCTTGGAGAGATTTCTCTTCAGATAAATTTGACATATTTCATGTTTGTTTTCAAAAATAAAATATGAGATTAGAACTAATAGTGAGTAAGATTTATTAATATTATGTTTGTTTGCAACTAGTCCCAACGGATTGCTATTTCAAAAACGGACTCTGATTGCGATGGATGGAGGAGATTAACAAAGTTCAGAAGACTTGGTATTCAGATTTAGGTCAAGTTTGGCATCTTTAATAAAAGTTAAAAAGTCACTATTCTATTTAAGTCACATCATCTTATTTAAGTCACATCATCTCTCTACTACATCACTTCAAATTCAACTCATATTTTATAAAATATCAAAAAATACACTTATTTAAAACATCCCAAACAACCCCTTAATCCCCTTAATCTGTTGGACTTGGCTTTGAAACTATTTTATTCTCATTGTCCTACCTAAGTTACTTGCTCCACTTGATTTTTGTGTCTTTCCTCTACTATTCTTTTTTTATTTTATTTTATTCTTCCTCCATTAATTCCTTGCGTCCCACCATTCTTACATAACAATAATTTAATATAAAACATAAAATATTAAAATAATATAATACTAATATATATATATATATATATATATATATAATATACAAAATTAATATTAAAATATATCACAAATACTAAGAATATTTATAAAATTTCATATACTAAATCACATCACAGAATAAAATAAATGAAAATTCTTACTAGCCCAGTGGCCATTAAACAAATACAGCTTTTTTTAATCCCCCACTCAATCTACTACACTAGTAAATTAATTCCATCATACTACTACGCAAATAAAAATTATATATCTTACACCTCCAACTTAAAATTTCTACATTAGTAATCTTTTCATTCAATTTCACCTTACTAATAATCACATTCAACTAGGGAGTGACTTGGGATGATCTAAATAAATATACTTTTTGACTTTTTATAAAAAGATGTGTAGAAAAATAAAGAGATGATGTGATTAAAAAAAAGATAAAAAGATAAATTATTTAGGGGATGCCAAACCACCCCTAGTCTAATAAACAAACGAGCCTCAAAATTCATGGGGACACTTTTTCTTGGAAAAGTACATATCGGTGGAACTTGAAAAGATTTTGATTATTTCCATTCCATGTATGTAATGGAGTTTCCATTACATATGGTTATGAGATAGGAATGTAAATTTATAATTATTTTAAATTAAAAAAGATTATTACACTTACTATCGGATGATATAATGAAACCTCTCCATTACAAATATGAAATGAAAAAGATCACAATCTAATGTGAAAGGGCTTTATTATACAATGGTGGGAATTAGGGGTGTAAATTTGGCTAGGCCTACCCAGGCCCGGGCCCGGGCTTAGGCCGGCCCAAGTCAGGCCTTGTGGGCTTCTGCCAAAATTCGGGTCGGCCTGGCCTAGCCCACAAGCCAGAAAATTAGCCCCAAGCCTAGGGGGTATTTGAGCCTTGGGCCGGCTAGTGGGTTTGGGCTTGGGTTTGGACAGGGGTTGAACATGGCTTGAACATTTTTTTCATCAAAAATTTATTTTTTTTCACCAAAAATGACACTGGGCCTCGGGTCAAGTTTTGAGTAAGCCCTGAGCGGGCCGATGGGCTAGGCCACAGGCAGGCATAGGCGGGCTGGGCAGGGCAGGGCTTCAAAATGATAGTCCGAGCCTAGGGTCTTGGGCTAAGCTTTGGCCCAGGCCTAATCGGACTGGGCCCACCGCAGACTACTGGTGGGATTTGGGTCACCTATAGATCGCAGGTCATTTTTACACTCCTAGTGAGAATCTTATGGAGTGTAATTTTTCTTGTTCATGACTATCTAAATAAGTGTACTTTTTGACTTTTTACAAAAAAAAAATGTACAAAAAAATAAAGAAATGATATGACTCAAATAAATGCACTTATTTAGTAGATGCCAAGAAAACTTGACAGTGATAGTTAGCAAAAGGGAAATGCTAGAGAGCTCTAAATCTAGAGCTCCAATTTGAGCTCTAGTGATGTGTCAAAGCAAAAAAAAAAAAAAAAAAAAAAAAAAAAAAAAAAAAAAAAAAAAAAACAAAATAAGGCACAAACATTACATTAGGGTGGGTCCCATCTTCCCATTAGAGCTATTAGAGCTCCTATATTAGAGCTCTAAAGTATTTTTGTTAGCAAAAATATAATAATGATAATTTTTCCAAATAATTACACCCTTACATATTTGTAATTATTTTTCGTCAAATACCTTGACTTTTACTTGTAATTTTCTTTTTTATTTTCTTTTTGGAAATTAGATGGACACAAATTAACCTAAACAATCATAGCTGTTAAATAAGCTAGCTATCCCACATGTTGGCTTGGACATTTCCGTGATGATAATAATGTCTTGATAGAAATGATGATCAATAGAGCTGTCAATTCTGTTCCATTATGAAAACTGTTTTCCAGATTTGAAAACCAAGGCTGCCCAAATCATTACAACAAAGCCAACAGATTTCCATTTCCAAGACTTTGATGGATAAACTTGTGAAAATAAAATTATCTAACAATATTAAAGTCTGGACTTAGGTTTCTCTCCAGTTTAAAATCAGATTAAACAATGTTATTTTATGAAATTTGTATCGATTATTCATATTGTTTAATTTAGTTTTAATTTGCTGAATCAACAGGGTTGGTTTGTTAGGTATCATTTTTATTTTATGTTTTCAATTTTATAAAATACAGGATATATATTTTTGAGAACCAACTTTCAAAAACTATTTAAGAAAAATCAACTGGAAAACAACTCATTTTTTAAAAACAGTACTAAAAAATTATTTTTGAATTTTTAAAAACTATCTTGATACAAAAATTAAATGACATAAAAAAATGATGGGTGCTTTTTGAACCTTACATTGCTTTTGTTTTATGAAAACACAAAAAAGGAAACAATTCTAATGGGCCAAAAGTTCAATTTTAAAAAACAAAAGCAATCAAAGGTAGGTTTTTCCTATAATTTTTTTTTTTTTTAAAAAAAAAGAAAAGAAAAAGGGCAATGCTACAGTTACTTAAAATCTTACTAACAATCTTACTAAAAACATACATGTTCAAATATCATTGGGTGTTTAAATATCATTACTTTTTTTTTTTTTATAACCAATCACATTTAGCCTCTTATATTTTTTAGTAAGATTGTTAATAGGCTTTGGCTTTGGTCCAGTCCTTAATCGGACTGGACGGTGCTGTTGGGCCCGTGGGGGCCCACCACGGGTCCCGTTTTAAAAACTTGAACCGTTCAATGTGTAGAACTCGTCGAGTACTATATGCCTATGAAAAATCACGTTGATCGGATATCGATAGCTATGTGATCAAATCAGTTTTTTATCAACCGTTAATTTATTCACCGTCTATTTTTTTATGCAAAACTGATTTGATCACATAGTTATAGATATCCGATCAATGTGATTTTTCATAAGCGTATAGTACTCGACGAGTTCTACACATTGAACGGTTCATATTTTCAAAACGGAACCCGTGGTGGGCCCTCACGGGCCCAATAGCACCGTCCAGTCCGATTAAGGACTGGACCAAAGCCAGGCCCTTGTTAATATATGTAGAATTATTAAATTAAAAAAAAAAGGGGAGGGGGGGGGGCTCAATTTCACTTTTTAACTATCTGAAACCATTAGGTCCAACAATATTTTTAAATCTCTCCTATCCACTGTTCAATATATGGCACAATGAAAAACCTTATTCAATGATGCAACGCAAACTAATTCAATATTTATCAAGAGAAAAAGATAATTAAATGGAAATGCAAAAAAAAAATTTTTTTTTTTTTATCTTTTGTATTTTATTTATTTTTTCATTCACAAATCTATAATCCAAAAATACAATAAGAGCCATTAATTTAACTGCATCGAACCTAAAATATGGCTCTCTGTTACTTTTGGGCTACATGCCCAAAGTATTTTTAAGGGTATATTTGGGTTTGGCTTTTTGGTTGATATCTTTTTTTAGTTAAACTTCTTTTTTTTAAAAAAAAAAAAGAAAAAAAATTGATAAGATTTACACATTTAGGTTATAGTCGACTAGATTGATTAGAATTTTTTTTATAAGAAAAGTTCATTTTTTGATTTTTTTTTTTCAGTACTTTTTAGATCTTTTTACACCAGACATACTCGAAAAAATAAAATTTTGACATAAATTTTATAAAAAAAAAATATTAAAAACAAAAATAAAAGAGTGATTTTTTTAGGTGAATTCCAAACTCACCCTGCCATATGATGGGAACGGATTCTCAAAGTACTTCCACGCAAAACAATGTCAAAATACTTTTGCAAAATACCTTTTAGGAGTTGGTTAAAAATGCTTCTATTTTCTCTAAATATAGAGTTTGTTATGTGTTCATCTAATAATAAAAAATTTTGTGTTTAGAAGGTTCAAAAAAATAGAAATAACATGAGAAAATCACTAATCTCAGTGTATTCTAGAATCATGCGATAAATTTTATCATTTTAAAGTACTTTTTTATTATAAAAATATGGCTGCCATTGACAAGGTTCTATATAAGAGTTTTATAAGAATGATATTAGGATTGTTTATTACAGCTTTTGAGGGGAGATTAAAGCTTATTTTGATTTGGGAGTTTGTACCAAACTGTTTGGTGTAATTTCTATTTATAGCTTATTAGGCAGAAATAACTTAAATAAATTGATTATTTGAAAGCTGATATAGAAGTACTTTTAACTTTTACTTTCTGATTATTAGCTTTTAACTTTAAAAAAATTCTACCAAACAGGGCCATTAGGAGGGAGGTAAGAATGGAACTAAGAGAAGATTATAAAGGGTCATGACCCCTTGTTTTTGTGAAAAATACTATTTGTTATAGCACTTAAAAAAATATATATTATTTTATACGTAAAATGGCATCTCCGTATAAATATATATATATATATATATATATCATTCTTTCATCTTGAATTCTTTTTTAATTTTGCACAAAAAAAACTTTTTCATCCTATTAAAAATTGCTTCCATAATGTTTGAATTTTTTTTTAATGTGTATATATAATTTATTTATCATATTATTTATATATATATAATAAAAAATTCATCTTTTAATCTCTCCGATAATAAAATTATAATTCCGTAGGAATGTTAAACAAAGAACAGTTAATTTATTTATCATATTATATATATATATATATATATATATATATATAAATAATAAAAAAATTTATTCATCTTTTAATCTCTCCGATAATAAAATTATAATTTCGTAAGAATGTTAAACAAAGAACAGTTGGCTTGTTTGGTAACCATTCTGTTTTCAGTTTTCAGTTTTCAGTTTATATTTATAAAAATTTAAAAAACTGTCGCAAAAACTTGTTTGATAATATTTTTGGTTTATAAATTGTTGTCTCAGTTTATAAATTTAAGGAAAAAACGTATACTCAAAAAATGAGTTTACATTTTCAGTTTTTAATTTTTTTTTCATTTAATTTTTTTTTCAAATACTTTATTTTCAATTTTTTTTTTCAAATAATTTTTTTTTTCAATTAATTTTTTTCCAAATATTTTTTTCCCAATTAAATTTTTTTCAATTATTTTTTTAATTAATTTTTTTTTCATTTTTTTCAAATAATTTTTTTTTCAATTTTTTTTCAATTATTTTTTTTTCAATTAATTTTTTTTTCAAATATTTTTTTTTCAATTATTTTTTAATTAAATTTTTTTCAATTATAATGTGTGTGATCCCATTGTCATAAATAATAAAAATAAATATAAATATTTAGGCTTAAACAAACATATTTTTTAGTGTATGTTTTTAAATTTTTTTAAATATTTTGCTCAAACCAAACGCGTTTGTAATTCATGTTTTTCTAAAAATAAACAAAAATCAGTTTATAAAATTTTTATAAATATAAATAAAAAATATAAATGTTGCCAAACGCTACCTTAGTGTTTCAAAAAGTATTTTATAAAATATTGATACTTCTTTTGTCGGTAAAAAAAAAAAAAATTAGTTAATTAATTAAATTTTTTTTTATTTAAAAAAAAAGGCTAATTCATTGCCTAAAACAAAGAGAAACCAATATTCTATTCATGAACATGGACATCATTCTTTCTTGAAACATTGTTCCTAACATGTAGCCCTTGACCCTATCATTGCTGGAACCAACTCCACCAAACCAACCATGCAAGAGAGAGAGACAGAGAGAAGACAACCTTATTCGGTTCGAAAATGGCTGCCCTTTTTTTTTTTTGGTTACATAAAATGGCTGCCTTTGTTTGTCCAAAGACCTTTTGTTGTAGCACGTGTTTTCAATCTTGAGAAAATTCACACCCACAGTTCACTTTTAGCGCGTGCACCTCATTGTTTCTTAATTCCATTTTTTTTTTTTATTCACGACACTTCGTTTAGAGGTTTATTTTTGAAATTGTTGAGTTAATATGCCTAAGATATAAAAAAAAAAAAAAAAAATTTGAGTCAAAAGGACATTAGTTGTCTAAAATAACATTCTATTTGTTCAAAAGCTTAATTTTTTGTCTATCTGTTCAAATGTCATTTATTTATTTAAATAAATCTATATATACATGTGTTTCTTATCTATCCAATTATCTATTCAAATATCTAATTATCTGTTCAAATGTGTGCATGTGTCCCCTACATGTGCAATTATCTAGTCAAATGTTTATGTGTACACGTGTCACTTATCTATTTATATATTTATTTAATATCACATATATATTCAATTCACTACCACAAATTGCTACTGTCGGCCACCACTGCCGACCATGTCCTCCAAGAATTTTTTTGGCCAATTTTTCAGTGACTTTCAACAGTGTCCTTGTGATAACTCTATTCCGTATTATGCTAAATGGTCCTTATTATAAATGTGATTATGTGTTTGATATAATTTCGTGTGTCATTATGTGAGAATATGTGGTTTTGAATTTCTATCTGTTCACCGTAGGAATATCTGTTTGATTATCCGCTTTGAAAATTAAATTGAAGGCCTTATCGACCACGAAACCCGGAATTGATTGCGCTATTGTGATTGGCATAATTTTTAGAGCCTACGGTGAAATTTAATTGAAAATTGTTTCGGATCAAAATAATTAGATTCAAAACGATTAATTAAGTGCCCAATTATTTAATATTAATGATTTTGACTAGTGGGACTTACATAAAAGGGCACAATGCACTCAATTCCTCTCTTTTATCCATTTAGGCTGAGATTTCTCTAGAGAGCGAGAGAGAGAGAGAACCGGTTCTAGAGAGAGAGGAGGAGGAGTTATGCATTTTGATTCAAGATTGTAAAATTGGAAGTTAAAACTCAAAGAACATTGAGTATTTGAAACTCCTAAGTGAGTAATCAATTCTTGATTTATGAATTGAGTATGTAATTTTGTGAAATCAAGTGGTATGGTAGCTCATGGCTAAGATTGAGCTGAATTTGAAGTTAAAATGAACATGCATGTGCATAATTGTTACAATTTTGGGTGTTCTAGCATGTAGCATGTTAAATATGAAGAATGGAGCATCAAACCTTACATCCATCAGTAGTTTTGGGTAGCTTCATGATTTGGAGCATCATTTGTACCATTTGTAACAAAAATGAAGTCAAAATTTGACATGTATGCATGATTGAAGAAGTTATGGAATTGGTATGAAGTTTGAATGTTTGAATTTTGGTCATATGAAAGAAATGTCGATCTATTTGGGAATTAAATGATGACTTTGAACAATCTGGTGTCATACTTTTATACTCTCATGTAATGTAATGTGTTTGCATGTTTTTGAACTAAAATCATGTGTTTTGGAACCTTTGAATGTCAAATTTCGGCTCAAGAACATTGCTAGAAAACCCAGAATTTTTGGTGTCCGCTCGAGCGTGGAAACCGCCGCTCAAGCGGGAAATACGTGCTCCCAGAACTTTTTGCAGACATGGTGTCCGTTCGAGCGGTGAAGTTCACGCTCGAGCGGGGAGCTATGTAGACAGACCTTCAATTCGAGCGCCAGACTTCACGCTCGAGCGTAAATTCGATACATCCAGTACTACTGCAGACCTCATGGGTCCGCTTGAGCGGGGACCTTGTTTCCTGAAATTTTGAAAATGCATTTTGTGTTCCGTTTTCCGTTCCCTTTCACTTCTAAGTACTCTTAGGCATACATTGAGCATTGTAAATGAGTTAGAAGAATAAGAATTAAGCCTAATGAGGAATATGTGAATTAAGAACGGATTGAATCGGTTATGACCCATATGTGTTATGTGATGTGTAGGGTCAAGCTCAAAGGCAAATCAATCAGCCGATCACTGTGAGTAATATCTTAACAAAGATATCTGAAATATGTTATTGTCTAATTGCTTACGTCCATGTAAGTTTTATAAGATTCGTTGATTCGATTGGTGGATAATGTTTGCTATACCGAATGAATGGATAGGCCAGAGGCCGTTTTAACAAGAATGAATGGATGGGCCAAAGGCCGTTTTGACAAGAATGAATGGATGGGCCAGAGGCCGATCTGACAAGAACGAATGGATGGGCTAGAGGCCGTTCTGACAAGAATGAATGGATGGGCCAGAGGCCGTTTTGACATGAATGAATAGGCCATAGGCCGTTTTGACATGTATGGATGGGTCAGAGGCCGTTTCGACATGAATAAATGAATGGGCCAAAGGCTAGTTTGACACGAATGATAGTTTGACACGAATAATAGTTTGACACAAATGATAGTTTGACACGAATAACAGTTTGACATGAAAGTATGAATGGGCCAAAGGCCAGTTTGACCTGAATGATACGAATGAATTGGGCCCGAGGCCGTATAATGTGTTTGGAACCGCAGTTACTCAACTTACATATGTCTATGTATGTGTGTATTAGTTAGAAATATAAACTGGGCCCAAGGCCGTTTGGGGTATATTGTTCCAATGTATATTCTTGATTTGATATTATTCACTGGGCTTTCGCTTACGCTCATTCATGTGTTTGTTGGTGAGCCTAGAGAGGTCCAGACCCAGCCTCAGTGAAGTCTGTATGGAACAACCAAAGTTTTGAAGAGTCAGCCCTTGCGTCTCACACACGAGACACATCTTCACCCTTTTGCCATTTTGTATATTTCGTCATATTGGCGAGGACTTTGGTATACGTCTGTGTATAGTTTTGTTTGGCTGACTTAGATTTAAATGATCCTGTCTGTACAGAACCTTATGCTACTATACTTTCTGTTGTGAGTTATTAACATATGTAAATGTGGAATGCTATGATGTGTATATAAGCACGGCTCTATGGACAAAGTTTTAAATTTGCTTCCGTTTGGCCCCTTTACTCTGATGAGTTTTGTCTTATTTGGTTTGAGGCCGTAGGTAATCTCGTGATTACTGGCCGGTTATGGCCTTAACCCATAGGGGCAGGTTCGGGTCGTGACAGAGTGGTATCAGAGCACGAGTTAATAACTCACACACTTGTCCAAAAGAGCAATAAGCGTCTAGAGAAGATCTAGGATGCATTCATGTGATAAGTATGAATCTGAAAGCATCAAGAATACGCTTAAATGTTTAATATGAACGATTATGTATGATAAGTTTGTAATTCGCTTGCATTGCAAATTATTTGAATACGTACGCTCTTTAGTATATGCATACCTGTGAATCTTTTGTATAAAGTATAATGCAAGTTTAATTAGATGGTGAGAATATGTGATTATATGAGATATAAATTGTTACACTAATGTGTACAACAAGTTTGTTTTGTTATAATGCACATACATGAACATATGAGTCATGAAAAGTTGCTTATGTGCATTTGATTCTGCAAATGGGTGTCTATGTGAAATATGAACATGATTTGAGTATATAACTACTTAGTAAATGTTCAACATGTGATATCTGATAAGTATGCAATCATCTGTTACGTATGTGATAAATTGTGCCTTGACGATACATAAAATGGGAATATAACAATGTGCCTATGTGCGAATGTACGCATGTGTATCTGTGTTTATTTTTTGTATTGGGCATCCCGATATTTGGCAAGGCTTAATAAGAATTTGTGTAGAACATGGATAAAGTGAGGGCATACGAGTTGGCAGACTCTTCCACAGCCCGACTTGATAGACTGCAAATAATAGAACAAGAAATGGCAGAGATTTTAAGACAACAACGTCAGTTGCCACTACGGCAAGAACCTTTGCCACCACCAGTGCAAGAGCACCAAGTAAATGTGTTGGAAGTTACAAAATATGTTGAGGTGCTAGACCGAACACTGATGACCAAAGCTAACATGAACCGATCTTCTGAATAGAAAAGCAAGAGACAAGGCTTTTTCTCAAGGAAGAGGTCATTTAAAAAGCGAAATGCGGGATCATCGCGCACTTCAAACTCTACAAGGAATACAACACCGACATGTAATGAATGTGGTAAGAAACACTGAGGAGTTTGTTATCGAATTTCTGGGGCTTGTTATAGGTGTGGTAAAATGGACCATATGGTAAGGAACTGTCCCCGAACTGAACAAAATGTGAATAAATCTTCCGCCTTAGCTAGATTCGTACCAATGGTAGGAATTGCTAATCAGGATAGAGTAATCACACTCATCCCAGAAAGCGCTCAGAATATTGCGACCGTTATTCCAGGTATCTATACTGTCTATAAACGATTGGTTATGTGTTAATTGATTCTGAATTAGTACATGTGTACATCTTCGCTTGGGATATTATTTGATTCGGATCGGCATCTTCTTTCGTATCTGCTGCATGTGTATCCAGACTTGTTAGACCTACAAGGTCGAGACCGTATTCATTGAATGTATATGCTCTATTTGGGAAATTTGTGAAATATGTATTGGGATATCGATTAAATCTGCACATGCACATGTACATCTAAACCTATGCTCAGGGTGATTTGTTATATTACTGTCTTCAATGACTAAACCACTGGAATTATGACTCTGTGATTGTGTGACTAGGTTGAGCGCCCCAAATAACGAACTTTATAAATTGCGAGATCATGTACTTGGATTGGTAGAAAATTGACTGAACTATGTGACTATATTGGGCTTAACTCGTAAACCTATGATTCGTGACTAATTTGGAACTTTTGCGTAACAGACCCTATCTTATGTGCAACCGAGGAACTTTGTTTAATGTGTTACTGTGCACCATGTGCTTGCATATAAGACTTATTTGGGAACTGCTGTATTGATTATGATACATACCTCTTGATATGAACAACTGCATGCATTCGCAACTACACCTGAACTTATGTGAACAATGCCGTATTGTACATGACCTGAGATATTTTGGTATAAACAGTCGTGATGAATGACTCCGATTTGACTTTGAGAACTAATGAACTTAGGACAGTTGTGAAACTATCAACCATGTACCTAAGTAAACGAAGTATGCCTTACAGAACCAAATGTACCCTATTTGAGAAAACTTTTATCTGATTCGATTTGATAGACCTTATGCTTGATTTGGCCTGATAGAACCCTCATTGGATATGATCTGACAAGACCCTTGCTTGGATTGATCGATACGACCCTCTATCTAATTTGATTTTGTAAAAGGGGGATTAAGAATTACTTATAAATAAATAGCTAGATTATTCTGGGCAGGAAAACTGATAGACCCAAAATTTGAATCCGTTCGGAATACTTGACTTATTTGAAAGACCTTAAGTGGGCTATCAGCAGATTGATCTAACCATGAACACCATTGAGAACCAACCTCCAACTATCGAGGACATACGTGTTAAAAATGAACCGAATTGTGCAAATCCAGTGATTGGGTGTCTTAAGGAACAATGCTTGCGTATTGTCATGTTCTTACGTATTTGACGCTAAGGAAGCTGGTGACAACAGATTGATTTGATTGTAAACAGTACTGAATATTTATCCTCGACTAATAGAATATGTCTCATATGTCTGCTTCAGTGTTATCGGATTTTGGGAAATCAGGTTATGGTGAGTGGTATTGTGTTTGTTTTGATGACATTCTTGAGACGTCCTTTCATGCTAGGGGACGTTAAGCCTATGTAGCACCTTTGTTGAGATATCTCTTTTGCCACCGATGGTTTTGTATGGGTGGGTTTGTCTAATCGATCTCGGATCGGCCACCGATGGGCGTGAACGGGTGTGCTTTGATCCCGAGACGATTATTCCCTTGTTTTGTTCGGCATGTCATCCTTTGGTATTATGTAGATGTTATTGACATCCAAGAAGCTTTGAAAAACCTTGATTATCCGTAAGTATGTGAATTGGGTACGTCTTGTAAATAACTGCTCAGTGCCGTTATATTCTGTAATTGGGACTCTGGGGATGTGTAAATTATGCTTAACGTGTGATTGACTCCTTTGATATTGTCTTTGACATCATGGGGGTTTATATATGAATTGCCTTATGCATTTGATGACTATCTGATAATGTGGAAAGACTCAATGGAACAGAGGATTGAATATTAAACTGAATTGTAAACCGTAAACCGTTGAATGAATTGAGAACACGTGTATTGTGTTAGAAATTGACTGCTTTGATGTTATTGTACTTTACAATCAATATTATGGGGATAGACGGACTGTGTGCATTGTATGGGTAATTGCTTCGATGCTACCTTTGTTGATTCGGGAATCAGTATCTGGATCCACTTTATATTCCTGAAGACTTTTGATTGACCTTGGAAAACTGTGATGAGTCACTGAACTAAATACCGAATTAGATTGTGAATTGTGGGATTATTGGAGAATGAATTGAACTTCTGTGACGAGGAAATCATTGAATTTGTGTCCAAATGTTTTTGGTGACAACAAATTGAAGTTGAACATCAGATATAGACGGGATTACTTCGACTTCTCTCCATCACGGAATGGAAATAGAAATATGTGACTACGAATTTCATTGTGGGGCTGCCTTGGACACCCAGGGTATAAGTTCCGCTTGGGTTATTGTATATAGGATTACTAAGTTTGCTCATTTCCTTCTTGTGAAATTTTTGTATGATGCTTATAGACTAGCAATTGTTTACATCAACAAGATTGCTTGTTTGCATGGGGTCCTAGTATCTATTGTTTTGGACAGGAATCTTAAAATGCGTTTGAATTCTGACAAGCCTTCGAGAGGCAATGGGAACTGAATTGTGAGTCAGCGCTACTTTCCATCTGCAAATTGATGTATAATCAGAAAGAACTTTGGGAGAAATGCTCCAAATATATGCAGTAGATTTTTCAGGGAGTTTGGAAGATCTATCTATTGTTGGCAGACCTTGCTTACAACCACAGCCTACACTCTAGTTTTGGTGTGACACTATACAAGCCTTGTATGGAGGAAAATGTAAGTCTTTGACTGCTTGAGAACAGAGTGTTGCTTGATTCTGAAACTAAGTAAACGACTATCAAAAAGGATTGGAACCGTTGAATGAAAAGTGTTCTGAATTGTGTTCGACTAAAGGTAAAATAAGTTTGGAGGACCAAACTTCCTAAAGGGGGGAACACTGTGATAACCCTATTCCGTATTATGCTAAATGGTCCTTATTATAAATGTGATTATGTGTTTGATATAATTTCGTGTGCCATTATATGAGAATATGTGGTTTTGAATTTCTATCTGTTCACCGTAGGAATATCTGTTTGATTATCCGCTTTGAAAATTAAATTGAAGACCTTATCGGCCACGAAACCCGGAATTGATTGCGCCATTGTGATTGGCATAATTTTTAGAGCCTACGGTGAAATTTAATTGAAAATTGTTTCGGATCAAAATAATTAGATTCAGAACGATTAATTAAGTGCCTAATTATTTAATATTAATGATTTTGACTAGTGGGACTTACATAAAAGGGCACAATGCACTCAATTCCTCTCTTTTATCCATTTAGGCTGAGATTTCTCTAGAGAGGGAGAGAGAGGGCCGGTTCTAGAGAGAAAGGAGGAGGAGTTATGCATTTTGATTCAATATTGTGAAATTGGAAGTTAAAACTCAAAGAACATTGAGTGTTTGAAGCTCCTAGGTGAGTAATCAATTCTTGATTTATGAATTGTGTATGTAATTTTGTGAAATCAAGTGGTATGGTAGCTCATGGCTAAGATTGAGCTGAATTTGAAGTTAAAATGAACATGCATGTGCATAATTGTTACAATTTTGGGTATTCTAGCATGTAGCATGTTAAATATGAAGAATGGAGCATCAAATCTTACATGCATGAGTAGTTTTGGGTAGCTTCATGATTTGGAGCATCATTTGTACCATTTGTAACAGAAATGCAGTCAAAATTTGACATGCATGCATGATTGAAGAAGTTATGGAATTGGTATGAAGTTTGAATGTTTGGATTTTGCTCATATGAAAGAAATGTTGATCTATTTGGGAATTAAATGATGACTTTGAACAATCTGGTGTCATACTTTTATACTCTCATGTAATGTAATATGTTTGCATGTTTTTGAACTGAAATCATGTGTTTTGGAACCTTTAAATGTCAAATTTCGGCTCAAGAACATTGTTGGAAAACCCAGAATTTTTTGTGTTCGCTCGAGCGTGGAAACCGCCGCTCAAGCGGGAAATACGTAATCCTAGAACTTTTTGCAGACATGGTGTCCGCTCGAGCGGTGAAGTTCACGCTCGAGCGGGGAGCTATGTAGACAGACCTTCAGCTCGAGCGCCAGACTTCACGCTCGAGCGTAAATTCGATGCATCCAATACTACTGCAGACCTTATGGGTCCGCTCGAGCGGGGAAGTCCACGCTCGAGCGGGGACCTTGTTTTTTGAAATTTTGAAAATGCATTCTGTGTTCCGTTTTCCGTTCCCTTTCACTTCTAAGTACTCTTAGGCATACATTGAGCATTGTAAATGAGTCAGAAGAATAAGAATTAAGCCTAAAGAGGAATATGTGAATTAAGAACGGATTGAATCGGTTGTGACCCATATGTGTTATGTGATGTGTAGGGTCAAGCTCTTGGGCAAATCAATCAGCCGATCACTGTGAGTAATATCTTAACAAAGATATCTGAAATATGTTATTGTCCAATTGCTTACGTCCATGTAAGTTTTATAAGATTCGTTGATTCAATTGGTGGACAATATTTGCTATACCGAATGAATGGATGGGCAAGATGCCGTTTTGACAAGAATGAATGGATGGGCCAGAGGCCGTTTTGACAAGAATGAATGGATGGGCCAGAGGCCGATTTGACAAGAATGAATGGATGAGCCAGAGGCCATTTTGACAAGAATGAATGGATGGGCCAGAGGCTGTTTTGACAAGAACGAATGGATGGGCCAGAGGCCGTTCTGACAAGAATGAATTGATGGGCCAGAGACTGTTTTGACATGAATGAATGGGCCAGAGGCCGTTTTGACATGAATGGATGGGCCAGAGGCCGTTTTGACATGAATGAATGGG
Source organism: Camellia japonica (assembly GCA_030407325.1). NCBI lineage: Eukaryota > Viridiplantae > Streptophyta > Magnoliopsida > Ericales > Theaceae > Camellia > Camellia japonica. The sequence goes on from JAPPVO010000036.1 coordinate 160,086,030, forward strand.
CCAGAGGCCGTTTTGACATGAATGAATGGGCCAAAGGCCGTTTCGATATGAATAAATGAATGGGTCAAAGGCTAGTTTGACATGAATAACAGTTTGACACGAATGATAGTTTGACATGAATAACAGTTTGACATGAAAGTATGAATGGGCCAAAGGCCAGTTTGACCTGAATGATACGAATGAATTGGGCCCGAGGCCGTATGATGTGTTTGGAATCGCAGTTACTCAACTTACATATGTCTATGTATTTGTGTATTAGTTAGAAATATAAACTGGGCCCAAGGCCGTTTTGGGTATATTGTTCCAATGTATATTCTTGATTTGATATTATTCACTGGGCTTTCGCTCACGCTCATTCATCTGTTTGTAGGTGAACTTAGAGAGGTCCAGACCCAGCCTCAGTGAAGTCTGTATGGAACAACCAAAGTTTTGAAGAGTCAGCTCTTGTGTCTCACGCACGAGACACATCTTCGCCCTTTTGCCATTTTGTATATTTCGTCATGTTGGCGAGGACTTTGGTATACGTCTGTGTATAGTTTTGTTTGGCTGACTTAGATTTGAATGATCCTGTCTGTACAGAACTTTATGCTACTATGCTTTCTGTTGTGAGTTATTAATATATGTAAATGTGGAATGCTATGATGTGCATATAAGTACGGCTCTATAGACAAAGTTTTAAATTTGCTTCCGTTTGGCCCCTTTACTCTGATGAGTTTTGTCTTATTTGGTTTGGGCCGTAGGTAATCTCGTGATTACTAACCGGTTATGGCCTTAACCCATAGGGGCGAGTTCGGGTCGTGACAGTCCTTCTCTCCAGATAAGATTAATCCTTGGGCACTCCATTACTTTAAACACCCCAATTAAAAATTTAAATTTTTATCTATTTTTATGGATACTCCAAATAATACCTATTATGTCCCGAAAAAACTTAAAAACCTTAAAGATATACTAGAAACCTTCTTTCCACACCCCCATTAATACATGGCCAAGTTTGGCATGTCACAAAAAAATCAAAAAGTTACTAAAAAAATTATTCAAAAAGTTAAAAAGTTGTCACTATTCACTAAAAAAAAAAATTAAAAAATTAACTATTCACCAACACATCAATCTAACGAAATTAGATCTGTGCTGCGGTTGTGTGACAAAAAGTTGCACAGTTGGGGGCAATTTTACCACACTGCTGTTCGGCCTGTGGAGACCCATCACGGGTCCTGTTTTGATAATCTGAACCGCTGAATGTGTAGAACTCGTCGAGTACTATATGCTTGTAAAAAATCACATTGATCGGATATCGATAACTACATGATCAAATCAGTTTTGTATAAAAAAATAAAGATGTTATAATTAACGGTTGGAAAAAAACAAATTTGATCAGATAGCTATCGATATCCGATTAATGTAATTTTTTACAGGTATATAGTACTCGACAAGTTCTACACATCAAACGGTTTAAATTATCAAAACGGGACCCGTGATGGCCCCCACAAGCCGAATAGCACCGTCCAGTGCAATGTCTAAAAAGTAGACAATTGCTTCTTACCATCTATTCCACCTTTGCAGACATGACAGCCGTGCAAGTCACCCTCTAATCTTCTTCTACACTCTAACTACACACTAATTTATACAATATTTTAATACACATTTTTTTATAAAAAGTCAAAAAGTTAACTTAAACAACCATATTTTTTTCTTCAACTTTTTTCTAAAAAATCAAAAAGTGCACTTATTTAGGATACTCCAAACAACCTTGTAAAAGCGTACTAATCCAAATAATTACACATTACTCATGCAAATAGATTATTTTTTGACCTTTCAAACGAAAGAGTAAATGAGTGATCACAAATTATTAATGCAAATAGATTATTATTATTATAATTATTATTATTATTATTTTATAGTTATTTTGGTTAGGTTAAGCATTTACATTTGGGTGAATTGTACTAACAGTCTTTGTAGTTTATAATTTATGTCATTTTGATTATTGACTTTTCAATTGTGATATATTTTAATTCTAATTTTTGAATTTTATTCTAAATAAGGACAATCAAACATATTCATTTGCAAACGGTTTATTTCAAGGGCAAAGTACTCGTATAACTTATTTTGTGTTAGTTAACTTGTATATTGTTTGAAATATGATGACATTTTTTTAATAAATAATGTTGGAATTTTCTTGGTTATAAAGTTCTGTTTGGTTTGGTTTTTAGAATCTATTTTTATAAAATTTTTCTAAGAAACTAAAAATTAAACTGGTGAAATTTTTTTTAAAAATACATCATTTTTATATAATTTTATTTTTTGAGATGGTAGAAATAAATTTTTTTATATTTATTTTTATTAAATTAGTTTTTATTTTTTCAAAAGTCAAACATGACAGCAATTTTGATATTATTATTAAATCAATCCATTAAATCAAAAAATTCAAAAATATTTCATATATTAAACATATCAATTACACACTAAAAACCTAATAACTATCCATTATATCTGTTAACAACAAATAAAACCATTTATTACATGATAACTTTTCAAAAATATCAACAAAAACAATCACCTATTACATGATCATCATCCAAACACATACCAAAAATTAATTTGGTAAAAAATAAAAAAAAATAAAAATGTAAAAAATTTATAATTTTTTATATAATTTTATCTTTGGTGGTTAGAAACAATTTTTAAAAATTCAAAAATAATTTTTTAACATTTATTTTTGTCAAACTAATTTATATTTTATCAAATTGATAGCTTTGCCTTTAAATGGAGTAACAGTATTTTCAATTATTTTTATTTGAAATAAAATTCAAAATTTAAAAATAAATATGTCATAATTAAAAAATTAAGAATCAAAATAATACAAGTTCTAAATTATAATGACCGTGAGTGTAATTCATGCTTTACATTTTTGTACAATGTTTGATAAATCAACTGAAAAGAAAACTAATAATAATGGGGGCGGGACCTCTTCTTCATATGTTACAGTCATTGGTAGTTCGGTTTGGCTGTATTGATGATAAAATAGTATGATTTTCCTTTTGTTTTGATTCTCTTAATTTATTTTGTGCATTAATTAAATTCTTTCATAATCAAAACAATAATAAACGCGGTAATTATATTTGGAAAAATTAGTGAAAAATCTGTCCCAAAAGAGATATAAAGCATTAAAAAGTCACTAAAAGATTGGCTGAAAAAGTTACCGACAATAGCAGTTGGCAGCAGTAGGTGTTGGCGGTAAGGTAGAGAAATGTGTGATATTCAACAAATAAGAACATGTGTCATATTTCAATAGATAGTTAGTTTGATAAATTTGAACAGATCGACAAATAAGTTGACTTCAACAGATAGTTATCCTCTTAAACAAATTGTGTCATTTTGACCTAAAGAAATTAAAGTTTGGGCCTAATGATCTAAAAGATTCAGAAATTGATTTATGGCCTGAGTGCCCGTTATATTTTGGGTTGAGTTAAGTTTAAATTTGAATTTGACTATCACGTAGTGGTCTGTAAGATTTATCACGGGTCTCGTTTCAATAATCTAAATTATTTATTTTGTGAGGCCCTCAAGTTGTCTCATTTATAAAAAAATTATGTTGATTCGATAATAATAACCATTTTAATTTATCACATTTTTCTAAAAAATTATGTTTTTTAAAATATACCATCGATTTTTTAGTGACCAATGTAATAAAATAAAATAAAAATTACAATTATTAAATTAATTTAATTTTTTTATAAATAATATATATGAAAAATTTTACAAAATAAATTATTCAAATTATCGAAATGAGAACACAAATAAGTTCCATGAACCTCAACACGATAGTCAACCCCAAAAACATATGACGGTTCAAAAATTTTAACAATTAAACCCCCATGTAATTTAAATTGAAGTGCAAAATGAATGAAAACTATAAAATTTAAATGTTCATTAACTTATTTTTTTTTGATGTTTTTATCTTTTTATTTTTTTCAACTTTGAGTAAATTTTTTTTAAAGTCTATCCTAAACTATTATAAAAAAAATAATAAATAAAATAAAATTATTAAGTTTCGATTTTTTAAAAATTCATGCCTTTTTTGACCCAACCACATGGGTTAAGTCTAATTTCCTTATAATATTTTATACTATCTATCTATAAAGTAAACATCTTAGTTGGTATTGACACACAAAAATAAAACCGTGCAAGGCTAATTATTATACCGTGGTTAATGAGATATGTCTTTTATATTAAGATATCATTTTATTTATAAAATAAGATATATATATTTTAAAGTATTATGACAAATAGAATTTTTCACAGAAATAGGAGAGCTATGACCCTAATAATCTTCTCCTACACAATGATGTTATGATTGGTGGAACGAGCAGAGCCTACGTATTTGTGTTGAGTGATTGATAAACATAAAAAGATTTAGAAAATTGTGATTGGTATGTGGTATCGCCACGTGGCACTCTACGACTAACTAATAATTTTTCGTAGTCAAACTCAGAGTAACTATTAGGTACTTAGACACAATATACTTTATATGGTGCCTTTCTGTATATCTGTTTTTGGATTCAACGATAAGGATTATCCAAATCAGTTTACACGCACCTCAATTAATCCTTTTCTTAGTCCTGTCAAGGACAAATCATCCACGCCAAGATTACGAATTTTAATATTTTTGATTGACTTATATGGTGAGATTTTTTGTATTCATAATGGTTCAAACGTAAATTCCAAACCATTTTCTATTTATAAAATTTTACACTTTATAATATTTAAAACTGCATCTAAATGAGAAATTTCACAATTATTTGCAAATCCAAAAACATGATATTTATACCCATATCTTGGCATTAACCTTTTAAATGACATGGGATTATGTGTCAAATTTTTTTGAGTAGTTTTTGGGTCAAGCAACGTGAATAAATTATCTCGTTCAAAAAAATAAAAAATAAAAAAAATGAATAAATTATAATTAACCCTATTATTAGTGATTTTGATGTGAAAGAATTTAATTAATATACAAATTTTGTAATATCAACAACAAAATACGTAATTTCGTCACAAATTAACATAACAAAAAATACTATAACAAAGTCATAAACATTTACAACATTAATTATAAAATTTTAGATATTTTGTTACGTCAATTTATAATGAAATTACACAATTAGTGGTTGATGTTAAGAAAATTGTGGTAAAATTACACATTTTGTTCTAAGTTTCGTGTCAATGCACATTATATGCAATTCTATTACAAAATTACATAAATTTTTCTCAAACTTAACTAAGTAATCTTATAAAAATTCTTAAGTTAAACATAAATTTACGTAAGTCTTAAGTTTTTATGAATTTACGTAAATTTGTATTTAAATTGCGTATTTTTGTAAAATTACTTATATAAATGGACGAATTACACTAACAGTCCATATATAGTTTGAGATTTGTATCACTTTAGTCCCTGACTTTTCAATTGTAATACATTTGACTTTAAATTTTGAATCTTGTTCCAAATAAGGACAATACCATTGCTCAATTTTAAGAACAAATTCGTCAGTTTGATAAATATAAATTAATTTGACACAAATAAATGTCAAAAAATAATTTTGAATTTTTAAAAATTATTTCTACCCATCAAAGATAAAATTATGTAAAATTGATAAATATTTTATACATTTATTTTTTTTATCAAATTAATTTTTATTATTTGTTTGGATGATGATCATTTAATGAGTGGTTGTTAGGTTTTTAATGTGTAATCGATATATTTAATATATGAATATTTTTAGTTTTGGAGTTTTTAATTTAATGGATTAGTTTAATAATAATATCAAAGTTGTAGCTATATTTGACTTTTGAAAAAATAGAAATTAATTTAATGAAAATAAAAACAACCACCCATTACATGATCATCTTCCAAACACATAATAAAAATTAATTTGGTAAAATAAATAAATAAATGTGTAATGGTATAAATAAATAAACACATAATTTTATCTTTAGTTGGTAGAAATAATTTTACAAAATTCAAAAATATTTTTTTGACATTTATTTTTGTCAAATTAATTTATATTTGATCAAATTGACAACTTTGTCCTTGAAATTAAGCAATGATATCTTTAATTGTCTTTATTTGGAACAAAATACAAAATTTAGGATCAAATGTGTCACAAAAAAAGTCAGAGACTAAAATGACACAGGGTAAATTACAAATACACCTCCTGAAGTTTGTTTAAAATATGAATTGCCCCCTATGGTTTGTAAAATTACAAATATTTCTCTGTCAGAATTTTTTATTTAACAGAATTAATTGAAAAAGTGAAATTTTTAACTGTTTACCTATACAATAATAAAATTATCTGAATTATTAATTGAAATACAATTTTAACATTATTAAAACTGTTAATTAACTTAATGATTTATTAATAAAATGACCTATTTGTTATGAAATTAGAAATCTTAAAATTTTTTTTTTTTTTTTAAATTATAAAAAATAATTTATAATTTAAGTAAATATCAAAAAATATGCTTGTAATTTACCTTTTGTGATAAAATTACATATAATATACATTTAATACCGAAATATTTCCCAAAAGAATATTGAACGATATGAAAAAGTAAAGGAAAATCATCCAATATATAGTAGAGCAGCACCCAAAAACCAAACCACCACCCATTGAGTGGGCTGTCTGCATTCTTATTTTGAAAAAGACAAAATTAAAATACTGTATAAGAATTTAAAGAATAAAAAATGAGAAAGCAAGTCAGTCCTGTTTCCACACCATTCCCTTTGCCAGCTAAAAATGTGTGCCAGCCACCATCAATTCCTCTTCATTTTTTTGTTTTTGGTCCTGATTCTCTTCTTTTCCTCTGTCTTCGTAATGGATAGCAGTTAACTGCACCAAAACACCAGTTGACACTTTTATTGGAGTTAAAAAATGGAATTAGCTCCTCTCCGGTCCGTTATCGGACGGGAGAGCATGTTTGATTATTGTGGGTTTTGATTCGAGTTCATTTTAATAATTTAAATTGTTTAATTTATATAGTTCGTCGAGTATATTATTTATGTAAAATATTACGTTGATCGAATATCGATAGATATTTGATTATATTGCATTTCCGTCAATGACATGCATAATTTTCAAAATAAATTATAATAAAAATATGATCTGATTAAATGACTATCAACATTTGATTACCGTGATTTTTTTATAGGGATGGTGAAATCGATGAGTTCTACACATTGAACGGTTTAGATTATCAAAAAAGTCTAGATTAGGGCCTAAAATGACCCAACAGTATCCTCTAGCCTAATAACAGACTGGAAAGGAGCCAACTCCTTTAAAAAATATACGAGTATTTATTGAAAAATCTTACTCAAGACGCTTGTATTTTAATTAACTCAGTTATTTTATTTATTTATTTTTATTCTATTAAATTCTATCAATTGAGACTTTTATTCCAGAAGGTTCTATTTTCCATTTTGTAGTATTTTTTTTTGTTTTACTGTTTTACCCTTCTAGTTGGTTATTCAATATTTTTTTTGTTGTAATATCTCTACATATATTGCGTGTAATTTACATGTTACGTTTGGCATGTTCGTGATTTTTGTCGAAGGTCCCAAAGTTCTTGCAAGATGCGATTTATGTTACGATTTCTCCAGATTTTTTAGTGTGCATATTTACACCCTTAAGATTGGGACAATCAAAACAAAATCACATTTAATATTTTATAACGTTTTCAATTGTTTTCATAATGAGAACATTCACAAAACAATTTCAACAATACAATAAATCTCATATTTACAAACCCCTTCAATATACTGCCTATTCAATTATTAATGTTATAATGTTCACACAAAAGCAACATTTTACAAATTCAATATGACCATCCATAATACTAATTAGGATTGTGTAAAATATCGCTTAATCCGCTAAAACCGTACTGATCCACATCAATCCGCACCGCTCTAACCGCTAACCACGGTTTAAACTTTAAAATTTATAATTCGCCAACCGAATCGATCCGCTCCGCTATAGTTGTAGCAATCCCGGTTTCAATCCTTCTTTTATGTTTTGCCACTTCGACTGGGCCGGTCGGGGGTCGAGGGGGCAGCGCCCCTTCGTGGGGGTCGAGGGGGCAGCGCCCCTTGGCGGGTCCAAGGGCAGCGCCCTGGCGGGGGTCGAGCTGCCTGGTCAGCTCGCGGGTTCCAAGGGCAGCGCCCTGGCGGGATTGAGGGGCAGCGCCCCTCAAAATAAAAATTCAAAATGCATTCGAAGTTGCTTGACCTATGTCCGCAAAAATACTGGGAGAGCGTATTTCACGCTCAAGCGTAGGGTTTCACGCTCGAGCGGACTGTGCTTTATCAGGTCGCAAATGCTGCTTTTCAAATCACTTTTGCAATTCTCTCTCTCTCTCTCTAAAACTCAGAAATATCCAGATCTAGAGTCTCTCTCTCTAGAAACTATCTTCTTCCTTTGATTTTTTCAAATCCATTGGGATTTTGGCCATAGTTCCTTCGCCAAAGTTGTGTAATTTCTCGAGGGCTTTGTTGTGTGTGGTGGAGATCGAGTTTCATCGTCGTTGATTTTGGGGTTTTAACTCTTTTCATCTTCTCCATTTGAGCTCCGACTTTGAGGTAGGGATTCCTACTCATTCTTATGTGTTTTAACATAAATGTTGAGTTATTTGTATAAATGGTTTGATTTAGGAAGTTAAGGTTGGAGATCTATAATGTTGAAAACAGGGGTTTTGTTCCATTGACTCATACCTGTATATTTTGGATTTAAAAATGAAGATTATTGATGTTTTGATAATATTTCAGCCTTTGGGTCAATATTGAGAAAAAGAGAAAAATGTCATGTTTGGGTATATTTGGGTCATTACTGTAATTAATGACAATTAATACGGAAATATGAAATTGAGTTGGAAATAATAAAATCGACTCAATATGAGGTAGAATGGTGGAGTTGGATTCATTAATCACTCACTTTGAAAACGTTGAGATTATATATATCTGTTGTAGCATTTATTTTCTGTTTAGAAATAACTGCTTTGGGCTATCGGTGGAGGATAGTCGTGATTGTTGTAGACAATGTATGATGCTTAGGCAAACTAAAACTAATCAATTGAAATGTCATCGAATATGACGGTTGTGATAATACATCAAAATTGTGTATTAAATGAACATGTATATGATGATGTTTATATACATTGTGTTGTGTGGGAGGAGATAGGGGATGTACTCCATGGTTTAAGGGAAGATAGGGGATGGACTCTTAAACCGGATGCTGTTTGGGAGGAGATAGGGGATGTACTCCATTGATACAGCAAATAAGTGTATTTATTGAAGTATTGATATAGCAAATCTGTATATCATATATGAAGTATGGAAGTGTTTTGTTTAAGATTGATACAGCAAATATGTGTATCCATTGTGAAGTACGAAATGTTTAATTTGAGTCTTTATCTCAATTGAAATGGAAGTACTGTTGATATGAGATGTAATCTCACTTAAAGGGTATGGCCAGGTTCTGAGCTAGGATTATGAATTAAGAAAATGGAAATTGTTATGAAACATGGATACATTTGTCATGTAATTGAAATGGATTGTGAATGGATGTATGTGAGTCAAACATTTATCGAATGCTCACGTTTTAGTTATTGCTCATATTATGTTTAGCATATCTCTACTAGGCTGTTAGCTCACCCTATATGGGAATATCATTTTCAGGTGAAGGTGAGATGTTAGGCAATAGCATGGATGGACTCTCGGGAAGCAAGAGTTTCCTAGTTATGCTTTATGTGTGCATGAGTGTTATTTGTAAAGCCAAGGGCTTAATGTGTATTGAGCGAGACTCTATTTGTGTAACCAAGCAATGTCTTGGAAAGATGAAAGCCTTTATGGCATTTAATTGCTTGTTAAACAGTGCACTCTGATATATGAATTTATGTTGTTTCTTATATTTATTCCTCATATGAGTTATCTTTATTGCAATATTTCGGGGCTTGACAATAGTTAACACATATATATTTTTAACTTTCAATGAAATATTAATATAAAAATAAGTGTGAGAGAGATTTAAGATATGAAATTAATTATAAATTAGTGGTTATATACATAAAACATATTATGCAAAATTACTTTGTGTTATATATCTAAAAAATATTATACAAATTAGTATTATATATTATGCAAATATATGATAATTATGTAGAATATTCTTCAAACCGCCAATTCGTCAAAAACCGCCCAAATCGTAATTTGTCAATCCGCTAATCTATTAATCCGTCATTCAATTTGTAATTTTACTCTCAAACCGCCTGAATCACACCGCGCACACCCCTAACACTAATGACCAGTATAGCTTAGACAGTTCAGACAATGACAATGCTAGCCAAACACTAACCCAAAACGGTGAGAATGCTTCAAGGCCTGCTAAAAGTAGTCGAGTGCATATTAGCAAAAGAATAGTGTATGTTAGAAAACCCTCTTAACAACTGTTCGTTAGTTTGTTAGATGGTTATCCTTTTGTATATAAATATATCAATCCACTATTGTAAACTCCAAGAGAGTTAGTTCATTTGATTAAATAAAATCAGTTCAGTTCTTTATCTCTCTCTCTTCAAATACATGGTGGATATTCACACCCCTAGGAACGTGACAATCAAAACATAATCATATTCACATTGGATAGATTTTAAACTCACGATAATGGAACAGCCTTACAAGAGACCTTAGATTTCAAAACCCTACACGTGTACATTGTGCCGTATACATTTTAGTAATTTTTGTTTTTTTATAAAAAAAATATGCAAAAAAATAGAGAGAGTAATGTGATAATTTATAATGATTTTTTGACTTTTTGATTAAAATTGAAAGTTGCCAAACGAGAATGTGGATTTCAATAGGGTTTTTTTTTTTTTTAATGATTTTTTGAAATTATTGTAGCCGTTAGGGTTTGATTACATCTCACAAAACAACATTAAATTCAAAAAATGACTTACATTTCTTGCCCTCTTAAAAAACAATGTGGAATTCTATAATGGCCACTAGTTTTGTTATTCATTGTTAAGATGATGAGTATTTGGATATGGAACAATGTGAAGTAACCGATGGCACAATACTTGATTAGAAGTAGAATAAGAACGTGGAAGCTAGGGCACTAATTTGGGAAAAAATTCAATCCAACGTTTCCAACACGTCTTAATACATGACGATAGTATTGTCAATTGGCTATTAATGGGACTAATTAGAACATAAGAAAAAAGGTTAAATGAATTGATGCATAAGTACTAAAGTGTGAACTTGTGAAAAATGTCACTAAAAAGAAGGATAATTATTCAATAATTTTAAACCATTCATTTTTATCTTTTCAAAAGGTGAATCCTAATTAAGGAAAATCTCGAGTTTAACCTTTTTTTTTTTTTTAAAGTGATTGATCCCAAGTGACAAAAATCATAACTTAACCTTTTGCATATTTTTTTCAACTTTCATTCATAAGCCACTGCATTTGCAATTCGAGAGTTGTTTCATTATTTTTAATTATTTTTGGTTCATCAATACCAAAAACCATATTATTGAATATTATAATTTTTGATAGGGGAATATATACGGTGGTTCAAAATATTACACAATTTGCATCGATCCATCTGTTAATCACGGATTAGTTTAATTCGCGATTTGAAATTTATAATTCACTTTTGAAATATTGCCTGCCATAATTAATACATATATATATTTTTTATTTTTAATAAACTATTAAAGTAAAAATCAATGTGAAAAATATCTGTAAAATTTGTACAAATTAGCATTACATATATATAATATAAATTAATATTATACATGTACGGGGAGCAAATATTCCGGCGAACCCGTACTCCTTTCTTCCAAGCTCCGTTTCTGTCCGACCACCTGAAAGCACAACGACGGTGAGCTACCCGGCGGTGTGTGGCCGGAAAACCCCTCCGACGATCAAGTTAGCACACACCTAGGGATAAGGAGAGAGGGAGGAGAGAGTTCGAGTGTAAGGATTTCTTACAAGAATGTTCGTCTGTCGCGTATGGGGGGTGCAGACATGCTTATATACCCTTCTGCGCCCCAAACCTGCTCCTAAAGGTCTCTCAACACGTGGCTCTGCTATCCCATCCGTCAGCATGAATCCTGCTGAGCCTCACCTAATCTCAACTGCCCGCTCACTCTACTAGGAGCTCGGCAGCCGAGCTACATCATCTTGTCCGCCGACGGCCGTGCTATGCTTCATGTCCAAGCACTCCACAAGCTGTGCTCAATGAGGACCGGGCTTCCTGCCGAGCACCGAACAGCTCGTGCTTAACTGTGGTCGGCCTTCCTGCCGATCAACCAGGTACCTCGGCTGACCACACCTTTCCGGGCGCCGGTCACTTAACTTGACTGGCTTCACCTCCGCCAAACATGTAGCTCGGTCAAACCGAGCGTTGCCTCAACCGAGCAATTTCTTTGCAAACTGGGCCACACATCCTTGGCCCAACACTTGCCCGGCCCACATTTGTCCGGCAAAACTCTGTCCGGCCTAAATCTGTCCGGACCAGTACCAGATCATTAATCTCCCTCTCAATTGCCCCTTAATTCCGTCCGCGCTAGCGTGACCGGGATTACCTGTTCCGACCGGGATAAACTCTTCCTCGGCCTCAGCCAGCATACCGTCAACTCTTCAGCCGGAGTAAGTCATCTCGACTGGAACCGCAGAGTTGAGCAAACCATCAACTCTTCAGCCGGAGTAAGTCATCTCAGCTGGAACCACGGAGTTGAGCAATCCATCAACTCTTTCAGCCGGAGTAAGTCATCTCGGCTGGAACCTCGCAGTTGAGCAAACCATCAACTCTTCAGCCGGAGTAAATCATCTCGGCTGGAACCGCGGAGTTGAGCAAACCATCAACTCTTCAGCCGGAGTAAGTCATCTCGGCTGGAACCTCGCAGTTGAGCAAACCATCAACTCTTCAGCCGGAGTAAATCATCTCGGCTGGAACCGCGGAGTTGAGCAAACCATCAACTCTTCAGCCGGAGTAAGTCATCTCGGCTGGAACCTCGCAGTTGAGCAAACCATCAACTCTTCAGCCGGAGTAAACCATCTCGGCTGGAATTCCTTAGTTGAGCTGACCATCAACTCTTCAGCCGGAGCAAATCATCTCGGCTGGAATTCCTTAGTTGAGCTAACCATCAACTCTTCAGCCGGAGCAAATCATCTCGGCTGGAATTCCGTAGTTGAGCTAACCATCAACTCTTCAGCCGGAGCAAATCATCTCGGCTGGAATTCCGTAGTTGAGCTAACCATCAACTCTTCAGCCGGAGCAAATCATCTCGGCTGGAATTCCGTAGTTGAGCTAACCATCAACTCTTCAGCCGGAGCAAATCATCTCGGCTGGAATTCCGTAGTTGAGCTAACCATCAACTCTTCAGCCGGAGCAAATCATCTCGGCTGGAATTCCGTAGTTGAGCTAACCATCAACTCTTCAGCCGGAGCAAATCATCTCGGCTGGAATTCCGTAGTTGATCCACTTTCTTTGGCCAAAGAAGGCGAGCAAGGTCCGCTCTGCGACTTCCTTCTTGGTGGACAAGAAGCTCGGCCAAGGAACTCCAAGGAAGGCGAGCAAGGTCCGCTCCGCGACTTCCTACTTGGCGGACAAGAAGCTCGGCCAAGGAACTCCAAGGAAGGCGAGCAAGGTCCGCTCCGCGACTTCCTACTTGGCGGACAAGAAGCTCGGCCAAGAAACTCCAAGGAAGGCGAGCAAGGTCCGCTCCGCGACTTCCTTCTTGGCGGACAAGAAGCTCGGCCAAGAAACTCCAAGGAAGGCGAGCAAGGTCCGTTCCGCGACTTCCTTCTTGGCGGACAAGAAGCCCGGCCAAGAAACTCCAAGGAAGGCGAGCAAGGTCCGCTCCGTGACTTCCTTCTTGGCGGACAAGAAGCCCGGCCAAGGAACTCCAAGGAAGGCGAGCAAGGTCCGCTCCGCGACTTCCTACTTGGCGGACAAGAAGCTCGGCCAAGAAACTCCAAGGAAGGCGAGCAAGGTCCGCTCCGCGACTTCCTTCTTGGCGGACAAGAAGCCGGCCAAGGAACTCCAAGGAAGGCGAGCAAGGTCCGCTCCGCGACTTCCTACTTGGCGGACAAGAAGCTCGGCCAAGGAACTCCAAGAAGGCGAGCAAGGTCCGCTCCGCGACTTCCTACTTGGCGGACAAGAAGCTCGGCCAAGGAACTCCAAGGAAGGCGAGCAAGGTCCGCTCCGCGACTTCCTACTTGGCGGACAAGAAGCTCGGCCAAGGAACTCCAAGGAAGGCGAGCAAGGTCCGCTCCGCGACTTCCTACTTGGCGGACAAGAAGCCCGGCCAAGGAACTCCAAGGAAGGCGAGCAAGGTCCGCTCCGCGACTTCCTACTTGGCGGACAAGAAGCTCGGCCAAGGAACTCCAAGGAAGGCGAGCAAGGTCCGCTCCGCGACTTCCTACTTGGCGGACAAGAAGCTCGGCCAAGGAACTCCAAGGAAGGCGAGCAAGGTCCGCTCCGCGACTTCCTACTTGGCGGACAAGAAGCTCGGCCAAGGAACTCCAAGGAAGGCGAGCAAGGTCCGCTCCGCGACTTCCTACTTGGCGGACAAGAAGCTCGGCCAAGGAACTCCAAGGAAGGCGAGCAAGGTCCGCTCCGCGACTTCCTACTTGGCGGACAAGAAGCTCGGCCAAGGAACTCCAAGGAAGGCGAGCAAGGTCCGCTCCGCGACTTCCTCTTGGCGGACAAGAAGCCGGCCAAGGAACTCCAAGGAAGGCGAGCAAGGTCCGCTCCGCGACTTCCTACTTGGCGGACAAGAAGCTCGGCCAAGGAACTCCAAAGAAGGCGAGCAAGGTCCGCTCCGCGACTTCCTACTTGGCGGACAAGAAGCTCGGCCAAGGAACTCCAAGGAAGGCGAGCAAGGTCCGCTCCGCGACTTCCTACTTGGCGGACAAGAAGCTCGGCCAAGGAACTCCAAGGAAGGCGAGCAAGGTCCGCTCCGCGACTTCCTACTTGGCGGACAAGAAGCTCGGCCAAGGAACTCCAAGGAAGGCGAGCAAGGTCCGCTCCACGACTTCCTACTTGGCGGACAAGAAGCCGGCCAAGGAACTCCAAGGAAGGCGAGCAAGGTCCGCTCCGCGACTTCCTACTTGGCGGACAAGAAGCTCGGCCAAGGAACTCCAAGGAAGGCGAGCAAGGTCCGCTCCGCGACTTCCTACTTGGCGGACAAGAAGCTCGGCCAAGGAACTCCAAGGAAGGCGAGCAAGGTCCGCTCCGCGACTTCCTACTTGGCGGACAAGAAGCTCGGCCAAGGAACTCCAAGGAAGGCGAGCAAGGTCCGCTCCACGACTTCCTACTTGGCGGACAAGAAGCCCGGCCAAGGAACTCCAAGGAAGGCGAGCAAGGTCCGCTCCGCGACTTCCTACTTGGCGGACTAGAAGCTCGGCCAAGGAACTCCAAGGAAGGCGAGCAAGGTCCCTTATTCTCTATATTATTTCGGACACATTAAAGTTCTTCGGCAAAAGTAATTCACTTCTATTACATTGACAAAAAGAGTATTTGCATTCAGAAGTGTAGGGGAAACAAGTCATCCCTCAAAAAATTACATAAGGCCGCATTCCATGGCCGGGGTACGCCTTTGTCATCCAAATCTTCTAAGTGGTATGCCCCCTTGCCCGGTTATCTTGTAAGGCCCTTCCCAGTTTGCCCCTAGCTTGCCTTCGCCCGGCATCAGTGCGTTGCCCATGACCTTCCTTAAAACCCAGGCGCCCACTTGTCCGTTCCCACCGGGGTTGTCTTCGCGGTGGACGCCGCTGCATCATCCTCTACTCGGATGTGCTCATTGATGCGCTGCATTAGATGCCACATGGATGTCTGCTGGCTCATTGTAAGCGAATCCCTCAGCCTATGTCCGACCGGGAGACCGCGCTTATATTGGGTGATTGCCAGGTTGACCGGGCAATCTAGGATCTCATTGAAGGTTTCCCAGTACCTGGAGTTGTACGCCTTCAGCGTGTCGCTCGGCTCCATCTTGACACTGAGAAGGTGGTCGACTCCCTTCGGCGTCTTGGTGTTGGTTTTGAAGCGCGTCACAAATTCTTCCGCCAACTGATGCCACCTTTCTATGCTCCCCTCCGGCAGCCTCTCGAACCATTTCAAGCCCAGTTCGCCCAAACTTGACGGGAAGATGAGGCACATAAGAGCGTCATTTCGCCTATGTCCGGCCATGACCTGTCGGACATGACTTACGTGCATGTAGGGATCGGTCTTCCCGTCGTACAATGTGAACTTTGGCTGGTGGAAGCCCGACGGAAGAGGTGTTGTCTCTATTTCTAGGGAGAAAGGGGTGGCGCTCAACCTTGCTAAATCTGAATCCACCAGGAGCGGCGCTGCTTGGCGTGGTGGAGGCATTCCGACCTCCTCGCTGGCGTGAGCCCCATAAGATAGCCGCTGGAGCGCCGGTATCCTTTGCGCTTCCCGCCGGCGAGCTCGCTCCTTTAAGACTGCCCGCAAATCTTCTGATCGAGCAGAATCGGTGTACCTCGACGCCGTCGCCGGATGTGAGGGCTGGTAAGTACTATCTTGCGCGCTGGACTTCTCTGAACGGCGGGGTTGGGTACGCTCACCGTGGTCGCCCACTCCAGCTACACCCTTCCCTTTGACATGCCGCTTCAACTTCTCCATCTCTGCCGCCATACGCCGGATGACGGCATCTTGGTCCTTCAACTTGCTTTCCAGACGTCTGGCGCGTGAGTCTCTCCACCGCCGATGACCGTCTGGACTCCGTGAATGACCATAACTCCTTCCACGCTTATCCCGCGCGTCTCCTGACTGTCCTCCTGGGAATGTCTCCAGGTCCCCCATCGGAGAGATGGTGGGAGGTCCCTCTCTTCGTCTGCCCGACTCCGGAGTGACTCCGTCGATGGCGGACACTTGAATCTCCTCATTGTTCGCCATAGAAGGCGATCAGATGAGCTTCGGAAGACAAGGTTTTATCTGTCAGATTCCCACAGACGGCGCCAATTGTACGGGGAGCAAATATTCCGGCGAACCCGTACTCCTTTCTTCCAAGCTCCGTTTCTGTCCGACCACCTGAAAGCACAACGGCGGTGAGCTACCCGGCGGTGTGTGGCCGGAAAACCCCTCCGACGATCAAGTTAGCACACACCTAGGGATAAGGAGAGAGGGAGGAGAGAGTTCGAGTGTAAGGATTTCTTACAAAATGTTCGTCTGTCGCGTATGGGGGGTGCAGACATGCTTATATACCCTTCTGCGCCCCAAACCTGCTCCTAAAGGTCTCTCAACACGTGGCTCTGCTATCCCATCCGTCAGCATGAATCCTGCTGAGCCTCACCTAATCTCAACTGCCCGCTCACTCTACTAGGAGCTCGGCAGCCGAGCTACATCATCTTGTCCGCCGACGGCCGTGCTATGCTTCATGTCCAAGCACTCCACAAGCTGTGCTCAATGAGGACCGGGCTTCCTGCCGAGCACCGAACAGCTCGTGCTTAACTGTGGTCGGCCTTCCTGCCGATCAACCAGGTACCTCGGCTGACCACACCTTTCCGGGCGCCGGTCACTTAACTTGACTGGCTTCACCTCCGCCAAACATGTAGCTCGGTCAAACCGAGCGTTGCCTCAACCGAGCAATTTCTTTGCAAACTGGGCCACACATCCTTGGCCCAACACTTGCCCGGCCCACATTTGTCCGGCAAAACTCTGTCCGGCCTAAATCTGTCCGGACCAGTACCAGATCATTAATCTCCCTCTCAATACATTATATAAAATAGTTAATAATTATCTAAAATTATTCATCAATTAACTAACATGTTAAAATAGTCCAAATCACAATTTAATTATAAATAATAAATTTATCAATATTCACGGTCCACAATTTTAATAATACAAAAATATTTGGAAACTTTATTTTAAGAATTTTAATAGTAAGTCATACATGATACATGATAATGTGATATTTTTAACTTATTTTTATTTATTTAACGTCTCACTAAAATTCATATTAAAATACTAGTACTGGAACTCCCTATCACCCCCTCTAATAATATTCTCAAACCGCACCAACGTACACCCTAGGGCTAGGTTCAACTCTCAATTTGCAAGTCCCGACCAACCTCGATCTAATGATGGGTTAGCCATGTACGCTTGGTCCGGATAAATATGCACATACACAATCATAAGCTTTACTATTGATCGATGGAATCCCACTGTCAGACATAATAAATTATAAGAAGCAACTTGTCTCTAGTTTAAGATCGGGTTGGACGGTACTATTCAGTCTATGAAAATCCATCACGGGTCTTGTTTTAATTATTCGAACTATTCAATATGTAGATCTCATCGAGTACTATATATCTGTAAAAAATTATGTTGATCGGATATCGATAGTTATTTCATCGGATTAGTTTTTTGTCAACCGTTAATTTTTTCATAGTCCATTTTTTTGTTATACAACACTGATTTGATCACATAGCTATCGATATCCGATCAACGTGATTTTTTAGAAACATATAGTACTCGACGAGTTCTATACATTAAACGGTTCGGATTATCAAAAAGGGATCCGTGGTACGCCCCCACGGACCGAATAGCACCGTCCAATCCGATCTCTGACTGGAGTGAAGCTGCTCCCTAAATTATATCATTGCAATTGGTAAAACATATATATATATATATATATATATATATATTTGTTAAACTTGTCTTCTATCAAAAAAAAAAAAAAAAAGAAGGTAAATTATACTGATACTTTCTCAGATTTGGTCCAATTATATCCCATTTCTTGACGTTTTGAAAATTATATTTTCACCTCTGTGGTTAATAGTCTCATTTTACAACTCTTGTACTTATATAAAAGACAACAATTCCTAGTAGAAAAATAAAAGAAATTATAGTGAAAAAAAAAGTAAAGCAAAGGAAAGGGTAAAAAAAAAAAAAAAAAAAGAGAAAGTAAAGCAAAGTAAGAAAAAAGAGAGTACATTACTTCAATATTTTCATTCCGTCTAAATAATTACAATGATAAGAAAGTTAGTGTAATTTCTCAAACGTCAGTAGGTGATATACAATAAACTCAAATCTCAGCGGTTTGTAATTTACACAAAAAAAAAATCCAAAAAAACATTTTTTGATACTGTTATATTAATTTAACTGCATCTCATTTTTTAATAAGGAATATCTATATGCCAATCACAATATTATTTTTAAAAGGAAGTCCTATTAACAAATTATTAAAAATTTTATCCATTAATAATTATTTTGTGTTTCATTTTGAATTTAGTTTTAATATTCGCAACAAAATTGTATGATGAGTTTACAACCAGAAAATTTATACACAAAAATTATAAATGACAAATAGACATCCATTCATTTTAAATAAAAAAATTATTAAAATAATTTATACTTTTCAAAATTCTAGCATTACATTATTTTCAAATCATTTTGTTTGTATAATTATTGAACAATAATATTTACAGACTCCGACATAAAAACTCAAAAAATTATCTAAAATTTCATATCAATAACTCAAGTTCATTTTATATACAGCTTTCACACGTCATCACAATATATATCTGTTTCTGAGGAAATTTCCAGTCCCAAATACTGGACCCTATCGTTTTTAATTATTGAAACATTGCGTGTGGTAATCTAAGTCCTCAATCCCACACCTACATCTATTTAAACGCACGCACATCCCCACCCTTACATTCACCATACACTTCTGAGTTCTGAGTCCTCCACAAGAACTCACAAAAACGAAAACAAAAACAAAAACAAAAACAAGCAAACATGACCCCATATTTCATACTCTCCTTGTTCCTCCACCACCTAGCATTCCTCTTAGCCGGACCATTGTGCCGGAATCTGACCCACGCCGCCACCGGAGGAGGCCGGTGGACCCTCCTCAAACCCAACATTGGCATCACCGCCATGCACATGCAGCTTCTCCCCAACGACCGTGTCGTAATCTTCGACCGCACCGACTTCGGCCCCTCCAACATCTCTCTCCCCAACCACAAATGCCGACTCGACCCCAACGACATCGTTTTGAAATCCGACTGCACTGCCCATTCCATCGAATACGACGTCGTCTCCAACTCCCTCCGCCCTCTCACCGTCCTCACCGACGTCTGGTGCTCCTCCGGCTCTCTCTCCCCTGACGGCCGTCTGATTCAGACTGGCGGTTTCAACGACGGTGATCGTGCTGTCAGAGTTTTCAAGCCCTGTAATGGTTTTGATTGTGACTGGCAAGAAATCAAATATGGGTTGAATATGGAAAGATGGTATGCCACCAATCATATATTGCCGGACGGTCGACAAATCATCGTCGGTGGTCGCCGGCAATTTAACTACGAGTTTTATCCGAAGACTGGCTCGACTAATCGAGCTTACAGTTTACCCATTTTAGTAGAGACTAATGAGCCCAAAATTGAGAACAACTTGTACCCATTTGTGTTTCTTAACGTTGATGGGAATTTGTTTATTTTTGCGAATAATCGTGCGGTACTGTTCGATTATTCGAAGGGTATTGTCGTCAAGACATACCCGAATATGCCAGATGGCAATCCTCGGAGTTATCCGAGCACCGGTTCGGCAGTTTTGCTGCCATTGAAGAACTTGCAAGGACGAGCAATTCAAGCTGAAGTGTTGGTTTGTGGAGGTGCACCAAAAGGATCCTACACCAGCGCTCGAATGGGTCAATTTGTCGGAGCCTTGAAAACATGCGGGCGGATCAAAATAACCGACCCATCTCCCCAGTGGGTTATGGAGACTATGCCTCTAGCTCGGGTCATGGGTGACATGGTATTGCTTCCAAACGGTGATGTTTTGATTATTAATGGTGGGTCGGCAGGGACAGCCGGATGGGAATATGGTAGGAACCCGGTTTTAAATCCGGTTGTTTACCATCCCGATATGGCAATTGGGTCGAGATTTGATGTCCAAAACCCGAGCACTGTACCCCGGATGTACCATTCCTCGGCAATTTTGCTTCGTGACGGTCGAGTTCTTGTTGGTGGTAGTAATCCTCATGTTGCTTACAAATTTAAGGGTGTCCTTTTTCCCACTGAATTAAGATTGGAAGCTTTTTTGCCGTCGTATTTGGATCCAGGATCCGTTAAATTGCGTCCAAAGATTATTTCACCCGCTTCTCAAGCCAAGTTTGGGTATGGTCAACAGATTACGATTCAATTTACGGTAGCTGGTACTACAAATGGAAATTTGGTCACCGTAACCATGGTTGC
This sequence comes from Camellia japonica, assembly GCA_030407325.1. Classification (NCBI taxonomy): domain Eukaryota; kingdom Viridiplantae; phylum Streptophyta; class Magnoliopsida; order Ericales; family Theaceae; genus Camellia; species Camellia japonica. Next base: position 160,107,290 of record JAPPVO010000036.1, read on the forward strand.
ACCATCATTTAACACACATTCATTTTCCATGAACCAAAGATTATTGGTGCTTGGTGGCGGAAATGTGAAAATTATTGAAAAATCCACATACGAAATTGGGGTGGTGACACCGGGTTCGGGTAAACTTGCCCCATCCGGATACTATCTTTTATTTGTGGTCCATCAACAAATACCCAGTGACGGCATTTGGGTCCATATACAGTGAAACTTCTCTTTCTTTCAAAATTAGTGTTGAATTTGTAGTATATAAAATATTTTCACTTTTTCTTTTCAAAGATCAAAACATAGTAAAAGTAGGTTGTTTTGACAAATTTTTTTTTTCTTGCAAGGATGGTTATGATGTCATCAAAATTGTATTTACAAGATTAAATAAAAAAGCTGGATCTTCATGTTATGAATTGTACTTTACATGGATAATTCTTCCATGACATTAATTAATAAAAGATGGTTGTTATGCATTAGTGGAATGTTTTTATCAATTTTTTTTATTATCTATGTAATTTTTCATGTCATGTATTATAATGATTTCTATTGTTTTCTTTAAATATAACAAGTCAAGGCCTACAAATATAAATAATTTTTATTTTATAAAAATATATGAAATATGATGATTAAATATATCTAGTAACTAATATCATTTCAATGAAATGTGAGTACCTTTTATGTCAATTGACAAGTACTCGGCAACGTTTCGTATCATCCATAGCCTCTTATTGACTTTTAGTAATAATCATTCAAGAGGAAAATGTTTTGGTGTTGTTATGGATTCCATAGAAAAATGATAAAGATTCAAAAATAATATTCACAAATTTATTTTAAAAATAAGTATGGGGTGAAGATTGAACTTGATGATGTGAGTTCCCCTATAAACAATGAATTTCATCCACACAATTCAAATTTTGAGCTTTTTTTTTTTTAATTTTTTAATTTTATTTTTTATTATTCTTTTTAATTCGTAGAATTGTTGTTCCATATAATTTTTTGGATTGTTTTTGTCAAAAAGTATATGATATGTTATGATCTATGCATCTTATTAACATGTACTTTCTAATAAAATTCTTGAACATTTATACACATTAAAAAAGCATGTATACATGTAAAAGATTTTACTATTTCTTAACATTATACCTGTTTGATTACATCAATTTGGGTTTTTTTTTTTTTTTTCCCCTTCATTGATGCCAATCAAAAAGAAAATCACTTATAATTAAACAAAAAGAAAAAGAAAAAGGGGGGCTTTTTCGACCAAATTTTTGTTCAAAATCATCAGAGGTGGCAACATTTCATTAGATAATAATGAGTCTTACTTTATCACAATCCAATGACAATATAACATCTAATTACATCCACACAAAAATTCGACCTACCAATGATTATTGTAACGCTCCAATTTTCATGTCCAAATGGTAATACAATAGTCATGGCCCTTTAAAGTAAAACTGATAATAAATCCTCATACTTGCATTACATGATGTAAATATTCTTCATGCGACAATACAATAAATCTAACAACAATTAATTAAACAACAAATACCCCTAAGGGTTTACAAGTTTCCAAGCCTTGAACCTGGTTACACAAAACGATTATTCAAACCCACACATACAAAACCCTTGGCTTACAATCAGAGTCACAGCAAATGAGCACATTATGCTCTCTGCACACACCTTCATGCCTTCAGTTGGGCGGAATCACCATATCTTTTCCTGCACAAGAATCTCGTAGGGTGAGCATAAAACTCAGTAGGAAATCTTTAACAAAATATATACGTTTTATACAATTCTCAAGAGATGAATGCACATGTCATGCCATGCCATGCCTTTAGAAAATAAAATACATCTTCATCTTTTGAAAACCATCATACTCAATGATGTTATGCAACTTCAACTGTTCAAAATTTATTAATTTAGTTCAAGGGGGGTAAATACAACTCTGGTAATCCCTAGGTCGGTGTCTGCAAGTAGACTATACAAGTACTACCAATTTGTCATTTTTACCAGCATTGACTGGAAGACTTGACACCTATAATTTGTCATTTTTATCAGTATTAACTAGAAGGTTCGACAACTATAATTTCATTTACACCACCTGTCAAGACTTACCACCGTATTTACCCCAAAATCAATTCATGAAAACTTGTTTCTTAGCATTCTTTTCTCAATGCAAAGTTTTCAAATCGAATTTCAAAGCTCTTCATTATCAATGAATTGATATGCCAATGTATCAATTTATGCAATGCAACATTTTATCCATTTTCCATTCTTCCACACAATATTTCCATTGTGATCAAAATTTTCATTTTTTCTTTTGATACAATTTCATAAGATGAATAAATACATTTATTTCAATTCATCCAAGGGATGACATAACTCTCACATTTCAAGCCATCTCAACAATTTCCCATATTCCATGAAAATATCATTTATATAAATATAAATAAGAAATTTTCATACATCCATTTATTTTGGACATACAAAATAAATATAACATCCACGCCCATGATTTTTCAACATCTTTTTAAAACTCCTATTTTCTAGGTTTTCTTACCAAACAATTCATCTCCAAAACATTTGAAGAAATCTCACCAAAAACATTTTTCTTTAATTAACATAGTTCAAAACGCCTAATTTCTATCTCAAAGGATCAAATAGTAAACCCACTTTCAAAATTACTCTTTTTCTTGAATCAACAATTAATTTTAAAAACTAATCAAAGGATGATTTCGAAAATCATCTAGATCTTGCAAAAACATATATATAACTCAAAGAAAATTCCTACCTTAAGTTTTGAAGAAAGATTGAAATGAAATTCCAAAATTTACGGTATCGAAACTCGATCTCTACCGCACACCACGAAGCCCTCAAGGAGATAACCAACTTTGGTGAATAACTTAGGCCAAAATCCCAATGGATTTGAAGAAATCAAAGAGAGATGGTGGCTTCTAAAGAGAGAAGCTGCAGATTTAGGGTTTTTGAGTGAAGAGGAGATAAAAAATGAAGCAAAACGGCGCTGCTGGAAACTGATATACACCAGGCTCGCTCGAGCGACCAGATACAAAAAGGTCGCCTTGCTCGAGCGCAAGAAGCGTCGCTCGAGCGTAGAATGAAAAGCTTCAGGTCTGCCATCAACGCAGACGCACGCTCGAGGGAAGAAACAATTTCACAAGGCTCGCTCGAGCGCAAGAAGCCTCGCTCGAGTAAAGAAGCCAAAATCTGGGCAACAACATTCTAGACCAACTAACAACCAACATGTTTCAAATATGCCCAACATAATCCAAAACTCAAATACAAAGAGTTAAAGGCAGGAAACGAGACATAGACAACAGTATACAATCACAGAATCCGAGTCCGGAACACAACGAAAGTTGGGGTAAAAACGGGTCGCTATAACTATCCTATGAGAAAATTGAGAGATTTACGTGTAGGTTATAATGTGTGGACTTATTATCCAATAGATTCTATGATAATTAATAGCATTTTTCATAAAACACTACAAAAAAAAAAGTTACTAATTGTTAATTTCAACGATAGTCTGAAAATTTTGTCACAAAAAATGACATTAATTATAAGTTTTAACGACAATTTAAAAAAAAAAAAAATTGTCACAAAAAACCATCACTAATTTTTGAATGTCAGTGATAGTTTGAAAAATTCGTCCAAAAAAAGTCACTAGTTGTAAGTTTTAGTGATAATTTATAAAAAAGCATGACAAAAAAGTCACTAATTGTTAATTTTTAGCGACATATATAAAAAATTGTTATAAAAAATTATTTTTAGTGACAATTTTATTAGAACTTATTTTTAGTAGGACTTAATGAGAATTAAGTCGAACTATTAAAACCTATATATAGTTTACCCAAGAAAATTTGGCTTAGATGCCGTTTAGAAGCTTGCAAGGTTGGACTTCTTTCAAGTTTACATCTTAACTTGAAGGGCCTCATCATGAGTCCTATTTTGATCATATGAACCGTTCATATTGTAGGACCCTCCGTATATTTCATCCATAAAAAAGTTGAGTTGATACGATAATAGTATATTTTTTATTTTATCGTATTTTTCTTTAAAAATTTTGATGATCTATTTTTAAAATATATTTATTGTCTATTTTTTTAGAGATAAACACTGATAAAATAAAAAAGTTACAATTATCGAATTGAGTTAATTTTTTTCATGATAGATATATATTAAGACCTCTACAAAATGAATGGTTCAAATAATTGAATTGGGACCTATGATAGGCTTTTACAGACCTCTCAAATTCTCTTAAATTAAAATGTAAATATGAGAGAAATCTAATTTTTAACGTAACTAACATGTGAAAGACACAATTTCACATCAAATACATTGTATATGCAACAAAATACTCATTTTGAAGATGTAAAAAGAATTTAATCTAACAATATCAAGTAAATTAATAAAGATAACTTATTTTCATCATGTCCGGTATCAAATAATATTTATTGGTTTTTATAAATGAATGTGAACTAAGGCCCTGTTTGTTTTGGGTTATAGGGAACGAAATTGAATTAGGATAGATGTGAAATTTATTAAAATTGTATTTATTTGTAAAATTGGGAAGGGGGTTCATAGTCTTAAGGGACTATTGGAGGAAGGAATTAGCAAAGGCATCCGGGCGTTTATTTTAGTCCAAAGGCCATGTGATTGGACTAATAATTCTATAGATCTCACAAAAATTGTGTTTGATTGGAACTAAAACTCTTAGGACTAATAGTCTCTTGAGACTATTAATACCCTCCAAAGAAGGGCTAACAATCCCATGAGGATTGTGTTGGTTGTGTTGAAAAAATTATTATTTTAAGCCACGTAAAAGGCTTGAATAAATAAGTTGCATGCATGCAAAAAGTGACATTATGGATTTGTATATATGAACATTAAATATATTCATAGCTAAATGTGGTGATGAAATCCAATTAATATGTTTGCTTGTCAAGATATAATTACTACATAAATCAGGAACTCAAGATTTAGAGCACAAAATATAGACACAAAGCACAAAGGTGATTAGCAAACATTTGGTGTACAAGTCAATTTTAATTGCTTTGCATGAAGGAAATATGAAATCTTTCTTCTCAAATGTTTAGAGTATGATTCCCATATGGTACCACTAGACCTTTGCTATGGTAAACTTTTCTTATTGAAAAATATTTTGGAGCTCTAATTGAATGTCCTTAATTTATCTCTAATGATGTGGAATGGATTTCACTCATCACTTTTCATTCTTCCTCTCTCTATCTCTCTCTTTTCTGCCTCATTAAAGATTAAAATATATTACGGAATATAGCACCACTCTTTCTTATTTTTATTTACAATGTTGTCAATTTAGTTCTTTTGGGGTGTGTAGTGATTTTAACTCTATAAAACTACTCACTATTAAATATGAATGCATTTATTTTTGTTTAAAGAGTAGTAGGACAAACAAAAAAAATATAACTTAAATTCTAATCCATAATGATGTGGTAGTCTTATGTCGTATCATTTTAAAATAAAAATCCATCAATTTTCTGACTTAGGATTGTTTTGACAGTAGACTAAAATAGTCAAAAAGTCAAAAAAATATTACAAAAAAATAACTATTCTCTCTATTTTTTAGACATTTTTTCGTAAAAAATTAAGAAAAGGTAACTAAATAGCCAATTTCCAAAACAATCCTTTCAAAAATAATATTATCACATCATTCTAATGTAAAATTACATATACATTTTCTGTTTTATTTAAAAGGATGAGTCTTTTGTTTAAAATCTTTTATTTTCCCCCCCTTCTTTTTGTGTGAGAATAAGGAAATATTATTGATGAAAAATACCATAAAAAAAGTACTTTACGTTATATTTGGTTGGAAAATTTGAAAAAAGATTTAGAAAAAGAAAGAGAAAACGTGTGTAAAATTAGATGAAATGTAAATATACTTTATTTATATTTTATCTACTTTTTTTCTTTCTCTTTCTAAATCTCTTTCCACATTTTGCAACCAAACAAAACGTTAAATTACTAATCTTACATATCTTTGGTTAAAACACAAAAGGAGCGAGGGATGTCACCAAAATACTCATTTGATTCCCTTAACTTCACCACTGAGTGAGAAAACCATCCACTAATCATTGTGAAGGATCGATAATTTTGGTTTTTCTTTTTGTTTTTGTTTTTTTTTTCAGTGAACGTATCTTTTTCCTTGTACATAATGCGAATCCCGGCCATAATGGAACATAGTGTGAATGTCACGCAAAAAATCCAAAATCCAAAATCCAAAAAGATAAGGTCATTGTCGACTTCCATCACCTTCAGACTAGGCTGTTACAATGCCCAGTTCTAATCCATATATATATATAAGTTATGTATTATTGGTGGTCCAAGCTTTTAAGTTTCCAAAAGCAAATACATTACCACACAAAATAAATAAATAAATAAATACAAAGTTATATCCATTGGCGTTTTGCTCAGCTGGTGTATATGTCCCTCCACATCCTGCATAAGGTTACACATCCTGCGTAAGGTCTTTGCCTTTTGAGTTTCAACCATCAATTATCTCCTGAATATTTTTACAGGCACCCAAAAAACAAAAAAGATAAATTATATAAATAGTCCCTGTAATTTACACGATGTGTCAATTTGGTCTATATAGTTTCAATTTGCTCGATTTTGCCGCTTAATTTAATGGATTGTATCGTTTTAGTCCAATAAATAATGGTTGTTAAGTTAATTTAACGGAATGTCAAATAATGTGTCAATTTGGTCCATGTACTTTACACGATGTGTCAATTTGATCCTTATAGTTTCAATTTTCTCCATTTTAACAGGGACTAAATTGACACATTGTGAAAAATATAGAGACCAAATTGACACATTATTTGACTTTCCGTTAAATTAACTTAACAACCGTTATTTATTGGACTAAAATGATACAATCCATTAAATTAAGGGGCAAAATCGAGCAAATTGAACTTATAGGGACCAAATTGACACATCGTGTAAACTATTTGCATAATTTTCCCAAAACAAAAACAAAAACAAAAAAATCTGTTTGATTTTTCAATTTTTAAGAACAATTGTCGAGTTTTCAATATGTATTTTTTAATTTTTAGAGATTGAATAGTGTACACACCATCGGTAATATTGGCTTGACCATTTAGGCAAGTTAGATACTCACCTAAGCCCAACACAAAAAAGGAGCGATCACTTCCGATTGATTACATGTTCAACTAGTAACTTGTCACGTGTATTTAACAATTACATAAACAATATACTAAAATGAAACTGTGAGTTTCACTGTTATATTTTCCCATGTGGGACCATCATCTTCTTTACGGATGTAATCTATAAAGTGCGTGAAATGAATATATTTAAATTGTACATTTTATATTTAAAAACTTGATTAATTCTATTTAAGATAAATGTACGAAATAAAATAATCTTAAATCTATCCTCCCATTCAAAATAAATAAATAAAAAATCCATGCTTCTATAAAAATATAACTTCCACATATATACACGTATTGGAAAATTCTATGGTACATATCCTTATGCTATATGCACCTTGTTACATTTTTTTTAATAATAAATATAGTGTATTTTTGTGATAAATATTATGTTTTTTTTCTAGTAGGAGTTATGAAAATTTGTGGTTAAAAAATAAAATTACGTATTTTATGGTAGTGTATGTATTTTTGTGGTATTGTTATCCATTTTGTAGTTTGAAAATGTTTGGATAAAAAATATGTAATATTATCACAACAATACTTAACATTATCACAAAATACGTAACTTCATTTCACTACTATAAAAATGCCTAAAGATCACACTTAAGAAAATTAAAACATGACACTTTTAATGAAAGTGTGATTAAGAAAATCAAATTAATATTTTAATCATACCTAATTTAATTGAGTGTGATGATATTTATTTTTATGTCATTTTTCAATTAAATTTGATTATTTCTTCATTTTTTTTAATCACACTTTTTAATTAACGTGATTATATATTTTTTAAATTTGTTAAACAAATGAGAAAAATACTACTCTTTTTCCTTTTTTTTTTTTTTTGAATTGCTTGCAGCAGCCTACCACTACACTAAGGTGCCGTTTGGTAACACTTACGTTTTCAGTTTTCTGTTTATATTTACAAAAATTTAAAAAACTCAAATAAAAACTTGTTTGGTAAATTTTTTATTTATAAATCAGTGGTCTCAGTTTATAAATTTGGCCAAAAAATGTAAACTCAAAAAATGTGTTTCTGTTTTGAGTTTTGAGTTTTTTTTTTTTTTTTACCACCCAACATTAGCCACCACCCGCTACCATTTTCCACCACCGTCTTCCGCCACCACTATCCACCATCCACCACCCACCACCACCTGCCACCACCACTCACCACCCACCTGCCACCACCACCTACTACCCGCCACCACCACCCCACCCCTCGCCACCACCACCACCACTCACCACCCACCTGCCATCCATTCGCCACCACCCACCACCCGCCACTACCATCCACTGCCCGCCACCACCAACCACTTGCCACCCACCCGCCACTACCACCCACCACCCACCACCACTACCACCACCCACCACCCATTTGCTACCACCCACCACCCACCACCCGCCACCGTCACCTACCCACCCACCACCACCACTCGCCACCTACCCGCCACCACCCACCACCACCTGCCATCCGCCACCCACTTGCCACCACCACCACCCACACGTTACCACACACCACCGCCACTGTCACCCACCCACTCACCATCACTACCTGTTACCACCACCCACCATCACCCGCCATCCGCCATCCACCTGCCACCTCCACCCACCACCCGCCATCACCACCAGCACAACCCACTCGCTAGCACCCACCACCCGCCACCGCCACCTACCCATCCACCACCACCATCCGCCATCACTTGCCATCCGCCACCCACCCGCTACCACTCACCACCCGCCACCGTCACCCACCCATCCACCACCACCCGCTACCCACCACCTATCGTCACCACTTTCCACCACCGTCTTCCGCCGCCACTTGCCATTTCTCACTCTTTTTTATATTTTTAAATTGTTTTAAACATTTTGTGAATTACCAAACGCGTTTGTAGTTTATATTTTTCTAAAAATAAACAAAAACCAGTTTATAAAATTTTTGTAAATATAAACTGAAAACATAAACGTTACCAAACAGACCCTTAAAACAAATCATTTTTGTCTTTTGAAATTCCAAACCAAATAACCTCTCTCTTTTTGGGTGAATACCAAACCTATCTCTCATTCCTGTCTCTCGTTCTCTCCAAACCCTAACACTAATCTTCTGTATATTCTTGGATCGGCCGGCACTGTCTCCATTCTTCGACTGGCGGAGAGTGATGAGTAGCGAGAATGGAGGCGATCGGCTAGCGGCGGCAATGGCAGCAATCGGCGAGCGGTGGCGACAATTGAGGTATATTTTTCTCTTCTATTTTCTTCTTCTCTTCTTATTCTTCATAGAAACACTTTTGTGCTTTTGATTATTGCTTATGGTCATTGAGATTTTCCGAGTCAAAGTTGCCATTGCACATATGTATTCCTCTGAATGTTTTATACTATACAAGGTCTACGACATAAGAACATTATTATGAAAACAAAAAGTCGTATAGTTTTTAAAAAATCTTGTTCCTTCTCATTGTTTCTGCTTTGAATATCTCATGTTTGCATAGGATACATAGACTGCTTCCATGTTTTGGTGCCTTTCAAATTTATTTATTATTATTTTTAATGAAAATAAAATTCCCCTCTTAAGTTTTTCTGATGTACAAACATTCACTAGTCTAATATAATAAAAATTGTTGACTAACTCGTGTGTAATTTATGTTTATGAACAAAATAGAAATATTAAGGAAAGGATACTAAGTGGTGAGTGCTTTATCCTCAGCAACTAACTCACTCTGTTCTTGTTTTTTCCTGCTGGTAAATTATCAATATGAAAGAAATTGAGTCTTATTTGTTTATATAAATTTTACTTTTTTGGTCCATTGAACATATAGTTCTGCAAGTCATCAAAATCTAGGTCTAAAAATTGACCTATTGTGACGAAAAGGGAGGAAGGCACTATTTATGAGAAAGGCTGTAAAAATAGCAAAATTTTGCAGCGGCAAGCTATTACGTACATAATCCCTTAGGGAAGACACAACCCTTTAGCCCAAGGATAATGGTATTACCCATTTATTAAATGGGGAATCTGGTCAATGACCTTGCAAAGAAAAGGAAACTAGTGAGTCAAGTGAGAGATACTGTGATGCCCTTTGAAGACACTGCCAATTTACATGACCATATTGCACTGATTTTTTTTGTTACGAAGTTGAAAGAGACTAAGAGTCATGTCCTTTGCTTTGTCAAGTCCACAAAGAAGAGAGCTTATATCCTCCCTTGAAGAAGCAAGAAACAACATGCATTCATAATTTTGCATAATTTATGAATTCCAAGTTGCTCATGATGACTTAAAGGAAAAATCAAATAATATCTGGTTAAGGGATATCCAAGAAAGAACAAATCTCATTGTTGTTCGGATAGAAATATTAACACCTTTTCAAGCACAATGACCAGAAAAACTGGGACTATTTGAATTCAGTGGAGATGAAAGCTCAAAAGTAGATAGTTGTGTGTCACGACCCAAACCCGCCCCTATGGGTTTAGCACCGTAACCGGCCAGTAATCCGAGATTACCAAAGGCTTGCTTAACAGTAATACAGTAAAACAGAGTACAGGGGCATGGCGGAAGCCATTACAATAATAAAACAATGTCCAATGAGTTGTGATAGTCTGTATGCAAGAAGACTTTTCATACATATAAACATTCAGTACAGAACAGTTATGCACAATATTTACAATCATTCAGTACAGGGACTAAAACCCTATTAACACAGTACAGTACAGTCTATACAGTATTACAAAATGGTACAGAGATAGGCGGGGAAATAAAAACACCCCTAAGCCATAGCTTGGCAGGCTCGGAACCTCGCAGTGAGGCACATTGGTTGGCTTGACAAAACTGGAGTTTACCCCGACGCTTCTAGCATTGGTTCGGTGCCTGTACACCTACATATATATATGAGCAGTGAGCTAAAGCCTAGTGAATAACACAATGCGTAAAGGGGTTAAGAATGAATGTCCTTACAGTAATGAAAACAATTCATTAAACAGTATTTCAGTCTTTCAGTCAGAACAGTTATTCAGTCATGTGTGGTACATCCCTTAGCATAGCAGTACAGTAAACAGTAGCTCTTAAAAGACCGAACAGTCAGTGATGGCCATCAATCAGTAAACAGTAGTGGTTCCAACGTGGGAACCGACAGAGATCTCTGTAACAGTAACAGTAAACAGTAGGTGCTAAGGATGCCACAGTACAGTTCAGAATATAGGACATACATTCATTCAGTAAACAGTAAACAGTTCAGAAAACAGTACAGTTCAGTTTTCAAAAGATAATCATTTGGAACATATCTTTACACAATTGTTACTCACAGAGTTCTGGGCTACAGTAAGCTAGAGCGTCTCCTCGGAAGCCAACCCTACACAGTTTACAGATTGAACACACACTAAGCTACACGGTTGGGAAAGATAATAATTTAATCCCTAATTTGCCTCGGTGTGGTTCTACATCTATATCCTCATTAAGATATCTTAAACATGCCCTAGGAATGCCTAGGATGGAAAGATGATGCAAAGATGCACTTTTAAACACTTAACAAAATTTTCAGAAAATAGGGGTTTCCCTCGAGCGTGGCTTTCTACGCTCGAGCGGACATGCAGATAAAGAGGCTCCGCTCGAGCGTGAATTCCGTCGCTCGAGCGGACTGTGTGCTACAGTAAAAATACTGGATGCTCCAAATTTACGCTCGATGGACGCTCGACCCTCGCTCGAGCGTGAGACACAAGTCCTCGCTGGAGCGTGGGTTCCCTCGCTCGAGCGGACTGTGAACTCAAACAAAGTACTGGATGTATGCATTTTACGCTCGAGCGCCACTTTTCTCGCTCGAGCGGAAGGCAGGATCACAGAGTATACGCTCGAGCGTGGACTTCCTCGCTCGAGCGTAGGTCTAAAATCTGGAAATCCCAGATTTGAACCTCAAGCTCAAAATCAAGTTTAAATACAAAATTTTCGATGCTCTTGGGCTAAAAACCTGGAAAACACTTGTAAACACATGACATTATATATTTCAAAGATCAATTTGGTAAATCAAAGCCCAAGGGTGTTTAATTCAAACTCAATTTCAAACCAATTTTCATGAACATGCTACAAACATGACATGCATGAGTTTAAAACAATTCCAAGCTTTGAATCCAAGTTCAAATGAGCCAATTCCTCCAAAACAAGATGAGTTCATGAACCTTAGACATAATCATGAGCATGCATGTACCAAATTCTATGTAATCAACCTCAAAATGCAAGGATATAGCCATGCATGCAACATTTAAGCTTCTAATGCAACACTTTCAACCAATCCTAGGCTCAATTCTTCAAATTAGCATGAAACATGCAAGAACCAACTCAAAGGCACAAAGAAGAAGATGAATTTCCTTACCTAGGTCTTGAATTAGAGGTATGGAGGCTCAATTGACAATCTACACTTCAATTTCTTCAAGTTCCTAAGTCAACTTTCATGAACTCAAATCTAACCTCCTACTCTCTCTCTCTAATTCGGTGGGAACAAGAAAAGGAGCTGATGAAATGTGTGAAAATGAAATGAAGGCAAGTCTCAAATGTTCCATGTAGTGGGCCACTAAGTGGCATTTTGGCAATTAAGTCCACTTAATGCGATTTAGCATATTTTAATCTAATTTAATCATACCAAATCAATTTTCAGATAATTACACCATTAAATCACATAAATTATGACGATCATAAAACACTACTCGATTTCCGGTTCGGCCGTCGATAAGGCCTTCAATTAGCAATTTAAACATATAAACATGAACACATAATCACACAGTCAAACAGATAGAATGCAATTCAAACAGATATATATATATATATATATATATATATATATATTCAATCGATTTAGTTCAGATTTCAGTCAGTCAGTTCAGTAACTCAATCAGTTCGATTATCAATGATAATCAGTCCCAGTTTAGCAGTAATCAACAGTTTATCGGTAAACAGTGGTGACGGTCATTACAGTCTCCCCTCCTTAAAAAGAGTTTAGTCCTCTAAACTCGAGTTACCTTCATTCTGGAAGAAAACAGGGTTCAGTGGAAACAGTTCAGGATATCTCTTGGCCATGTCATCTTCCCTTTCCCAAGTGGCATACACGCCACCATGGTTTTTCCAGTCAACTTTCACTAACGGGATTCCTTTGTTTCTCAGTTTCTTGATCTGTCTGTTTACAATCTGGATAGGCCGTTCTTCATAAGTGTAGTTATCGCTTAGCACTACACGGGTCGGCTCAATCACATGGAAAGGATCCCGGAGATAGTCTCTCAACATCGAAATGTGGAAGACGTTATGCATATGCTCTATTTCAGGAGGAAGCGCAACTTGATACGCCACCGGGTTGATTTTCTCAATAATCTCATACGGTTCGACATATCTCGGCGCTAACTGGCCTTTGACTCCAAAACGAGTCTGGCCTTTCATTGGTGTCACTTTCACAAAAACGTGATCACCCACTTCATATTCTCTGTCTCGCCTTCTGACATCTACATAACTTTTTGTCAGCTCTGTGCAGTTTTCAGTCTCTGCTGTATCAATTTCACTTTCTCAGTCGTTAAATAAACAATCTCGGGCCCAAGCAAAGGCCCATCTTCAACTTCTGCCCAGCAAATCGGAGATCTACATTTTCTGCCATACAATGCCTCGAAAGGCGCCATACCAATACTTGAATGATAACTGTTGTTGTAGGCGAACTCAGCTAAGGGCAAATGGCTTTCCCAGTTTCCCTGAAAATCAAGGACACACATTCTCAATAAATCCTCCAGAGTTTGGATGGTCCTCTCTGACTGGCCATCTGTCTGAGGATGATAGGCACTACTCAGTCTCAATTCAGTACCCAGTGCAGTCTGTAGGCTTTGCCAGAATCTCGATGTAAACTTCGAATCCCTGTCAGAAACTATAGACACAGGCACTCCATGCAGTCTAACAATTTCATCAATATAGAGTATAGCCAATTTGTCCGCATTATAAATTGTCTTGACAGGTAAGAAGTGTGCAAATTTAGTCAGTCTATCAACAATAACCCAAATAGAGTCCATACCTTTTCTGGAACGAGGTAATCCGACGATAAAATCCATCGTGATATGTTCCCATTTCCACTCCGGTATGGGTAAGGGTTGTAATAAGCCTGTGGGTCGCTGATGCTCTGCTTTGACCTGTTGGCAATGAAGACATTTTGACACAAAATCGGCAATTTCTTTCTTCATTCTCGGCCACCAAAAGTTCTGTTTCAGATCTTGGTACATTTTCGTATTCCCCGGATGGATAGAGAATTTTGAATTGTGGCCCTCTTGCAGAACTCTTCTTTTCACTTCAGAATCATTCGGTACACACAATCTTTCTTGAAATTTCAGTACATTGTTCTCAAATTTGAACCCCGGTCTCGCTTTAGATTCTCTTTCTTCGATGATCTTTCTCAAGAAGTCATCCTGTTGTTGTTTCTCTTTAATTTCTTCAATCAGTGCCGGTTGAGCAGAAATAGCAGCTATTGTTCCACCTTGTTCTCGCAGAACAATTTCAATTTCGGATCTTTCAAGGTCATGAAGCAACCCTTTCTGTCCGGTAAGCAAACAAGCTAAGTTTCCAATTGATTTCCGGCTCAGTGCATCGGCAACAGTGTTGGCTTTCCCCGGATGGTACAAAATCTGTAAGTCATAATCTTTAATCAATTCTAGCCATCTCCGCTGTCTCATATTTAGTTCTTTCTGGGTGAAGAAATACTTCAGACTCTTGTGGTCGGTATATACTTCACATGTCGCCCCGTACAGATAGTGACGCCAGATTTTCAGTGCAAACACTACTGCAGCAAGTTCTAGATCATGGGTCGGATAGTTCTTTTCATGCAGTCTCAATTGTCGGGAAGCATAAGCAATAACTCTCCCATTCTGCATTAAAACACATCCCAAACCCTTATGAGAAGCATCACTAAAAATGGTAAAACCATCCGTACCTGAAGGTAGGGTAAGAACAGGTGCAGTCACTAGGCGGGTTTTCAACTCTTGGAATGCTGATTCCCTTGGATCAGTCCAGTCAAATGATATCCCCTTTTGAGTTAATTGAGTCAATGGTAAAGCAATTTTGGAGAAATCTTTGACAAATCTTCTGTAATATCTAGCCAAACCCAAAAAGCTTTGGACGTCTGTCACATTTGTTGGTCTAGGCCAGTTCACTACGGCTTCAATTTTTTGCGGATCAACAGAAATTCCATCTTTGCTAACAACATGCCCCAAAAACATAACATGATCAAGCCAAAACTCACATTTAGACAGTTTAGCATAAAGTTTCTGTTCTCTTAGGGTCTGTAGGGCAAGTCTCAGACGATGTTCGTGTTCTTCTACACTTTTGGAGTAAATCAGAATGTCATCAATGAATACAACAATAAAGTCATCAAGGTATGGTTTAAAGATCCTGCTCATGAGGTCCATAAATACAGCAGGTGCATTGGTAACTCCGAAAGGCATAACTAGAAATTCATAATGTCCATACCTCGTTCGAAAAGCAGTTTTGTCAATGTCCTCTGGTTTGACTTTCAACTGATGATATCCGGATCTGAGATCAATCTTAGAAAACACTTGAGCACCCTGTAACTGATCAAATAAGTCATCAATACGAGGCAATGGGTATTTATTTTTCACAGTTACCTTGTTCAGTTCACAGTAATCAATACACAGTCTCAGTGAGCCATCTTTCTTTTTCACAAACAAGACGGGTGCGCCCCACGGTGAAGTACTAGGCCTTATAAACTTCTTGTCTAACAGTTCTTGCAGTTGCACTTTCAATTCTTTTAATTCAGTTGGAGCCATTCGGTAAAGAGGTTTCGATACAGGCTGTGTACCCGGAATTACATCAACGGTAAATTCGATCTCCCTGTCAATCAAATCCCCTGGCAGATTATCTGAAAAACATTTGGGAATTCTTTGACTATGGGAATACTGTTCACATTAACATTATCATCAGTAGATACGGTCAATACAGAACACAGATACCCTTTACACCCCTTCCTAATCAGTTTAACAGCTTTCACAGAAGAAATCAAATACGGGGGAGGTACTACTCCACTTCCATTAAATACAAATTCGAGGTAAACCAGGTGGACGGAAAACAACTTGCTTTGTCACACAATCAATGGTAGCATGATATTTTTGTAACTAGTCCATCCCCAATATTACATCGAAATGATCAATGTTCAATGGCAGTAAATCAATAAACAGATGCATATCCCCAACAATGATTTCACATGCAGGGTACATATAAGCACATGTCATGGATCCTCCAACAGGTGATGATACAGCTAACAGATAGTTCATGGGTTCTAAGGGTCTATTCAATTTCCGTGAAAAAGCATACGATACATATGAATGTGTAGACCCCGAATCAATCAGTACATATGCATTTTGAGTACAAATAGAGAGGATACCTGACACAACGGTCTCAATATTTTGTACATCTCTCGGTACTAGGGCGAACACTCGGCCCTGCCTCATAGGCTCTTCCCGGTAGCTTTGGGGTTCGGTTTTGGTGCTACAGTTGATGCTGCGGCGCTGCCTGCAGCTTTACTATTGCCCGGAGCAGTGGAGGGGCAATCTTTAACCATGTGGCCTACCTTGCCACACCTGTAACAAGCACCAGAAATTTTATAACAAACTCCCTTATGGTTCTTACCACATTCGGAACAGGGCGGAATGGAACGGTTCCCTTGACTAGAAGTAGTCGTTGACCCTGTATTTTGCTTTTTGTTCAGCGGGTTGTTCTTGCCCTTCTTGAACTTAAAACCCTGCCTTTTTCCACGCCATTCAGATACTGGTGATTCAGATTGTTTCACTGCTTCGATGTTCGACTCAGCCATCAATGCTCGGTCAAGAACACCTACATAGGTCGGTAGCTTTAATACACTTATTCTGTCAAGTATTGCAACATTAAGGCCGTCTTCAAATTTTCTGGCCTTCTTGTAGTCGGTGTCCACCATATGCGGTGCATACCTAGCAAGCTCGGTGAACTTTGTTTCATATTCAGCAACGGACATGGTGCCCTGTCTCAGTTGTTCAAATTCCGTTACCTTCCTGTCCCTGACACACTGGGGGAAGTACTTTTCAAAGAAGGACTCCTTAAACTGAGCCCAAGTCACTACAGTGTTGGTGTCATGGACCAGCATCTACCACCACCTTCTGGCCTCTTCTTGCAAGGTGAAGGTAGCTAACAGTACTTTGTTTGCCTCCGAGCACGGAAATACCTCAAATAACTTTTTAGTCTCAAGTACCCAAGCTTCAGCCTTCAACGGTTCAAGGCCTTCCTGAAAGGATGGCGGTTTCATCTTGCTGAACTTATGGGTGAGAGCAATTATGTGCCCATCATTAACATTCACATTCTGTTCCGGCTATACTGGAGGAGGAGGTGGGGGCTGTTGATTCTGTTGTTGCTCAAGTCTTGCAGTTAACAGTTCCATCATTCTTTCCATTCTTGCCATTCTAGCCTCAGTGGATGAGGATTCAGATTCATTTGCAGTTCTTGTATTATCCATTTCACTATAAGCAATTATAGCAATTATAAACATAAACAGTTGCATACTTAAATAGTTCAACACATTAGCATATATTCAGTCATGTCATAATCACACACTTATCATGCTCATGTAATACCCTAATTTCTTTTCTAGGACATCCTATAGCTCATTTGGACACGTGTGTGCGGTATAACTCGTGGTTAAGTATCGCTCTAATACCACTCTGTCACGACCCAAACCCGCCCCTATGGGTTTAGCACCGTAACCGGCCAGTAATCCGAGATTACCAAAGGCTTGCTTAACAGTAATACAGTAAAACAGAGTACAGGGGCATGGCGGAAGCCATTACAGTAATAAAACAATGTCCAATGAGTTGTGATAGTCTGTATGCAAGAAGACTTTTCATACATATAAACATTCAGTACAGAACAGTTATGCACAATATTTACAATCATTCAGTACAGGGACTAAAACCCTATTAACACAGTACAGTACAGTCTATACAGTATTACAAAATGGTACAGAGATAGGCGGGGAAATAAAAACACCCCTAAGCCATAGCTTGGCAGGCTCGGAACCTCGCAGTGAGGCACATTGGTTGGCTTGACAAAACTGGAGTTTACCCCGACGCTTCTAGCATTGGTTCGGTGCCTGTACACCTACATATATATATGAGCAGTGAGCTAAAGCCTAGTGAATAACACAATGCGTAAAGGGGTTAAGAATGAATGTCCTTACAGTAATGAAAACAATTCATTAAACAGTATTTCAGTCTTTCAGTCAGAACAGTTATTCAGTCATGTGTGGTACATCCCTTAGCATAGCAGTACAGTAAACAGTAGCTCTTAAAAGACCGAACAGTCAGTGATGGCCATCAATCAGTAAACAGTAGTGGTTCCAACGTGGGAACCGACAGAGATCTCTGTAACAGTAACAGTAAACAGTAGGTGCTAAGGATGCCACAGTACAGTTCAGAATATAGGACATACATTCATTCAGTAAACAGTAAACAGTTCAGAAAACAGTACAGTTCAGTTGTTCAGAAGATAATCATTTTGAACATATCTTTACACAATTGTTACTCACAGAGTTCTGGGCTACAGTAAGCTAGAGCGTCTCCTCGGAAGCCAACCCTACACAGTTTACAGATTGAACACACACTAAGCTACACGGTTGGGAAAGATAATAATTTAATCCCTAATTTGCCTCGGTGTGGTTCTACATCTATATCCTCATTAAGATATCTTAAACATGCCCTAGGAATGCCTGGGATGGAAAGATGATGCAAAGATGCACTTTTAAACACTTACCAAAATTTTCAGAAAATAGGGGTTTCCCTCGAGCGTGGCTTTCTACGCTCGAGCGGACATGCAGATAAAGAGGCTCCGCTCGAGCGTGAATTCCGTCGCTCGAGCGGACTGTGTGCTACAGTAAAAATACTAGATGCTCCAAATTTACGCTCGATGGACGCTCGACCCTCGCTCGAGCGTGAGACACAAGTCCTCGCTGGAGCGTGGGTTCCCTCGCTCGAGCGGACTGTGAACTCAAACAAAGTACTGGATGTATGCATTTTACGCTCGAGCGCCACTTTTCTCGCTCGAGCGGAAGGCAGGATCACAGAGTATACGCTCGAGCGTGGACTTCCTCGCTCGAGCGTAGGTCCAAAATCTGGAAATCCCAGATTTGAACCTCAAGCTCAAAATCAAGTTTAAATACAAAATTTTCGATGCTCTTGGGCTAAAAACCTGGAAAACACTTGTAAACACATGACATTATATATTTCAAAGATCAATTTGGTAAATCAAAGCCCAAGGGTGTTTAATTCAAACTCAATTTCAAACCAATTTTCATGAACATGCTACAAACATGACATGCATGAGTTTAAAACAATTCCAAGCTTTGAATCCAAGTTCAAATGAGCCAATTCCTCCAAAACAAGATGAGTTCATGAACCTTAGACATAATCATGAGCATGCATGTACCAAATTCTATGTAATCAACCTCAAAATGCAAGGATATAGCCATGCATGCAACATTTAAGCTTCTAATGCAACACTTTCAACCAATCCTAGGCTCAATTCTTCAAATTAGCATGAAACATGCAAGAACCAACTCAAAGGCACAAAGAAGAAGATGAATTTCCTTACCTAGGTCTTGAATTAGAGGTATGGAGGCTCAATTGACAATCTACACTTCAATTTCTTCAAGTTCCTAAGTCAACTTTCATGAACTCAAATCTAACCTCCTACTCTCTCTCTCTAATTCGGTGGGAACAAGAAAAGGAGCTGATGAAATGTGTGAAAATGAAATGAAGGCAAGTCTCAAATGTTCCATGTAGTGGGCCACTAAGTGGCATTTTGGCAATTAAGTCCACTTAATGCGATTTAGCATATTTTAATCTAATTTAATCATACCAAATCAATTTTCAGATAATTACACCATTAAATCACATAAATTATGACGATCATAAAACACTACTCGATTTCCGGTTCGGCCGCCGATAAGGCCTTCAATTAGCAATTTAAACATATAAACATGAACAGATAATCACACAGTCAAACAGATAGAATGCAATTCAAACATATATATATATATATATATATATTCAATCGATTCAGTTCAGATTTCAGTCAGTCAGTTCAGTAACTCAATCAGTTCGATTATCAATGATAATCAGTCCCAGTTTAGCAGTAATCAACAGTTTATCGGTAAACAGTGGTGAGGGTCATTACATTGTGGAACTTTAGTAGATAATTACATAGGGGACTTGTAAATGTCATGAAAAAATGTTTTGTGCCCCCTTTATTGTCAAACTTACCAAATAACCAACTAGGAGCCAAAAAAAGATTTATGCTTATGTCTGTAAAATAAATTGTGACCTTTTCAAATATTTGACCATATGCTTTTACTTCCTAGCAAACCTTATGCCAAATATATTCTTGTGTGTTTCCATTTTCAGTCTATAATGGGGTAAGAAGATTTCCTCATTTTATATTGATAGTTATTTTTGTTTGGGTGCCAAGAAAATGTAGAAAAAATCAATCAAACTATAAAAATTTTGAGTATTGGTATTTCATTATATGGGTTTAGTTAAAATGAGTCTGCCTTTGGTTTTTGGGGTTAGTTTAGTTTGATTTTGGGGGAAAATCAAAGAAATAGCAAACAAAAGATTTAGGTTGAGTTCATATATATATATTTTTAACCAGTTACAAAGATAATGGGTAATGTGCTACTTGTGGTTAATGTTTTTGCTTGACCTATGGCTCACACGAAACTCAATACTAAGGATATGATTGAAAGAAAAAGGCCAAATTGCTATCTTCTTCCACAGAAATGTCGTATTTGTATAAGGGATGAAAAGAGTATTGATATAGCGTTTCTAGTTTAGACCCAACACGTTGTATGTTTTGGATCCAGGTTTCGTTGTCTTATATAATTGTTCATGTCTTGTTTCTCCTTATCTTTCTTTGAGTTTGGCTTTTGGGACATGTTGTGTATGTTTGGAACAGGTTGGTAGCTTTTTTTTTTTTTTTTCAAGTTGTTGATGCCCAGAATTTTGTTCATACGCTCGAGCGACACTCTTATACTCGAGCAGTCCTTATGAACCTCCAGTACTTTTGCAGGTCTACAAAAATATTGGGAGTGTGTATTCTTCGCTCAAGTGACAATTCTTGTGCTCGAGTGACGGTCTTTTATCTGTAAAACTACTAGGAGTTTGTATTTTGCGCTTGAGCGAAGCTTCTTGCGCTCGAGCTGTAAAACTTATTGTGTCTGGTCGCTCGAGCGATAAATCTTGCACTTGAACGAGCTGTGCGTATATCAGTTCATAAACAGCCTTGTTTGAGTCTCTCTCTCTCTCTCTAAATATTTCAAAACCCTATTCTCTCTCTTTCTCTCTCTCTCTAAAACTCATATCTTTCACTCAAATATACCTAGATCTGTTGATCTTCTCCTCCTTGTTCCTTTGTTAAAAAGATAGAGCTCGACGAAGGCTTCGTTCTAATAAGAGCAAAGTTGATTTTCGGCGTCTTCGAGTTTTCTACTCTCTCTCTCTCTCATCTTCTAAACTCGAGGTAGCGATGTCTCCATTCTTTTTATGAGTTTTAACTTAGTTATTTGTTATTTTTAAACAACATTGGGATTTTAGAAGATTTGGAACAAATCTAGGGTTTTGGGTAAAAAAAAAAAATCAAAAGAGGGGTTTTCAAATGGATCCTTGAAAATGACTAAGATGTTGGTAAAAATGCTGAATTGGGAAGAAATTGTTGATTTTGATACTTGGAGTTGATTTTGGAAAGAAAAGGAATTTTGCCCTATATGTCTTAAATATTGGTTTTGTATAAATAATGAAATTGATGTTGAAATTGTGAAATTGGATTGATATTGATGAGGATGGTAGAGTTGGATATATATTATCACTCACCTCTTGAAATTTGAAAAGTGTATCTTTATTGAGAATTGTGTATCTGTTTAAAAATATCTGTTTTGGGCTATCGGTAGAGGATAGCTATGATTGTTGTAGAAATTGCATGAGAATTAGGAGAATTGAAACTATTTTTCTCACTCACTTGCATCGGTCATTATTTCATATTTATACATTGCAAATGTATGTTGTTTGAGAAAAGGTTTGTTGTTACATCAAATAAGTTGACCTATATGTGTAGGGTAAAAGTCTCGAAAATCGCGCGTATACATGGGTGCCGATCTCGCGGACAAAATTTTCGTGAATTGGCAATAGTAGTGCTTTTATAGCCTACGTTTACATGGGTTCTGGTTTACGGTTTCCTTAGAACGAAATTTCAGGGAAAGGTTGTGTTGTTTTGAAATTTTCAGAGCGTAATTCACTGCCCTATCTTTTATTCCAAAGGAAGTGATTTATGATATTATTATGGCATTGCATAATTTCGAAAAGAGATATAAAATATTTTGGCACGAGCATTACATATACATTCACCTTATAGCTTTGTTAAGATTCATATATTGTGTTAGATTATTTCTACTGGGCTTTGGCTCACCCTATGTGGAAAAAATTTTTTATGTGCTGATGATATGCTTCTATCAATGCAATAGCTTGGGAGGACTTAGAGCGAGAGCTACTTTTGTGTATTGATTGTATTTATTTTTGTATAAGCCGAGGACTTTAACTATATTGGATTTAAGTCTACTCTTGTTGTAACCAAGTATCATCTTGGAAAGATGTAAGCCTTTAGGGTATTTCTTATTTGTTTTACTTTCATCTTGTCTCTTTAGTATATCACTCTTTTGTAAAGCTTAATTGCAAATCTAAGAAAGATAATCACTTTATCACGGCTATCACATATTTTGATGTTGTGGAAGGTTTATAGTAATTATTTCGGGGCGTTACAATTGACGACCTATTTTTGCATTGTCATTTGACTTTGGTCTTATAGTGGAGATTATTTCATTTGGTGGAGGTTGATTGGGTCATCCCTCCTTTTGCTCACATGCTTGTCATTGACTTTTGGGGATTTGGTTTTAATAGGAAGGCCTCTTGCTTTTTGAAGATGTGTAGTTTTTGTGGTGTTGTATTCTATGGTTAGAAAGAAATGGAAGAATTGAGGATAAATTAGAAGATATGGAGGGTTTGTGGGATAAAATTTTTTATTTGACATTTGTTTTGGTTTTGGTGTCTCCTCTATGGTGATTCTGTTGTTTTGAGTAGTAGAGATTGGAGTGCGGTGTGTGATATGTAATTTTCTTTTCATGTTTGATGGACTTCTTGTCCACCATTGAACTCATTGTACCTCATTTTGCTCTCTTTTTTATTTTTTAATAATATTTTTGTTGCTTATAAGAAAGAAGAAGTGGGTGAAGCAGAAGAAATATTGTTCTTATTTAGCTAAAAGCAATATGATATACAAAATTGTTATGCGATGTAAACTTTGTTCTTTTGATTTGTTTCTTAGTGGCATATTGATGTTTCCATTGCATTGCTGTCACTTACACAGTGGAACATGAGAGATTGGTTGAAGCATACTCTGTTGTAAACCAAAAACTGCAGCATTCTCTTTCTGAACAGACTAATTTGGGAAGGACCATCAGGAATTGAAGGTTTGTGATGTTATCACGGTCAAGGGTATTGTTCTTTCATTTAAGCATTCCCCACGGCTTAGACTTGCACACAAGCACTGCTTGGGCTTATATCGTTTCTAATGCCATGTGATATATTTTTCTTTTTTCTTTTTATGCTTTGGATAGGTTGCAATGTACAAAAGGTTATATGAAAAGGAACATAAACTTCATTCTCCTTACCCCTGCACTGCGGAAATTGCTCCAAGTTCTCTCTGTACAATTTTTGTAGTATGGTTTTCTTGTCTAATTGATTTAATTATACTAATTTTTAGCCAGGCCAATATTCATTGTTAATTGAGATATTAAACCCATCTTCTTTTATTGAGCAAGTGCTTGTCTGACTAAATATGCAATTGGTAATAAAGAAGATTCTCATTGATATAAATTTTTCCTAGTGCATGCTTTGCTAAGTTAATATTGATAGATGTTGCAATTGTGTGTGTGCCATTTCATGTCTGTTTTTTGTTTCCTAAGATTCTTTGCCATATGTGCAGTAAAGCCAGAAATAGATAGACAAGTAACATTTGACAAACACAGATAAATGACCCCTGGAGCACCACCACAGCATCAAAAAAAAAAAAAAAAAAATACAAAACAAAAATAAAAAAGAAGAAAAAAAACAAAAGGAAATAAGAACCCACAACACCCACTCTTTACCTTTTCTCATTTTTGATTAGGTTGAGACCCCTTATATTTGACTCTAGTGGCTAATCAGTATTGTCAGAAATAAGAAAACTAAACTTGTTTATTAAATTTTTTTTTTTTGAATATACTAACAGCTTCACGGCATGTTGATTGGTTTGGAACCTTTGAACCCTAACTGCTTATTTTCTTCTCTTCTCTTTGATTTCTATGTTCTATTCATGCGGCGTTAACAAGTTGGTTTTCTCTTCCTCTCTTCCTCTTTTGTTCTCTTCCTATCTTCTCTTCTTCTCAAAGGGATGGATTTTCTTCATTGTTTTAGAGGAGTTTTTTTTTGTCATTAAATTTTTTTTTCTTCATATAAAAACTGATTTGGAATTTGTGATGAAAAAATTTGTTAGCTATTGTTAGTAAAAAATCATGTGCTTTTAGATTAGATACAATGAAATCCTAAAAAATTCGTTTGTTTTGTAAGACTAGAATAGTTTCTACAAATAGTAAGTTTATTCATATGTTTCTAGAGGTCTTAGAATTAATTTGTGTTTTTATTTTTCAGGTCAGAAATTGCTTGGAGAGATACAAAATATGATCAAAGAATTCATGAACTTTGTGCTTCAAGTTCTTTTATTTTTTAATATATGTAATCACAGTTAAAGACTTTTTATTAATTTCTTTGTATATACTTTTGAGCATTCAACTTTCATTTATGAAATATATGATGTTATTCCATTCAATATGTGGTTGTGATTCAAATGATAGTATATAGTGTGTATTACATCTTCAAATGTGCGTACAAATATAATATTGATTATTCTTCAAATATGTCGAACTTTTTTATTTATTTATTTTATTTTATTTTATATTATCACACACATTAACTGTCATGAGAAATGTATATAACGTGTAATCTTATCTCATTATTAATCATATGCTTTATTAGATATTAATCACACTTAAAATCTGTGATCTAAATATTTATTATCACAGGTACACAAAATCTGTGACAAACCTTTCAACGGTTGCTGGTGTATTGCAAAACCCAAAGGTTGTTACACACACACGTTAAACTGTACCAAATTCTTTAGAATAATGATAAGTCCATGTATCGATTCACAGGGACAAATGTGAAATTAAACTAATTTAATTGTTAAATTTCTAAATTAATTTTGATCGAAGAAATGATTGATTTATAAACTAATCTAATAATAAATAAAATAAACTAAGAGATTAAACTATCAATTAAGAATGAAATTAGGATTACTGATTGTTGGAAAAACCTATGGTAATGAAGGGCAAGTCTATGGTACATTTTGTTCAAAAAATGTACGGTACACAAAAAATCAATGGGTAGAATTGAGCCACATCATTAAAAGTGACCTGCTAAACATGTCACTTTTTATAGTTATGAGCTAAAATCATATTTCTTCATAACTATAATCAAATTGATCATAACTTAGTTATAACCACATCTCATAACCAATATCATTTTGTTCATAACTAATACCACATATTTCATAACCACATCTTATAACCAACACCATTTTGTTCATAACTAATATCACATATTTCATAATCATAATGACATATTTCATAACCAACACCACTTTGATCATAACAAATATCACATATCTCATAACCATTGATCACATATCTCATAACTACTACCCACATAAATCATAACCACATCTCATAACTAGTCCCTTTGAGTCATAACCAACATCACATATCTCATAACCACTATTCTCATATCTCGTAACTAACACCTTTTTGTCATAACCAACATCATATATCTCATAACCACTAATCACATATCTTATAATTAACACCTTTTTGCTTATAACCACACCACTTTGATCATAACCAACATCACATATCTCATAACTACTAATCACATATCTAATAACCAATATCACATATCTCATAACCACTAGTTACATAACCAATACCTCATAACTCATAACCATTAATACATATAGCATAACCACACCCTTTGACACCACTTTGCTCATAATCTCATAACCACTAAATAGCATAACCAAACACCCTTTGACACCACTTTGCTCATAACAATTACCCACATATCTCATAACCACTAACACATATAACATAACCAAATACCCTTTGACACCACTTTGCTCATAACCATTACTCAGATATGTCATAACCACTAACACATATAGCATAACCAAACACCCTTTGACACCACTTTGCTCATAACCATTACTCACATATCTCATAACAACTAACACATATAGCATAACCAAACACTCTTTGACACCACTTTGCTCATAACCATTACCCACATATCTCATAACCAACATCACATATATCATAACTACTAATCACATATCTCACAACCAAACACTCTTTGACTTATAACTATACAACTCTGCTCATAACCAAAATCACATATCTCATAATCACTAATCATATATCTCATTACCTTTACCCACATATGTTATAACCACATCTCATAACCAGCATCCTTTGTTTCATAATCAATATCACATATATCATAACCACTAATCATATATCTCATAACCACTGCCCACATATAGGGGTGTAAATTTGGCCCACGAGCTCGCGGCACACCCCAAGTCCGCTCGTGCCCTGGGTAGGCCCAACTAGGCTCGAGCCTAAACCCAACCTAAGATACATGTTCTAGAGCCCGGCCCGACCCTGGTGTTATTGAATGTGACCCATCTCGTGAGCTCGTCCAGAAATTTTCTTCCCCATCTGGCTCGACTCGACCCCAATGGCTCCCTGCCCCCCTTGTCAGTGCAATGGTCAAAAATTTAAATCAAAACAATTTGAAAGAGTCATATAACCGTTAATTCCACCAATTTCCCAACTATTCTTCCTAAATTTTTTTCCCAACTAATTTCATTTTTTTCTCCACTCAATTTTCTTTCCCTTGATTTGTCCTAGTTGTGCTTGAGCTCTCTCTACTTCTTGATCAGACTTCTCTATTTCGCTGAAATCATCGAATGACCATCATTGATAGTTCTTCCTCACTGGATTCTTCCTCTCTATACTCTTGTGTCTCTGCAATAAATCCTTTAACTCGTCATTATTTTTTCTGTCTATTTCAACACTATTCATTCTGGTGATATTTCTCTATCTAGTAAATGCATTTATCTCGAAACTCTAGCTCTTTCAAATTAATATGTCATACATATACAAACCTTTGGCCGTAGTTATGATTTTATCAATTTGTACATATGTTATAGAACTGTTGAAAAATGAATATTACGCATTTTGTTGTACTGTTCTATTATCTCAGCTCTCTTCATCCGTCAAACATCTCTCTCATTCCTTACTGTCACTATAGATATCTCCGATGTTCCTTATCGGAAACAACACCATCTTTGACATTATTTTCACAAGTGATAAGTCCGTTCAGTCTCTCTTTCTCATATTCCCTTTCCTTTCGTTCTATTGGTTAATCTTCTCTAACTCTCATTTTTTGTTCCATGGCTTAAGTCGTGGATTAAATTATTTAATTATTGTCATTACATTATGTGTTTATCTGTTCCATGGCTTAAGTCGTGGTTTATAAATGGTTGTCTCAGTTTATAAATTTGAGGAAAAAACGTAAACTCAAAAAATGAGTTTACGTTTTCAGTTTTCAAATTTTTTTTTTTCAAATAATTTTTTTAATTAATCTTTTTTTCAAATATTTTTTCCCCAATTAATTTTTTTTTCAATTAATTTTTTTTGAAATAATTTTTTTTTCAATTATTTTTTTCAATTAATTTTTTTTCAAATAAATTTTTTTTTCAATTAATTTTTTTTCAAATTTTTTTTTCAATTAATTTTTTTCCAAATATTTTTTCAATTTTTTTAATTAATTTTTTTTCAAAATTTTTTTTTCAATTAATTTTTTTTCAATTATAATGTGTGTGATCCCATTGTCATAAATAATAAATATAAATATAAATATTTTACGCCTGAACAAACATATTTTTTAGTTTATGTTTTTAAATTTTTTAAAACATTTTGTTCAACCAAACACGTTTGTAATTTATATTTTTCTAAAAATAAACAAAAATCAGTTTATAAAATTTTTATAAACATAAATAAAAAACGTAAAAGTTACCAAATGCTACCTGAAATTTTTTTCTATTACGTTTACGCCAATTTATGGTGTGATTATACATTTTGTAGTTGATGAGTAAAATATATATTTTTTATTATTAATTTTACTTAATAAAAATAGATGAGGATTTATATTAAAAATAAATAAAAAAAATTTGAGTGTAAATTGATAAAATTATAAATTAATAATTTATTTTATTATAAGACTCTAAATTAATTGATTTTTTTATTATGATTATTACATAATTTCCCCCAAATAAGTTCCTCCAAAAATTTGGAAATGAAAATCAAAGTTCCCTCTTTCCATGGCAAATCCCTCAGACTCCCAAACGTCTTCAAAAATTTCTCTCTCTCTCTCTCTCTCTCTCTCTCTCTCTCTCGGTTGTTGCCACTGCCCTTGCCACCGCCGAGACCTGTTTCGCTTTCGCCGCCGCATCCTCCACCACGGAGAAAAGCTCCCAAAGCTGTTGACGAAGATCTCTATAGGATCTCGCCGGAGCTCCTCCTCGCCAAGCACCGAAGAGTGAGTTTATTCCTCTGCCCTTTTCTTTTCCTCGTTTTGACGAGCTACATGCCTCAATGTATGTCTCTGTCTCTCTCACTCGCTCTACAACTTGTTTCTCTCCCTTTCTCCATCTCTTTTCTATGAAACCCTAGACCGAAATCCCCTTCTTCCCTTTCACCTTTGTGAACTCACTGGGTTGGTTTATAAAATTAGGAAAATATGATTTGAATAGGTTTAGGTTTTTTATGTTTGTTAGTTGTGTTGATTCCATATATATATATATATATACTTGAAATTTGTCTTGTGTGTGAGATCTGATGTGTGGGTAATTGAATTTTGTACTCATGTAACTGATATGAGACTAATTTTTTATTTGAAATCTATTTATTTGATCCATTTGAGTGTAAAGTCCATTTGTTTAACTAGTTAAATAAGCCTTTTGATCCATTTTTTTTTCTGTTTTAAAAAAATGGTACACCTAGTTTAGTCCCTATTGGATGGAGGTCTCGAATAATTTTGTTTATCTAGCTTTCTCAAATTATATTTAACTCTTTGTATCGCCTTGATGCTTTTTTAATAAAGTTTGATTATTTATCCAAAAAAAAAAAAAAACATTATATTTAACTCTTTACTTCCAAACAAAAATTCTTCTAATGATACTGATTTTAATCCGTGCAGATCAAGGATAAAACTGGTGAGCAAATAGGTGAAATTGAAGGTATGATGTGTGATTAAAAAGAAGTTTTTCTTAATGTTGGATGGCATTTATGAAAATTTGCTTCTGATCTGTTACTGCTGCATGCTGTTTCAATGGTGATTTTATTTTGATGGGAAAACATGACAACCATTTGAACAGTATGATAGCTGACCTGGAATTATGATGAAGAAAAAATTATCTGAATTGATAGTGTTTTCCCGTTTCAAGCTAATAAACTACCATAACTACATTTAATCCCAAACA
Organism: Camellia japonica; assembly: GCA_030407325.1. Taxonomy (NCBI): domain Eukaryota; kingdom Viridiplantae; phylum Streptophyta; class Magnoliopsida; order Ericales; family Theaceae; genus Camellia; species Camellia japonica. The sequence continues at coordinate 160,137,275 of JAPPVO010000036.1, forward strand.
ATTGCCCGATTTTGAGTAGTAGTCCCCCCATTCACAAATATAAATAAAAATCTTATGAACAAGGTAAGTTGTTCTAACTTATTGAACTTAACTTACAGGGAAGTGTAGTGTTAAGAGCTATATCATTCAAAAAATGTGGTATAGAAATATCATTTCATGATCCTTTTGGCTATTATGGAGTTTTAGTGTTTCATTTGTCTTTGGAATTTTAGAATGATGCAGTGAAGAACCTAGTGACTAAGTTACACTCTGCTAAAGCTAAGCTTGATTTGGTGACACAAACAAAATGCAAATTTGTTTTGGAGAATAGAAAGGTTCATATATTAAATTCTGATTTCTATAGCTTGAGTGGATGTACATAGATACTAAGGGTAGAGTGTTTTTTTTTTTTTTTTTTTTTATGTCATTGTTATTACTGTTTATATTTTTACTAGCCTTTAAGTGTTTTGAATTGCCTAAAGAGTTAATGTTGTTGTTCAGAGAGAACTTCACAAACCCGAGTCTGATCGTTCTTGCATACATTTGGAGTTCGATGTATTTTTTCCTTTTATTTTTTGGTTGTGTTTGTTGTTTGATTTTGGTTTAGAAATAATCATGCAATGTTTGCCTAAATTTAGTCAATATGTTGAAATAGCTTGATAGATTTTATCCATATTATTGCTATTTTTCAGCTTTATTACAAGTCCATTTGAGTGTAACTTATTTAACTACTAAACTGGGTGTATCAATTTGAGTGTAAAGTCCATGTTTTTCTGTGGTAGAATCATAGGGGGAATTGTAGTATCAAAAATCAAGTGCATAGTAATTTTTCAAAATTTTATGTAATTCTGTTTTTGATGACATGATAAATATATGAATATTTGCACAAATTTGCGTGATTTATCATGAAGATGACTTCCAAAATGTTGGAAACTAGACTAATAAGTTCAAAGAGTGACAAAGATACAAAGTACCCACATTTTCCATCAAAGAATAACAAACTGCCCCAAAATATGGAAACTCGTCAACTAGTGGTTTGAAAATTAATCTGAAAACTCCCGTGAATCCAATATTTTGACCTAGATGAAAATATATACGAAAAAATATTAAAGTGGCATCTTATGGTAAAATTCCAATAACCGAACATTCTTTACTTTATATCATGTTATCAAATTTTTTAGTCACCTATTATTCTTCAGAGAGAGTGAAAGAGAACACATTCATTATCTATAAAATAAGTATTAGAAGTACTATATACACAAAAAATAAATAAATAAATAAAAAGTGAAAATAAAATAAATTTCAGAGTAGTTTTGTAATAGTTTTGCTACTAGGAAAAAGTTTTATTGATATGAGAAATAAGTTGAAGATCACCTGTATAGGTAATCCAATGCCGACTCTAGTTTTAACGTCAAGTATGATACTTTCCATCCCATTGCATTTTCAATTCCATCGTGATTCCCTTAGCATCGCCTTCAATAATTGGAACCCCTAAAAAGATAAACAATTTTCTATCAATACCTTAAAAAAGATTAAAAATAAAAAAAATTTGATGGTCCAAATAAATTTAAATTATTTCCTTTAATTCTTGTGTCTATTCTTGAAGATGATTGGCTCTACCTCTGGCCATAATAATTCCATGAAGTGAAAAATAAAGTATATATATTTTTGAACATTAAAGAAACAGAAGTTGTGGAGTGAATTCTGACTTGCTAATGTGCAATAACTTTAGACCAATCCAATCTGATAGGCCATTCTTTTCTCATTTGATTTTCTCAGAAGAATGTAATTGTAAATTGAGAAGTACAATTCTTTCCAAACTCTATGAAAGCATTGGGATAAAAATTAGTTAAACTTCCTTATTTAACTAGTTAAAAATTAGTTAAACTTCCTCATCAAAGATCAAACAGAAATCAAACAAACCTGTGAATTGTGCACCCATAGTACTAAGAGTCAACTTTGAAAACTTGAGAGATGATAAGATAACTGATCTATATTGTTCGAGAATTGGCTCAGCAGAACTTCGAATTAGCTCTGATGCTGCCTATGCCACCATGTGTCAAAAATAAAGTAATTTAAGTTAAAATAAAATGCTTTCATTATCATCACATTGAATCCAGCAACAAATAAAAGGGTAAACTACCAATATGTCCTAATAGCTGTCATTATTAGCATCATCAATGATCTTCATTGATATAGGGTGTGGTCCACATCACATCAAGTTAAATCTATACCAAGCATTCAAATTCTAGGAACTTTTCTACATAAAAATAATTTATGTTAAGCAAGAATTACAATCAAAGCCATAGTTGCTATCATTTATAATTACTCACTTTATGATATATAACTTCATGTAACTATAACATATGGATTGATGTTGGCTCAAATCATTTGGAAAATCCACTCCCACATTTTTATTATATTGCAAAATAATATTTTTTGTACATAGATTCTTTCTTTTCTCCCCACAATCATTAATTTCCTTACGTATTGTCTTCTTTACTAACTCTATTTCAATGCTCTATTTTTGTTTGTTATAGGTCCTCAATTTTTCCATCTTAACGTAGAAGTAAAGCTATACCTCCTCCATCCCTTCCTCTCTAGCGGTTGCTTTAGCAGGTGTGTTCTTTAATTTATTTGCTTTTAATTAATAGTAGGGCACTGGCGGGTGTGCTATTTTATTTATTTGTGATGTCTTTTTTTATTTATTTGTTTATTTTAATTGATAGCAGGGCACTGGCGGGTGTGCTATTTTATTTATCTGTGCTGTCTTTTTTTTATTTATTTGTTTATTTTAATTGATAGCAGGGCACTGGCGGGTGTGCTATTTTATTTATCTGTGCTGTCTTTTTTTATTTATTTGTTTATTTTAATTGATAGTTATTTGTTTCATGTTAATTGATAGTAGGCTAATTGCTTCTGTTTTTTTGAATTTGTTTGCTTTGAATTGATAGCAGGACACTGGCAGGTGTGCTTTTATTTTGTTTGTTTATTTTAATTGATAGTAGGATACTTGCGGGTGTACTGTCTTTTTTTTAGAGGGAGATGATGTCACAAGAGAAAGATTGAATTCATTTTTAGTTGAACTCAAATTTGTTGAATGACATGTAAATGTTTGGAAATTCTGAACTGATACTTTTGCTTCCCACCCACGACAAAAATAAACATAATTTTGAGGGAGTAGAGAAATGTACATGTTTGAAAAGAAAGAACTCTAGGGCAAATACATCACAAGAGAGTCTGGTTCAAGTAAATTCATTAATTTTGATAGACATTTGAAAATTCTATACTGAGATTTGGTTCAAGTATTTTGATAGACATTAATGAAAATTCTATACTGAGATCTGGTTCAAGTATTCTATACTGAAAATTCTATAATTTTGATAGACATTTTGAGAGTCTGGTTCAAGTAAATTCATTAATTTTGATAGACATCACAAGAGAGTCTGGTTCAAGTAAAATACATCACAGACGAAGCATGAATCCTCTAGAGTGTTTATTTTATTTTATTTTCAAGTGATTCTACATATATAATAATTGCTTCCAAAATTGTGTTGTAAGTAGTAGAGAGAATAAGGTATGGAGGGGATGTAAAATGAGAAAGACAAATAGTTGTAGTCCTATTTAAACCCTATTTAGGGATAATAAACGAGCTAAACAGTTGATTGTTATAACTTGCTTTGATAACTTTAGCGAATTTTAAAATTTGTTCAACTTTGGTTCGTTAAATTTTCAAGTCGATATCAAATGAGTTTTTCTTGGGCCAAGGTTTTATTTTATTGGGTGAATTGATTTCTTGATCTTGAGGAATCGTAAGATAAAAAAGATATTTTTTTTTTATCAATTTTATCAATTATTTGATAATTATTAGTCCCGGTTTTAGTATTTTTATTATTGTTGGTATCGATCTTGATCCAGGCCTCAATATCGATTTTCTTTTTAAGACAAAAATGGAGAATTTTCCAATCAAAATATTTTCGATCCGGATTTTTTTCCATATACATAATATCACTTTTTCTTGAATAATTTTTGATAGGGATATCCCCTAGTATATCAAAAAATTTGCCCCTATGTTTATGTGTGTTGTAATTATAAGAACTCTCTCAATTCTTATTTACTTGGAATGGTGATCCATAAATATATGGGTCCCTCTTATTTTCATAATCAATAGATCTATAAGATGAAAGATTATATCTATAGTATTTTTGAAAATTCTCATTTTGATTTGGTAATGAATATACTTCGTAATCGTTTTGTTTTTTGTAATGAATTAATAGGTCTTTTTCATATGAATTCTCTTTGTTTAAATATTGATTTTGAATTGTACGACATTGATTGATTCTATTTTTCCATTTTGCTGCTATTAATCTAGACCATCTAATCTGAGATAAATGGTATTGATAATGACCTTTTAACCAGTTTTTCCATTGATTTAGTCCAGAATTCTGAAGTTTCTTAGGTCTTAATTCATAATGAATTATTCCTTGTTTTCCAAAATAATCTTTTATTGAAGTCTTAAGAAAAAAAGACGTTCCGTGATATTGAAGAATAGATCTTAACTTATACAAGGAGGATAAGTCAAAAAAATTCTGTGAATTCTAATTACTAATATTATATATAGTCGAAATAAAATTCATTTTATTTTTATTTGCTTTATTAATTCTTTGCTATAAAGTTATAAGTTTGATTAATTATTTGCTATAAGTTGGACAGTGTATAAAGTTATACTTGCGGGTGTGTTTTAGAGCAATCCAAATACCTAAAAATAACCCAAGTCAATTAAGAAAAATACCAAAGAACCCAAATGAATTGCCTTAATGAGTCTCCATATATTTTTATTTATTTGCTTTTTCCTTTTCTTTGTTTCTATTGATCAACCAATATTTTGATTGTTGATTACAGAGTCATTCTCTATTTATTTTGATTTTCAATAACTATGTCATTAATGACAAGTTAGGCTATGTTTTCAATAACTATGTCATTAAATCTATGTACATTATTCTATTATTATTTTTGTCTGTTATTTGCTCTTTTACAAAATTCTCTTATGTGATTTTAGGAATTTTCATTCATCTTATAAGATAATGTTATTCTTTTCGTATTGTTTTTGATGTAGTTATCATGGATCCTTTTGGATGTACTAAATTTGAGTGTAAGCTTGAAGATGACGAAGTTTGTGGGAATAAAGAAGAATTAGGTTCCCATGCAAATGACCCTATTCAAAGTTTAACCAAGAATGATGTTTTTGAAATGCAATTCAATTCAGAAGAGGATGCCAATGATTTCTATAATCAATATGCTAAAGTTGTGGGATTTAGCATTAGGAAAGACACGCGAACAATGCAGGCAACAAAGGTTCTTAGTAGAAAATGGGTATGCTCAAGGCAAGGCCAAAGAGCAAAGCAACACTTGGCCCGTATTGATAAAAAAGAGCTGCCAGGGCATTGACTAGAGTTGGTTGTGATGCTCATTTCTGCATAAGGTACAATCTGGATGTAGGCAAATACATTGTCACTCACTTTAACATGGAACATAACCATCCATTGGCAACATCACCATGTGTGCCATTTCTTCAGTCGCATAGGTTTGTAAAGATCCCTGACAAAGCTCAAGTAAAGACTTTGCACGATGTTGGTGTCAAGACAAGCCAAATAATGGATTTGTTGGTGCAACAATCTGGGTCTTTCACGAATGTGGGCTTTATTCACAAGGATTTGCACAATTATATTCAAGCTGAGCGCAAAGTAGAAATGAAGGATGGTGATGCGGAGTGTGCTTTGGCTTACTTATGTGCAAAAGCTGATGCTGATCCTTACTTCTTTTATAAATATGACAAGGATCAAGAGAATCGGCTTGACAAATTGTTTTGGGCAGATTCAAGGTCTTGCCTAGACTATGCTGCATTTGGTGACGTGTTGGTCTTCGATACAACTTATAAAACGAATGCATATAACAAACCTTTTGTTATTTTCGCTGGGGTCAATAACCATTTTGAAACCATCATATTTGCACGCAGCTTGCTTGTTGATGAGACAATTGCAACATACACATGGGTTTTGCAAAAGTTGTTAGAGGCCATGGATAACAAAAGACCGGTGTCAGTGTTGACAGATGGGGATATGGCCATGCGTGAGGCAATAGAAAAAGTCTTCCCGAGTGCCAAGCATCGTCTATGTAATTGGCATATACATAGAAATGCCAAGCGAAATGTTCGAGTCGATGGATTCGAGGGACATTTCAAGCATCTCATGGATCTTGATGCGAATGAGGTTGTATTTGAGGAAGCTTGGAGTAAGATGGTAAGAAAATATGGCCTTCAAAATAACAAGTGGGTATCAGACACCTACAACAACAAAGGCATGTGGGCTCAGTCATATTTGCGTGGTCATTTTTTTGCTGGAATGAAGAGCAGTCAGCGTTGTGAGGGTATGCATGCTTTTTTCAATGAGCGCCTCAAACGAAAATTGAAACTATTCGAATTTGTTAGATGTTTTGACATGGCCCTTTATCGATTACGGAACAAAGAAGCGGATGTCGAGGCAAAAACTGACAACAGTGATCCTTGTCTTACCACAGCACTTTAGCCTCTAGAGAAACATGCAACAACCATCTTTACCAGACGTTTGTTCTTAATGTTCCGTAATGAAATAATTGAGGAAGCATTGTTGATTTTTGATGGAAGGAAAGAGGAGTTCGATCATCGCATATACAAATTTTCAAAGTACACTAAATTTGGTTCCACATGGGAAGTGTCATACCATCCCGCAACTAGCATAATGAAATATAGTTGCAAAAAGTTTGAGTTCTTTGGACTTCCTTGCATCCACATGATTTCTGTGATGAAATGTGAACACATGACTGAAATTTCCCCAAGTTGTGTGATGCATCGTTGGACAAAGCAAGCAAGAAAGGTTGGTGAACAACATTGCCAAGCCCAATTCTCTAGCACTCTCACACAGGAGACACGTTTTGGGGTTCTTTGCTCTTCTTTTACTGAAATGTGTTACTATGCCTCACAAACATCTGAGGGATTTGAAGAGGCTACGAATGCATTTTTCCCTATGACATGTCGGATGAAGCAGCTTTGCATGGCCAAGGGAACTAATGTTGATGAAGGAAAAAGTTCATTGCCGCCATTTGGGGTTGGGGATCCGAAAGTAGTGAACACGAAGGGGAATACTGGGGGATCCTACATGGCTAAACCTCGAAAGCCAAGGCGATGCCAATGTTGCAGGTATACATTATATTGTGCTTTGTGTCTTAATTTTGTTATTGTGAGGTAGTATTGGCATTTTTGTTCTCTTTAATGATTGGTGATTTACTTGACAATGTAGGGTCGTCGGCCACACAAGGAGAACTTGCCCCCAAAACAATCATAAAACGGGACAAGTGGGTAGCAATTTGTTTGAGGAATATGATGATTATGATCCAATTGGTACTCCCACCCCTTTTACACCGAAGCGTCCTAGGAATAATATGAGGCCATGTAAGACCCACCTTGTGAAGAGACGACTTTTTGTCACTAAAGTGGATACATCTCCAGTGCAGTTGAGCAAGGATGTTAATGACTTGCGTAGTTGCGATGCACAAGTCGTCCAAAATTCAGCGTTCACTGATGCAGATACGTCTCTAGGTGATTACTTTTATGGCATCTTTTCAGTTCAAATTATGTTCATTTTGGTTACATTTGCTTTGCAAATTTTATGTGTGGCTGCTTAATTCTAATTTCTTGATATGCCAAGATAGATTTTAGCTAGAACATTGATATGTCATAAGTAATTATGATGTTTACAACTTGATTATGAAAATAAATAATTTACGAACAAAAAATGACAAAAGAGTGTGTAATGACCAATATATCAAAATTCAATTTGTTATGATTTGAATCATAGATTTGAAGTGAACAAACCTTAATGACAATATAATTTGTTTTTGCAGGTGTTGCTATGGGTAATAGTTGATATGATCGAGCGGGTGATATTGGGAGCTAAACTAATATTTTTTTAAAATTTTTTTGAGGACTTAAATCTGTTAGTATTTTGTATAAATACTCTTAAATGATGGTTGATGGATATTTGTTTTGCTGTATGGAAGTTTATATTTTGTATGCACACTTCTTTTTTTTCTTGAAGAAAGAATTTTGTTAAGGGAAGAGATGGAAAATAATGCATGACTGATTTTGTAAGGAATTATCATTCACCAAACGAGGTTGTAAGAAATCGTACACTACCTTGCAGTAGTAACTCGCTTTTCAATATTGTTGATCTTCCGTCCAGGTTCATCAACAGACACTTCAAGATGTATATATGTGTGTGGTTTTAATATCGTTGATGGATCAATTCTTTAAGATGTATATATGTGTGAGGTTTTAATATAAATTTTAGACCACAGTTGCACTAGCAAAGGCTATGAAGCCATTTTGTTTAGTGTTTTTGCTCATTTTCGAAGCAAATGCACAACAGCAAGTGCATATAGAAAATTGAATGCCATTATTCGATCATTTTTTCCCATAAAATATTCTCTTGAAAATGGCCAAACTGTCATTTTAGCCACCACAACCATTATGGTAATGCCACAAAGTGGCTACTGAATAATTTTTGCCTTTTATCCTACATTGATGATGTGTAAAGTGAAGTCAAGAATTACTAAATGTTTAGAAAGTGGCCTTATTTTACAGCAATGAAAAGGATAGAGAAAGGTGACAGGCCCTCTTTCTTTTCTTTATTTCTTTCATCTTCTTTTTTTGTGCTTTGGATGGGCAGACAGAAGCCCTTTTTTAGGCCAAGATTGTGACCAATGCCATCATGTGATGCCTTGGAGTTTTTCTCAGTGGGGTGGTGGTGGAGGCTTGGACAGTGTTTTGGTGCAATGTCCAACTTTATTCACCCACGCAAACAACCCTCTCCCACCTAAGTTGAATAAATTTATATTTTTATTATAAAAACATGACAGATGTATTCATTTTCTATCAAAACAAATTAAAAATTATAATTAATTGGATCAAATTAAAATAAAATTATAAATTTATGGTCAAAATCTATCCAATTGATTTTGTGGTCAAAATCAACCATTTATCTGCTATGGCCATATGCAGGCAATAGTCAAAACCAATGCCACCATCTTGAACAGGAATACCAAACGTTGGCATTCCACTAACCTGTAAAGCAATAAACATGTGTTAATGAAGAAAATGGTTAATACAAGCACAAGCTCTTTTATCCTATAAATAGTGGTTGGCACTATCTTAATAAAATGACCAACAAAGTCAGTATGAAGTTGGTAATGATGTATTGATAATGCCTCTATCCATTCCAAACATCAATAAGATCTGCAAAACTCATGCTAGTTTAACTATTTCAAAACAAACATACCATCATAGGTCTCACTAACAAAATCTAATTTCCAGCCCATGTTAGCCAATATATATGCTATTCAGTAAAGTTAACGTGCTATTCATAGAGAGGGTGATGGGAGATGAAAGGATGAAAAAAGAAATCTATTCCATTCGAATGAGCTCCTATTTCAATGGTAGCAACTCGTCTTTGTTCGCTCCCACAACCATATCCACTATCTTTCCTTCTTTCAAGATCACAAAAGTCGTGTGGCCTCTACTTCCGTTTCAATTCACCCCTAGCTCTGAGTTCTGCACAAGATAGAACACTTGAGAATATAATTTTATAACAAAGGTTGAGTTATAAACTCAAAGTTCACGAGTTTAAGAAATGCGATAACGTCATTGATTGTACGAACTTATGAAAAATAAAAAAGAATAAAGCATCACCAGCTTTATATTGCGTGATATCACCAACAATAGGAGCTGAATTATGCTTGTATATCACAAGATCAAGTAACAAGTGAGCCCTATGCAAATAGTCAAACTACATGCCAAAAGTAGTGAGTACGTAAAAACATCACACATTATAAAATTAGTCTTCATAAAACATAAGATACTGATAAGTGGACAGTTGGGTATAAATGTAAGTACCTTGATTACACCCGAAGGCAAAGGTTTCCCTTGCATATATTTGATGACGAAAAGACCACAATCATAGCTATAGGAATGAGTGTAGTTGTAACAATAGAGTCAACAAACTTAGAGATTATAACATTAATGCTTATTTAAAAATTAAGAACAATAATGTAGTGTATTACCTGTTGTCTTGGCATGGCATGTCTTCCAACCATTGAAATGCAAACGAACTAACATCTTGAACATAATCTTCTCCATGCGCATATTGAAGCAGCTTATGCAATGATTGTACCTGTTGGTGGTAGGTAGTAAGGTACATAGATCAAGAAACAAAAAAGTGGATACAAGTGGTATCATAATGGTTATTCTATTACCAATAATGTAGCTTGATTTTTTCGATCCTCATCGGTGTCAATACATCTGCTGGAGTCAAATAGATAGACAACCCATTTTTCCATGTTTACATTCAAGCACAACCAGTGGTTTTCCCCATGGTTGAAGGGCATGTAAATCTAAAAATATAACGTCGAATGTACATGCAAAAAATAAATAAATACATAACATGGATCAAATGTTATTGTGCATGGTAAATTTGGAAATTGGGTAATAGTAGTATTTTATCATGTTACCTCCTCACAAGCATGAAGGGGGCCAGTGTATCTGTAAATTCCAAAATAATCTTCTACTATATCTTTCATTGTGTCATCAGAAGGTTGACACAAAATCTTTTGCTGCATATTCAATTTTAACATATAAATAACTTGTGCCTAAATGAAAAAAGTCTTTAGGTATGGCTAATACTTACCGATACATGGGTCGGAAAGTACTAAACCTTGTGATCCTTATTTGGAAACTTTTTCCTTTGTTTATTTGTCAATTTCACAACAATGAGATTTATAATCTGCAGTGCAAAATATATGAAATTTATGAATAGGCAAAGTAAAGTAACTTGGATGATGGAATGGTAGCAAATAAAATAGGAGCAGGAGAAAAGTCTTACACATGAGGATATCCACTGATATGGTTTCAAGGACCACAATTCCTTCCGCGTTGTAGATTGTGCTTCCACGTAGTGCAGTTTCATCTGTACAAGATATTCCCTAGCACATGGATAACTATGTGAGTTAGAAGGTATAGTACTTTATATATAACAAGTTAAAGGTAGTCAAATTGTACCCTTCTGAAAGAGATTCATCAAATGCATATCGTAGAACGAGACTGTCATAGTCATTTAATGGGTCTAGCAAAGGCACAGATGACTTGTAAAAGTATTGAGAAGAATAGTGCATAAAACAAATCAAGCTTGGTTAGTGTATGTTCATGAAGATGGAGTTAGCGCAAAATAACCATATATACAAAAGATACTATAATAGTTAGTTCCAAACCTTTGGGGTTTCAGGAACAACATTACCCCCAAGTTGATCAAGTAAATTATCAAATAGCTGATACAAGTAAAAGAAAAGTAAGAAACAAACACTATTTGTTACACACAAATCAAATATGTTTTTGAGACACAATCATTTAGTTTACTTCATTGAGATTGTCATGAATATTATTGTCAACGTTGTTGTCGTTTGACAATGGCTTCAATTGTGGTCTTTTCTTCATTACATCGAATTTCACAAAAGGTGTACGCAACCACTGACTGGCTTTGCAATTCTGGGTCCCTCGAGTCTGAGGACCACGAACAACACTACATGATGATGACATTGTTACAGCATTCACTTCAACTGCCTTTGTATCGCTCTTTTTCACACGCGATCACCCCTTTTGTGGAATAGAAAGTCGTTCATTATTTAATGCTTTCCCACCAACCAATTTGGCTCATTTCTTTGCAGCTACCTTTGCATTTGGTGGTGTGAGGATTGATTTTTTTTTTCTCAAACGCAAAGTTTCCATTGGTTCTTTGTGATTCATATTCCTTATCTCATCCTCATCTACAAACTTCGGGGAATTGGCTGCAACCTTTTCGATACTGCTAACATCGAGACCAACCATTTCAATATCAATTCGATGCTCCTCATGTAGTTTGCTTGGTGGTGTTTTAACATGTCCACCATCAAATGGAATGCATCGTTCTAACAACTCAAGAATTTGACCAACTTGGTTCTCCATTTTGACCGGTCATTGCTCCGCAAGTAGTTTGCTTGGTGGTGTTTTAACTTGTTCTCCATCAACTGGCATGTGTTTTTCTAACAGCTTAAGAATTTTTCCAACTTGATTCTCCACTTTGGTTAGACGTTTCTCATCCTCATCTTGCCTTGTGTCCTTGTGGCCTTGGATCAAAAGGGCATGAATTTGAATGACTTGTTTCTCAATTTTAGCCAATCGGGAGTCATCATCGTTTTTAATTCTTCCTTGGCTAAGAGTTACTGCATTTGACTTTTGAACAATGTTAGGCAAAAACACCTGTTCACACATATACAATAACTTGTTAATGTCACAGGTGTAATGTAAATTGAGCTATAATTATAAAAAGTCATGTGTTGTAAATATTTATCTCAACATTTAAATATCCTCCCAAAGCTTTAATTTGATTCAAACCCTGCTTAATTTCTGAATTGCCCCAATAGGATAAGCGAGGAATGGGGTTGGAAGTAGCCACCAACTCCCTTTTGCGAGCAAATTGTTCCAAGTAAAATAACTGCATGGGAAAAAAAAAAAGAAGTCATTTTAATGTGTGTTAGACAATATGCAATATAAAATAATAGATGAAATAATCACACATCAAGGGGAGGTACCATTAGAAGAAGCAAACATCCGCACACAGCAGACCGCTCTTTGACCTTGGCAATAGCAATGCGGTCGACAAGAAAATCAAGTGTGTGCTTTGCCCAATTGAATTGACTGATGAACTCAACATTTTTAACCATTTGAATGAATGATTGGTGTACGCCTGCCTTTGTGGTGGGGCACAAGAGGGCTCCAATGATGTATAAGACAAATTTCCTTTTAAATTCAGTTCCAGCATCTTTTGTTTCAATCAGATAAGATTTCAGAGATGTGAACGGAACAAATTTATTCTTCACCACAAGTTCATCACATAGGTTTGTAATTTCATCTATGGACTCTGTTAACTTCACAGGTAGACCATTGAAAGGTAATCCCATCAACTCATGAACATCTTCTACGGTGAGAAGCATTCGAAGACCGTGGACATTCAATGAATGAGTTGAAGGATCAAAGTTCTGAACTAACCAATGGCACAAGTCATGATCTATGTGCGTGCACCTAAGGCTTAGGATGCCATGAAACCCCATATCAGTCACTGCTTGTTGTTGTGCTTTGTCCAGCCTTCTAATAATCTTACAAATCGATATAAGCTCAATCCAGGTTTGAATTTTTACTTTTGGAGGCTTTTGTTGGACCACAGTTTTTAATTCGGCATATCGTTCAGATTGCAGCTTTCCCATTTGTATATACTTATTTTTTTCTTCTTCGGGAAGTTGATTCCATTTGTCCCCAATATCCTACATTACGTGCATAAAATCATATGAACAATTACATACAAGCTTACAAGTACAAGAGGAATACTACAAACAACAAGAATACGTTGCACTTACCTTCACGTCTACTTTCATTTGGATTTTTGTTAACTCCATTGATTGTTCTTGGCTATAAACATATGAAAATGAATATAAGAATTCATATAACGGAAAATATATAACTACATACAAATAGATATTAACGAAATACCAAAAGAAAATGAATGGAGTGATCAGGCGCTTTGGAGGATCAGTCGGTTTATCCATCAGGCTTCAATCAGAATTCCTTGTAAAGAAAGACAAGAAAAATAAACTCATAATATCTTTGATTAGGAAAAAAACAAACAAACAAAAATCTTAAAGGTTACAGTACATTCATCAAATGCACGACATGCACACATGAATGGATTTGTTTTATAATAATGTAGTTAACAAAAACTATGTTTCCAATGTAAAAAGGAAAGACACTAAAAAAAATTCTAATCATAAACAAAAAATGATACCCCAGTAGCTTAGGTCACATTACCGTAAAAAACAGACTAAAGAAGTTAATTTTTTTGGACAAAATTTGTAATTTGGTAAGGAAATTTTTTTGTCGCAAAAAGGAGCCAAATATTTTGGCACCATACGAATTGATAATAAAAACGACATTGTTTTTTATTTTATTTTTGGGACTATTGTAGAAAAAAAAAAAAAAAACGATGTCATGGTTATGTATAACTCCTTTGCTGTTTCTAGTCTCACTTTAGGTGTACAGTCAGAAGGTTGAATATCTTTATTAACTGGTTTTACTTGCTTTGATTTTTTGGGTGAATAACTTGCTTTGGTTTTAGCTATGTTGTGGTTCACTTTCCCATATTTTATCTTGCTAATTTATTTATTTTTATTCTTTGCATGGGTTTGGGGATGGCCTGAACCACATAAAGCACTTGAAAACTCTAAATGTTTAGGGAGGCAATTTGTTTTTTAGAATACAAAATACAAGAAATTAGAAAATGGGAGAATGATTTGATAAAGTTGTATTCAGTAATATACATACACTAACTAAAGATTTGATGCACTAAGGACCCTTGCTTACTGCTATAACTCACTACCACTCACAATTGAATCTTGGGCTGTGAATAGAGCTTCTCTTGTATTAATGCTATGCTTATTATTTGATTTTATTATTTACATTTATTCTATCATTGATACTTTAGATTCATAATAAACAATACTAATATATGAGCATTACTACAAAATTGGTTAAAGGTCACAATTTTTAACTTTGACCTTAAACTTTTAATCTCAGTTTTTTTTTTTTTTTTAATACAAAAACTGTGATGAATGAGGGTGTGACTGTAGCTGTCTAGTCCAAAATTTGTATTGAGTCTATAGCTGTCTAGTCCTAGATGATTGTAGCTATTGGTATTAGAAGGACCAATCTTGAGCAGACAATATCAACAATGACAATATTAGCATATTTTTCCAAAATTGATAACAATAACAACAAATAATGCAATGCTACCCAAGACTAATTAAACTTAACAATGACAATATTAGAATGTTTTTCCAAAATTTATCAACAATGGCAACAAATAATGCAATGCTATCCAAAACAAATCAAACTTATTCAGGTCTGTATTAAGCATTGAACACAAACTTATGAAAGCTATGCTATATCAGGATTCACTCATAAATTGGGCAGAGCACATGTTTTCAGCACTCTGGTGCACCTCTGCTGGCATCATTCATAGCTCAAATGTAAGATTTAGGAATACAAATGTCAAATAAAAACAGTGACTTCTTTCTTTCACTGAGCAAAGTCTTAATATAATCTAAACTGTATCTGGACTATAGCTTGGGGTTTTTCCTTAATTGATTCAAAGATTAGAGGAGTGAGATATGCAGACATTCTGTGATGTTTAGGATTCTATTAAAATGAAGTTAGGCATGAATCTATTTCCAAAAAGTTTAAACTAGGGAAATTGAAGAAGGAGAGGGGTCTTGGCTGTGCCAAGGAGATGGGAGAGTTGTAGGTAGGTATGAGTTTGACATGTACAGAGTGACGGAGATGCAGAGAAAGTCAAAGGGGAAACTTAGAATGGGGAAGGAGTTCCATTAATATCCAAGCACCACAGTAAATTCAACCCCCTACACAGATGATTCTCCACTTCATGATCTTTCAATACTTTTCAGGTTGGGGAGGTGAGGAGACGGAGAAAGGGAAATAAAGGGTTTTTTGGGTTGCATAAAGGGGGAGAGGAGAGAGATGGTGTTCCATACCTTGATCGGGGAGAGATGATGGAGGAATCTGAAGGAGGGAGGTGCTCTTCTGAAATGGCTTAGGCTGCAGAGATCTTGAGGAGGGGAATTGCTTTTTTATGCAGCTGGATTTCACAAGGAGGAAGGTTCAATGTACTCTTTGGAGAGCCTCAAAGGCTCTTCAAACCTAGCCAGCAGAGAAGGACTCTGATAAAATAGCCAGCCTGTTGGAAGGAGAAAAATGAACTGAGGGTAGCTAACATACCCAATTTGACTAGAATTGATAATGTCAAAGAAACAATCATAGATTTTGGATTTGATAACTTGACAAGAATTGTTAATGTCTAAGTAACAATTCATGCCATTGTGGAGGCTCCTGGTGACCAACCAGGTTGATTTCCAGGCCTACTCGAACAGATCTTATTGCCGCTTTAGATAAATGAGATTTTACAAAAATAAGCATTAATTAAAAAGACACGGGGCATTCGAAACATACAACCATAAATTCAAAATCCTTGCATGTATATCTATTCATCTAAAGCCAAGCTAAAATGATAGAGATTATCCATCCGAAACAGCTACACAAACTGATTGTTACATCTTATAAAATGTCTAAACATATGATATCATCTGTATTTTGATTTGCATCAAGCAACTACAAAGATATTGAATCTAATATATTCTACTCTAAGTTCTTCTAAATCACATTTCCAACATACATGGAGTTACTTCCTAAAAGGGATACAATCGATTAGACATCAACTGTACAATACTTGGCTCACTAAATTTCATTATAAAATGATTTTAACAAATGGATGCAGTTGTAGAGAATTTCAATAAAACAAAAATCATCACTGCCAAACTGAAAGATTGTCTAATACAGCTACAAAAAGGAACGTAAATTCTGTTACATAGATACTGAAAAATTTTGAGTTTTGGGGCCAAATGCAACATCAACCACACAATCAAGCAAATATGAGTCTAGCATTTAACAAATTTCATTTCCAGTAAATTGTTCAATGTCAATAATGAGTTTTGGGTTTTGTCAACTATAATTGTCTATAAATCTACCCATAATTTAAAATGTAATTGTATCCACCTTACATCAATGATAACCAGAAATATTTGTACTTTAATTACAACATTTGCTCTTAAGATAACAGTAAAAAAAACAATTTACCACAGTTACAGTCTCCTTATGCCAACAATCACAATATGAAATAAACAATCCAGAAAATTTTACCGTGTGCATTGGACAACTGAGATGATGAATGCCAAAACCAAGAATCACAAGAAGAAAAAAAAAAAATCTGTGAACTGCTGCCAGAAACAAAAAAGAATGTCTTACCACACAACAAAAAACAAAATCAATTACAAAGCCATTAAATTATGAAATACAAAATTTTACTGCACCTAAATTCTACTATAAGAATAAAAAGCATGCTTCAAAAGGACCTCGCCAACATCAAGTTCGATACAATCAAAATGGGAAAAAATAGCATATATATATATATATATATATAAGGAAAATGCAAACATATTAGTGTGGCTCCCAAACTCTAAAGCAATGTCTGAAATTACCATCCCAAAAATCTACACCCATTAATTAACAGCAGAAAAGCTATGAAAAGTAAACAGAAGTTTGTATGTAGACACATGGGAGAAGAGCTAAGTTTAAGTGTTTGTCCTTCATAGACGAACAAACAATAAGAGAGATTCAAAGCAAAAGGCTGATAAAATAAAAATTAATATTCACAGTTAGAGTTCTGAAATCAAAGTGGCACGGCTGTTGGATACAGATGTTAATTTTCATTGAGAACCAAACTTAATATCAGATATTCAATAAGGGTTATGGTTTTCAAATCAAAAGCCCTAATGTAAATGAAGTTTAGAGTTAGAAACAAACCTGAGCTATTAGAATGGAAGCAACTAGTTCTTGACGTCGAGAGAGTGAGTGATTATGAAGAAAGATGTCAACACTGAGAGAACGATGGCACCGACGCCGACGGGGCTGGTGGTCTTCGGCAATGGCTGAAGCTTCGGCTATGGTGGAAGAGAGGAGGGAGGAGAGGAGAAGAGAGGAGCAAGAGCACGATCCAGAGCAAGAGAGGGAGGCCAACTGACTTGGGACCGTTGGACTACCCTAATTTACTTTGCTCAGTGTTTGACCGGTTGCCAATTCAAAATTAAATTATTAAAATGATTTAGTTATATGATAGTTATAAGATAATATGGTATATATAAATAACTAAATATAACTAAGTTATGAGTTAATATGATAATGGTTATGATTTATATGATATTAGTTATGATATCAACTCACATAACCTCATAACTGATGTATGGTACATCCGAATGTACCATAGCATCACCCATGAAATGAATTCACCACTAGTTACATAAATAAGGTTTCAATTTGAAAATCAATTATGTTACGGTTCGAATCAAATAACACTTGGCAACTACAAGCTTGAAGCATTGATCAAGAGAATTAACACATTCAATGTATAGGCACGAACCATCTCAATTTGAAAATCAATTATGTTACGGTTCGAATCAAATAATACTTGGCAACTACAAGCTTGAAGCATTGATCAAGAGAATTAACACATTCAATGTATAGGCACGAACCATCTCAAATAGTACGAGTCGTTCGCTTTAAACTAGGGTAGCTACACGACTCGTCCCTCGTAGTATGACTCGTCTCATACCTTGAACATGAAAGAAAAGAAAATCATTGCATGGAAAGCATTCAATAATCACAGAAAGCAGAATACTTGAAGAAATAATGAAAAATATATTTCAAAACTTATTGAATACCATACACTTGTTCAAACCATTATATAAAACAAAACCAAAATAAAAAACCCTATTTTCTTGGCTAGGGTTTCATCAAAACTCTAGAAATATAAGCCTAGCCACTCATAGAGGAGTGGGAAGAGATAGAAGAAGCAGAAACTCCCATGAAAATTAATTTTCAAGCTTGAGAATCCCCCTTTTCCAAACCCTAGCCCCTTCTCTCTTTTGGAATTTTTTAGAACCCTAATCTAGCCTCTTTTTTTCTTTTTTTTGTCATTTTATACCTTTGCAATTTTCCCCACATTCAAAACATCAGGCATGCTTCCCGAGGTACGACCGCACGTGTGGGAAATTCCACAGCATGTGCAGCGAGAGTTCCGCACGTGCAGAAATGAGCGTCCGCACATGCGATTTCCTTAAGCTTTGTTTGGCTGCGATAGATGGGCCGCACGTGCGGGAACGGTTCTTCATACGTGCGGGAAGCATTTTTCTCTAAAACTTCTGCATTTTATGCTCCCACTATATCCAACTTGATTGACATTAAACAGGCATAAAATATATAATTTGACAGGCAAGTAAAGTTAAGAGATCCTAGTTATCGGTCTTAGTTCTGTACAATTCGGCCTCAACCAACATGTACACCTGAAAAATATTTTCAACCACGTAGGGTGAGCATAAACCCCAGTAGAGAATATTTTAAAAACTAAATATGCTCCACAAGCATAAATGATCATGATGCAATACATATATACAATATGCCCAAATGAATTTTCAAATCTATTTGATTTCTCAACAAAATCCTTTCTTTCCAATTACCAAAACCTTACATTTAATCAAAATGTTTTCCGAGTTCAAAACATCTGTTTGATATAAAATCGCTTTCCAAAAACCGATCCAGGTATCTCAATACCAACTAGCAAATACATTGCTAAATCAAATGCGAATACATCGCTAAACAACAGCAAATACATTGCTAAAACATTTTTCAAAAACATCATTTCAAGCCAAAACGATAATAAATAAAATAGGTAAATCTCTAAGGCAAGTGTTCTACAAGTAACTATATAAGTCACAAGGTCATTTTTACCGGTGCTAACCGGAAGACTCGACACCTACCGCGCTGGTTTAGGTCTTTCACCATGGATACACATGCCAACTTAATTTTGCTTTAACACCTCCTCATAGCTTTATCACTTTATTTACCTTTTTTCAATAGCATAATATGTATGATTCAAAATATTTTTTTCCAAAACAATGTAAATGTTCCAAAACATAATATGAGAATTTCCAAAACCCCTTTCCAAACATACGGTTTTAAATTCTAAAAAAAAAATAAAAAAATAAAAAAAATTCCATTACATGCTCCATGATATGAATGATTTCAATTTGCCTAATCCATATGCAATTTCTAACACACGATAATGTTATCCTCCACCGATAACCAAAACAGCTATATCTAATGCAATAATTATTAGATAACAATACAGATATACTTTTCCAAAAGAATAACAACACCCATTTTCAAAATCCCACAATCAGTTCCTTTCCATCTCTTTCCAACCAAACCATTTACCAAAATATCAATCAAACTCCCAAAACAATATCATTTAGGATTTTTCAACAAATTGGAGCTTCTCTACTTTTAGAAATCCATATGCAATTTTGATTACCGAAAATAACTGTAGTAACAAAATTATAGCCTAACAACCCCCAACTTCACAAAACTCTCAAGCCCAAAATAACGTTTCAAAATCAACCAAATGACTACCAAATATAAATAACAAAATACGCCACAAATACATTACCGAACTTATATTGAGTTTAGGAAATAGACCCTAGCTTTTGAAGGGAAGAGGAGAACTTGGAAAAACTTAAAGTCGATGAAACCACAAAATTCTTAGATCAAAAGAAAGCCTTTGATAAGATCTACAACTTTTCTTAAAGGACCAATGTGAAAAGATGTCTCTAACCAAGTAGATCTAGAGATATGTGTAAGAAAAGTTGAGTTTCTAAGAGAGAGAGAGAGAGAGAGAGAGAGTGTGTGTGTGTTTGGGGTCTATTTATAGTGGTAGAATAATAGCCCTAAAGTTAAAGAAAAGAATAAGTCAAAACCACTAAAAAGTAGGGTCCAAAGTCGAACTAAAAATCTGGAAATAACTCACAGGGGTCGACCCTCAAGACAGTGGTGTCGACCCTCAAGAAGAAAATGCTGAGACACTAATGTGTGCAATAGATAAGGGTCGACCTTGGGAACTCGTGCTGTCGACCCTATAAACCAATAGCAGCACCCAAAACATAGCAGCAACAGACAAGGGTCAATCCCAGAGCTTGTGGTGTCGACCCCAAAAAACAGTAAAAACACCAAGAGTAAGGCAACAAGGTAGTGTCAACCCCCATGAAGACTAGTGTCGACACCAGAACAAATTTTCCAAGTTCCCAAAGAACTTTTCAACAAAAACAAGCGCGAACGAACAATCCCAACAAGTCTAAATCGAATTGTACTCCTTCAAAACCAAAATACAACAACTCTAAAGACTCCCAAAATGAAAATAAAGGAATTAAATACACCTTCCAAAAGCTTAAAGGACACAAGTGTTACAACCTCCCCACCTTAGGAAATTTTGTCCGCGAAATTGAAGAAACGCCAAAACCAAAAAGTCCACCTAACAGTACTGGTGAACACGACATCACCTCACACTTAGATCCATTTTGGGATAAGTTCCTGGTTCTCGATCCAACTCCTCGGGGTCCCAAAGACACCCGAACACCAAGAATGATAAGAAAACCTCACAGATGACTCTTCGATCCACATAACTCCGTTGTCTATGAGACAAGAAACAACAACCACCACAAGAAGAAGAAGAAGAAGAACTCCTCGGACTCAAAGACTTTATCCACGCCTCAACCACCGACAATACCCAAATTGCTACCGAGTGCTCAACGCTTGGACACGGAGAATAAGAAAGCTACTCACACACAAAGCTCTTAATCAACTCTCTCGTAGCACGAGAATATAAAACAAAACACGATTAACCTAACAACGTTACGACATACCAATGCTCGACAATTCTATGTCTTTGCAAAAATAACATACAACATATAACTAGCAACTCAAGCTAGGTCAAAACACAACTTTCCAATACAAGATATAAGGTATCCCATTTACATTATAAAAAAAAAAATCCTTATTTTCCCCATTTGTTTCAAAACACTTTGCTTTCCCAAAAGATGTTCAAACTCGCACCATCACAGCCCAAATACATTTTTAACTGTCCACAACAAAACTCAGGGATTTTCAATTTGTTTTTTCGAAACCACAAGTGTTACTCATAACACCAAAATCAGTTTCATTTTCAAAATGTTGTTATTATTATTATTATTATTATTATTATTATTATTTGAGAGGGTAATTTATGCATAAATTGGGCCGGGCTAAGTAAGTCCGTTGGAATGAACCGAGATAGATATAGTCTTGGGCCGAGCCACGGACCGAGGTAATTATCTCGGTAGCCTTGGTTCTTGGTCGCATTGGTTCGGTCAAAGGTGGGCTATTAGTGGCCTGGTCTAGCGGTCGTAGACCGATGTATCTATGGGAATTGGACCGAGCTAAAAGATAGCTTCGCAGGAGGTCATTCCAAAGACTAGGTTGACTAAATTGACTTAATTAGCACCGTGCTATGTAGGCACGGTTATCTCTTGTGCTAGCCAGAGTAAGAGTTGCAACTATCTCACTTAGACAAGCAGTGAGTAAGAAGTTATCAGAATATGCATTATCCTTGGGAATGTAATTCTTAGGAGGACTCTACTAAGGAGAGTAGAGTCCTACTAGGATTGTGCAAACCATCTCACTTGGTTGGTAGTCAGTAGGGTGTGTGATTCCTAGGAGGATTCTTATAAGGAGAGTTGAAATCCTACTAGGTTTGGGCCAGGCAGAATCTACAAAAGCTCATAGCAGGACCTATGTATAGGTATCCCAATTCTTACTCTGGAATACACAGAGCTTTTGTGTCTATTGTCTATTTGTTGACTTAGGCATCAGAGGGGTTTCCAGCACACACCCGCCGGTTAGCTCACGTTTGTGTTTTCAGGTGGCAAAGCAACGTTGTTTGGAGGAGTGCAAACTTGATCAACAGGATTATACGAGAAGATTATTTCGCGCTCGTACAATTGGCGCAGTCTGTGGGAATTGCAATCACAAAGAACGAACCTTTTGATTAAGTTCTCTTTCAACTGATTTTAATGGCGCACAATGAAGGCTTGCCACACTCTGCCATTGGTAGGCAAACCCCGAAGGGGGGCGGAAGGCGCGAAGGCTTACCTTTTATCCCGCCCATGGCAGAGTTAGATCCCCAGCGACGGAAGCCGCAGAGGGATACTCGTGAAAGATGGGGCTTTAGTCCTCGTCGCTCCCAAAGCCCTGAAAGGTAGAGGTGAAGGTTGGATCCTCAAGTTCTAGAAGATCGGGTAAGGGAGCAAGACAAATTGATACAAAGGATGGCGGCAGACATGGAGACTATGAAACGCTAGATAAAAGGCAAAAGGGCGGCGAAAGAAGAGGTGGGCAAGAGCAGGGAGCACCCTCGCCACTCAGAAGATTGTGATAGACAAATCAAATCATCACAAGCTAAAAGTAGAAGCCTCAGGTCAGGTAATACACAATCAAGGACTTCCAAGACTCGTTACTCCAGGTCTGAGAGAATGAAAAAACTTACACAGAAGAAAGCAGCTATCGGCCCACACATTTACACTAAACGGCATCTAGGCACACAAAGTTGCCTAGGACAGCGGACTTGCAGACAGTGCTTGAAGAAAAGGCTTGAAGGAGAGAAGACACTCAGGCTCGCGAACCCCGCAGAGTCTCCACATTACAACGATTGGCTCCTAGAGCACATGGGAGTGTCCAGGTTGGGATGCCAGAGCCGCGCCTTGCCTTTGAACCAATAGACAAAGCGTTAGCAAGGTTGTAGAGCTTGCCGTTCATTATGGCGATAGAGAACGCACCATTACCCTCAGGCTTCCACCAACCCAAATTCACTACTTATGAGGGGAAGTCAGACCCCTACATGCACTTGAGCCACTTACGCCAGGTTATGGTCGTGTATGGGCGAAACGAGGCTCTGATGTGTATCTTGTTTCCTTCTAGCCTCGGTGACATGGGTTTAACATGGTTTGAAAGGTTGCCAGAAGGTAGCATGGCTTCATAGGCGCAACTAGCGGAGGCATTTGTGACCAGATTCAGAACAAACACCAAGACACTAGTGGAGATTGACCAGCTTCTCTCCATAGACATAGGCGAGAAGAAAACATTGAGGTCTTACAATAACCGGTATTGGGAGACTTTTAATTAGATTAGAGATTGCCCCACAAACCTAGTTATCGCACAGTGCAAACAAGGTTTGTCAGCTGGCAATAAATTAAGGGATTCAATGAAAATGACGCCACTTTTTACTATGGAAGCCCTGATAGAGCGAGTGCACCAACACATCTTGGTAGAGGAAGATGGGATGTGCACCAAGGCAGAGTCTGACACAATAGTGGACGAAACACCTTCGGCAAAAGTTAACACGGTCGACAAGAAGGACCGACCACGCAAAAATCTTTGCCCAACTGGGGGGCAAATGTGGTTGGCAGGTTTCACTACCAAAACTTTCTAGATTCCTTGCACAATTGGGGGGCAAAGTCGATTGGCAGGTTTGACCAACAAAGTTTTTTAGACTCCTTGCACAACTGGGGGGCAAAGGCGGTTGGCAGGTTTAACCAACAAAACTTTATAGATTCCTTGCACAATTGGGGGGTAAAGGCGGTTGGCAGGTTTGACCAACAAAATTTTTTAGACTCCTTGCACAATTGGGGGGCAAAGGCGGTTGGCAGGTTTGACCAACAAAACTTTTTTGAACTCTTTGATCGAGATGGCAGTTACCTCGGCCAAAGTAGGTTGGTAGGTTTGACCAACAAAATTTTTGAACTCTTTGACCGGGATGGCAGTTACCTCGGCCGAAGCAGGTTGGCATGTTTGACCAACAAAATTTTTTGCACTCTTTGGCTGGGATAATAGTTACCTTGGCCAAAGTGGGTTGGCAAGTTTGACCAACAAGTTTTTTGAATTCTTCAGCCAAGATGCGCATCTCGGCCAAAGAAGGGTGGCAAGATCAGGTAAGGCCAAGCCAATTAGTTTGGCTAGACATGCAGTGGGAATGATGCAAAACATTGAAAAAGAAACACAGTAACCGCGCCAAGAGATCAAAAATTTTCATTAATTGGAAGATGATTACAAAAGGTGGGACATATAGCCCGATTACACAGAAAGAACGACTCGCCGTACGATTGCAAACTCGAAGGGTATATATGTTGAAAGCAAAAAGGCGAGACTATTCAAATTTTTGGCATGACGGCTGTAACATGAGAACGGGGCTAATGAGGGCACGCCACATGCTAGATTAATGGAAGGATGTGCTGAGCAACTGACAAGACTTATTGAAACCGAACAAGTTTTCTAGCTCGGCAAAGTCGGGCGTTCTTAGCTCAGCTGGAGGAAAATAATCCCAATCATGCTACGCAGATGGAATTAAGGGGCAATTAAGAGGGTAATTCATGCATAAATTGGGCCGAGCTAAGTAAGTCCATCGGAATGAACCGAGATAGATATAGTCTTGGGCCGAGCCACGGACCAAGGTAATTATCTCGGTAGCCTTGGTCCTTGGTCCTTGGTCGCATTGGTTAGGTCAAAGGTGGGCTATCAGTGGCCTGGTCTAGCGGTCGTAGACCGACGTATCTATGGGAATCGGACCGAGCTAAAAGATAGCTTGGCAGGAGGTCATTCCAAAGACTAGGTTGACTAAATTGACTTAATTAACACCGAGCTGTGTAAGCACGGTTATGTCTTGTGCTAGCCAGAGTAAGAGTTGCAACTATCTCACTTAGACAAGCAGTGAGTAAGAAGTTATCAGAATATGCATTATCCTTGGGAATGTAATTCCTAGGAGGACTCTACTAAGGAGAGTAGAGTCCTACTAGGATTGTGCAAACCGTCTCACTTGGTTGGTAGTGAGTAGGGTGTGTGATTCTTAGGAGGACTCTTATAAGGAGAATTGAAATCCTACTAGGATTGGGCCAGACAAAATCTATAAAAGCTCATAGTAGGACCTATGTACAGGTATCCCAATTCTTACTCTGGAATACACAGAGCTTTTGTGTCTATTGTCTATTTGCTGACTTAGGCATCGGAGGGGTTTCCGGCACACACCCGCCGGTTAGCTCACTTTTGTGTTTTGAGGTGGTAAAGCAACGTTGTTTGGAGGAGTGCAAACTTGATCAACTGGATTATATGAGAAGATTATTTCACGCTCATACATTATTATTATTATTATTATTATTATTATTATTCGATTTGTTGGATTTAGCTTTTTATTAAACCAAAAACTTACATTTCAAATCAAAACCGTTTCAGTTCAAGAAAACTACTCAAGGCCACAACACCAAATTTTTTTTTTCTTTGTTTTCCTCAAAATCATTCCTTAGCGTTTCTTTGGTGATCTGCAACATAGTCACTCAACAAAACCCATCACAACCACGGTGATGCCACAATACCAAAACAAAACTTCCACCATGAGAATCCCTAGAAATTTTCGAAATGCTAGCAATGCAATAACACGAGAAAGAAATTTCACACTCACCAATCACATAATGACGCAAAAGTACAGTATAAGACCAAAGTTCCCAACCGTAACCCCAAACCGGTTACCATAAACTCAGAACAACTTCCCAACTGTCCATACAGGACTTACATGCCACACCATGACGTTGTTCAATTACACAACCCTCAATTTCAACCTATTTCCAAGGTGACTATATGTCAACCAACCCAAATACTAACCAATCAACTGTCCAACACCACTATCACGTACCAGTCTCCAAACACCGACATACCACTTAACTTCACATAACCCAACATCAACACCAACACCTTGCCTAACCTTACTAACTCCAAAATGGAGTTCCATACACAACCTCACATGTTCGTTGAACCTTCCAGATCCCTCAAAGTTAACCTACAGTACTCTGGTTCTCAATTCACCCATCATACATATGCCTATGTGGCATGCGCATCCTCACTTCACATTTGAGTCCGAAATGGACTTCTCAAGTTAAAATACAACACAACCCCTCAAGTCAATGCATACACCAACATTTCACACCACGCACACAAGGACCGATAAGGTCAAAAAAACTTTGACGGAGCGCCCTATTCACTCTTCACAATCTTACTACTTCACTCGGAGTTCCACTATCCAAACCAAACAACAAACACCGACTAAAGTTACTCAACACTATCGGACATTAGACCACTCTTAATAACACATTAAACACACTATTGCTACACCAAGGCAACCTCCTAGGATAGTCCCATGACCAATCCCCTTCGATACATCATCGAACAACCCCCAAGCATGCACCGGTACACACCACACAAGCAAAACCCATTACTTACTGCACAACATCTCACCCTTAACCCCAAATGGGTTATCTTAACACTAATGCCCTCACTCTGCCAATGTACTCACAACCCGACCAAGTTCATAACAACGAGTTTCACATATTTATTCTCTTGTACCAAGATAACTCGCAAAAGCCTACCATGATATAACACCACCGACACCATGTAACAACTCAAACTGAACAACAAGTAAACACAACACCTCCATCAATCAGTGACCAATAAAGTTAACTCTTTAATCCACATTCTATCCTATTACCCATTATACAAGTATAACCAAAACACTAAGTCCCCTAGTCAATCTACCAGTTGCTAATACTTACTAAACAATTACTGTGAACCAAACCCCGACACATACACACGACACTTACAAGGCTTCAAAGGTCATACTATCCTAACTCCACAGAAGAACAAAAGAAGTTGTCAACCTCCTTCGCTCGAGTCATAGAACACTACATTCCCAACTACTCTCTCAACAAACCTAGAACACTACGTGAGCCAAAACACGACCCATCTCCAAAAACAATCACCTCCTCACCATCATTCCAAACCTCAACCAATAAACAGTAAACCACTGTGACCCTAGACATAGGTCATGCACCAACCATGGGTTACATACCCGACCAACCCTTCCGAAAACATCTCTTAACTTAACCAGAATTGAGGTACACGTCTCTTGCACCCCAAATACAATAAATGAATTCTAGAACTTAGAAAACGTTCGTAGTACCATTGCCAGAAATACAACACAAGCTGTTTAGAACACACCACCCACCAAACACTAACAACTAATACTACGATAAGGGACTAACATCTCTTTACAAGAAACGACCACCAGATAATACCAAGATTCTCTAACATTACCTATCATTAAGGTACAAGTCTATACCCAACAAAACCATACACTATTCTCAAAAGACAAGTAATCCTAAGTCTCTCTATACCCAGGATAGAGGAATATTTCACCTTTGCATACATCCCTACACTACATGGTACCAGTTTACTAGGTCCATCCTAGACCAGACCACCACGACAACTCATCGCCAAAACACTAACTCAAAATCAATCACACCATCCACAATCTCCTAACACACCTCGTGCATTACCGAATTGCCCACAACAACGATAACTCTACCTGGTATTCAACCAATTGCCTCACCCAACTAGAAGAAACAACCACACCTATTCTAACCAATCATACATCATCTACAATAAACAACTCATGGCCTAAATGGCCTAACTAACTTCACCAACCCCAAGGGAAGTCAAACCACAACACTACATCCTAACCAACCACACCCCACAACATGAATTTCTAGGTTACCAACACCGAAGTCAGATCCATACACCACCACTACCAACACATACAAGTTCAAACCTAACTCTTCGTGTTCTATAAATTCTGACACCACCTACATCCCTTACACCTGATCGACCGAGGTTATGACTAACTGTAAAATCGTACTAGTCCAAAGATTACCAACCAATACCAAACATACACGATACCACCTAAGTGAGCATCAGAACTCAACCCTCATACGCCGTCACAAATGACTCGAAAACACTATTGTCTCTCAAAGACGTTCCAACCATGTCATGACCCAAACCTACTCCTATAGGTTTAGTATCATAACCACCAATAATCCTGGGATTACCCAAGACCTCTGAACAGATTACCTCAATAATAAGGGGCTGCAGAAGCAGATATATAAAACATACATAGTCTATAGAGCTGTGCAGACACAGATGGGACGACAATTTAAAACTTATATACATAAACCCATATATGACATCATATACATATCCGTCTTACATCGTCTTTAAACATATACCGTATAAGAACTGGTCTAAAAACAAACAAAAGTCTCAAACTATATTCTGATTCACAAAACTCGACCAGTGGCATTTCGGGAACCTCTTCGGGAGGCACTATACAAAACTAACCTCCAAGCAACAGTTTAGGCCTGGTTACGCGCTTGGTCACCTACATACATAAATAATATAGTGAGTTAGAGCCCAGTGAATAATAGTAGAGTAAAGATTTTAATGAATGATGCCATAACAGATCCAGAAGTCAAATTTCAGATTTCAAATCATAAACATAATCATACTCATATTCGTATCGAAAATTAAGTCATACTCATATTCATATTCCATTCATGTGTGGTACATCCGTTAGCATTAACAAATCACATTGGTCATTCTTATCAAGTTCCATAATGGAACCACCAATAGCGGGTATCTAATTACATAAGTAGGCCACGGTATTGTTTCCTCCAGGCGAGGGCCTATGACCATAAACCACAGTATTCTTTTCCCTGGGCGAGGGCCTTTGCTAAGGATATCACAAATACATTTCATAGAATTGGGCATTCATTTACTATTCGTAAAATAACATTTCAAAAAACTGTTCATAGCTTATCATTCTACAAATACTTTTAAAATACTTGTAATCAAACATAGCTTTATAGAGTTATTACACATAGATAGCTTCGATAGCAGAGCAAATGGATCAAACAGCTCACGGCGCGTGACCTACACAAAAATAACAAATACATATATTGAAACACATACTCGGATAGTACTTAACTTATTTCATTTCATTCTTAGTATGTTTCTAGCCTTTATCCTCATTATTATGTCTTAATTAGGGCTTAGGAATGCCTAAAATACAATAAGGATGCCAAAATGTTCTTCAGAGCACTTAGCCAAATTGTCAAAAACATGGCAGTTCGCTCGAGCACAACATTGGTCCCTCGAGCGGTCTGCAAAAGTACTAGTTGCATGAATTTTCCGCTCAATGGATGCCCGACGGTCGCTCGAGCGTAAGATTGAACAAAAAAAAGTCTCCGCTCGAGCGGACTGCAAAAGTCTGTAAAACTTCTGGGAGCTCTCATTTCACGCTCGAGCGCAACGTCGATCGCTCGAGCGGAAGGTCAAGAAAATAAGGGTGGCCGCTCGAGCCAACCCCCAAACTCTTCAAAAGTACTAGGAGCTCGCATTCTCCGCTCGAGCGCAGACTCCACCGCTCGAGCGGAGGATGCAAATTCTGGAATTTCGAGATTGCAGATTCAAGTTCAAAACTCAATTCTAAAGCTTCAAAACACAACCTTTTGGGCCAAAACTTGGAAAAACAGTGAGAAACTCATAGTAAGTGAAGAATTAGAAACCATTTTGCAAAATCAACCCCCAAATGCTTTGTCAATTGTACCAAAACTTAACTTGAAATGTAGAAAACATAACACGAATGGGTTGACGTGAACTTCAACATTCCAAACATGATCAAATGACATAAAATGACATGAAACTTGATAAATTCCCAAAACTAAGGTGAAATAATAGCATGCATGAGGAAATTCTTGGGAAAACAACTTTAAAATGCTATGAAATGTGCATGCATGCATGCATGGCTTGAGTTTTAACTCTTCAATTTTAGCTCAATTCTTGTGATTCATCTCCCAATTCACTTGAATTCTAACATTAGCTATCTCAATTACATAACTAAAGGGTTGAGTTCTTACCTTAGCTTCTCCATTGTACTCTAGATGGTTAATTGTTTGAGTTTCCAAGCCAAAACCTCCAAGTTCTTCTAATTTCCTACAATCCTCAAGTTGAATTCAAGTCTTCCTACCCTCTTTCTCTCTCTCTCTCTAACACTTGAGCTCAAAAGATGAGGGAATAAAGGTGCATCTCATGACTCTAAGTCAACAAGTCACCTTATATAGGCTTGATTAGTGGGCTTAATTAAGCTAGGCTTAAGTTAACTAATTTGCATTATTTTATTCTAATTATTTGGTTTCGAATCGAATTTCATTCGAACCTACCATAATGTTCTAAAAATTCCAAATAACACATAGCCCAAGTTAATTTCGTGTTCAGATGCCGATAAGGCTTTCAATTCGCATAACAGCATAGAAACATAAATAGATATTTCTACGATAAACAGATATAAACACAAATAATGCAATACACATGCAATTAATTCAGAATTTCATCTTAATTACTTACAAGGCATATTTAATCATGGATTATAGTCTAATCACCGATTGGGGTTATTACAAACCGCTACCAAGGCAATCAATGTTAACTCATAACTAACGCTAATACATAATTGATATAGCACACACCGAGGTACCCATTTCGAGTTCACTACTTATTTCCAGACGTCTCTATAAAAGAGAGAATCCCACAACCTAGGATACATAACACTGGTACCCTTTCCCAAAATACTAACACAATCACGTAACGATTATTCGAACAACCACATTAAGACTCCACTCAAATCACGCATCACCTACCACATAACACATAATTGTGCTAAGTCTACAAAGATAGTTATCCATTCTAGCACTCACTTAAATTTTCCATTAGAAACAACGTTGATCAAGCACGTATCCAACAAGACCTCCAAGTTAGCCAACTAGACACCGAATAATATCTATGAGTCTCAACACCATACCTACATAAAATGCAACACATAAGCATGTTATCACTTAGCACACAACATACAAATGTCCTCATCGAACATGATAAACCCACTATGACTATACACTTCCCATGAGCCCAAAGTTTTCAAACCCGGTTAGCTCTGATACCAAGTTGTTACATCCTAGATTTACAGGGTCCGACTTACGTGAATGAACCACCCAACGATGAACAATAGATAACAACTCTCATGCAAATGAATATAATATAGTCATACAATACATGTGTTTATCCGATTTCATACATTCCTATGTACAACATCTAAGTCAAATGAATGTTCTGTATGTGTTATAAATTAAATTGAATCCCCTAAGGCTTACATCATACACAAAGGTGTAGCCGTTACAAGAATGGCACATGGCAAATAAATAACATAAATGGCATATGGCCTATGAATAATTGAACCACCCTACACAGTTCTGAACACAACTTCACGTCACAGTCCACATCCACACATGTACACCTGAAAAACATTTTCAGCCACGTAGGGTGAGCATAAAGCCCAATAGAGAATATTTCAAAAACTAAACATGCTCACTAACATAAATGATCATGATGCAATACATATATACAATATGCCCAAATGCATTTTCAAATCCATTTGATTTCTTAACAAAATCCTTTCTTTCCAATTATCAAAACCTTACGTTTAATCAAAACATTTTTCGAGTTCAAATCATCTATTTGATATAAAATTCCTTTTCCAAAAACCGATCCAAGTACCTCAATACTAACCAACAAACACATTGCTAAATCAAATGCAACTACATCGCTAAACAACAGCAAATACATTGCTAAAGCCCTTTTCAAAAACATCCTTTCAAGCCAAAACGATAATAAATAAAATGGGTAAATCTCCAGGGCCAGTGTTCATATGAGTAACTATACAAGTCACAAAGTCATTTTTACCGGTGCTAACCAGAAGGCTCGATACCTACCGCGCGGGTTTAGGTCTTTCACCATGGACACACAGACCAACTTAATTCTGCTTTAACACCCCCTCATAGCTTTACCACTTTATTTACCTTTTTCCAATAACACAATACGTGTGATTCAAAATATTTTTTCCAAAATATAATACGAGAATTTCAAAAACCCCTTTCCAAACATACGGTTTTAAATTCCAAAAAAAATAAAATAAAATCCATTACATGCTCTATGATATGAATGATTTTAATTTGTCTAATCCATATGCAATTTCTAACACACGACAATGCTATCCTCCATCGATAGCCAAAACAACTATCTCTAATGCAATAATTATTAGATAACAATACAGATATATTTTTTCAAAAGAGTAACAACACCCATTTTCAAAATTCCAAAACCATTTCCTTTCCATCTCTTTCCAACCAAACCATTTACGAAAATATCAATCCAACTCCCAAAACAATATCATTTACGCTTTTTATACAAATTGGAGCTTCCCCACCTTTAGAAATTCACATGTAATTTTGATTACCGAAAATAACTGCGGTAGCAAAATGATAGCCCAAGAATGCCCAACTTCACAAAACCCTCAAGCCCAAAATAACATTTCAAAATAAACCAAATGACTACTAAATATAAATAACAAAATACGCCACAAATATGCTACTGAACTCATACTGAGTTTAGGAAATAGACCCTACCTCTTGAAGTAAAGAGGAGAACTTGAAAAAACTCAAAGTCGAAAAAATCATGAAACTCTTGGATCAAAGGAAAGCTCTTGATGAGATCTACAACCTTTCTCAAAGGACAAGGTGAAAAGATGTCTCTAATCAAGTAGATCTAGAGATCTATGTAAGAAAAGTTGAGTTTCTAAGAGAGAGAGAGAGAGAGAGAGAGATTCACGTTTTAAAGAGGGAAGAGAGATAGAGGAAAAAACAAAAGGTGAACGAGAAAAAGTGTGTTTGTGGTCTATTTATAATGATAGAGTAATAGCCTTAAAGAAAAAGAAAAGAATAAGTCAAAACCCCCAAAAAGTAAAACCCAAAGCCAAACCATAAATCTAGAAATAACTCACAAGGGTCGACTCTCAAGACAGTGGTGTCGACCCTCAAGAAGAAAATGCTGAGACACTAATGTATGCAGTAGACATGGGTCGATCCTGGGAACCCGTGGTGTCGACCTTATAAACCAGTAGCAACATCCGGAACACAAGAGCAAACAAGGGTCGACCCTAGAGCCCGCGGTGTCAACCCCAAAAAATAGTAGAGACACCAAGAGTAAGGTAGTAAGGCGGTGTCGACCCCCAAGAAGACTAGTGTTGACATCAGAACAAATTTTCTAAGTTCCCAAAGAACTTTTCAATGAAAACAAGCGCGAACGAACAATCCCAACAAGTCTAAATTGAATTGTATTCCTTCAAAATCAAAATACAACAACTCCAAAGACTCCTAAAATGAAAATAAAGGAATTAAATACACCCTCCAAAAGCTTGAAGGATACAAATGTTACAACTGGCAATAGAATTACACAACAAGAAGTCACTTCTCATTACCAAAGGTGTTGGCAACAAATCTGGCGTGGTAATAGCATACATACTCCACGTAGGTCTCTGCTCTACCTGTTCACCCTTCAGAGCATTAGTTTGAAACTCGAACTGAGTTGAAGAGGCTCCCTGATTGGCCTTCGAGGCATGTGCTGACGGTGTTGGTTGGTGGCTCTATGTCTACCTCGAACCAGACACACTAGATGTGACACCCAACTGAGAGAAAAACCTCCTCACGTTCCCCGACTACCCACACTAATAACAGGAAGGCGGTTGTCCTCTCCCCTGACTCTGGCTTTGAGAACAAGCTGAAAACGATACAGACTATTGCCCTCCTCCTTTCTGCGGGCAAACTAAAGACTTGTAGCCCAACTGACCACACTTGAAACAAGTGATCCCATCCTGACCACCTCTAACTAACCCAAAACTCGGTTTAAGAAAAGTGGATCTAGACTGTGCTCCTAGGACTGCTATGAAGTGGAACCCCTCTACCTCTTGCTGTCCCGAGTCTCTCCTTAAACCTCCTGACTCCTCTGCTTAAAGCTCCTCATCCGTTCCTCTTCCGATTGAACCACGGTCTCAAGATGAGTTGCTGCCTCCACAAGGCGTCTGTAGTCCCTAATCATGACCCAGCCACTTTAAAGAGAAGCCCGGTCCTCAACCTCTTCTTGAACTCAATGCAACGGCGTTCCTTCGTCACCACAAGTTTCGATGCAAACCTCGACAAACTAGTAATGGCAACCTTAAACTCGGCCACCAGTATGTTCAGCTATTTGAGCTTCAGAAACTGCTTTCTCAACTTCTCCCTAGTAATGGGAGGCAAAAACTTATCTTGAAAGACGTTGACAAAGGCCTCATAAGTGACCCCAATGCGCCCTCATGCATACTTTCACCACTAACCAGCATCTCCCTTCAGCTGGAAGTATGCCAAGGTCACTCTCAGCCCATCGTCCTCGATGTCAAACATCTCGAATGTCTTCACCATTTGCTCTAGCCACTCATCTGCCTTTAGTAGCTCCTTCAGATCCCCCAAAAACTCATCCGGATTAGACCGGAAGAACTCCTTTAGAAACAATGGCCCTATCTCAACAATATGGGCCTAGACTTGATTCTCAGCTCTGAGAATGTCTATGGATTCCCGCAAAGCTCTAGCCATCTCACGAGCTAAAGCACCCATAGCCTGCTGACCTAGTGGTTCGTCCACATTGGCCTGACCAACCTCTTCCTCTTCTGCCAGAATATCATCCGGTAACAGCACCTCCTGCCATGTAGGCCTGCCACACCTACGCGCACCATGTCCACATCCTGACATCCTAATGAAGGTAACACAAGAGATTAGCACATTTACAAATGTGACGAAGCTAATTCACTCGTGTCCTAATGTGATGGACAACAATTAATTCACTCCACATAAACACATAGTCACATAAACACGTACAAATTTCCTTTATAGATAATGATCGTCCTGCAACGTTGCCAAAGTTCTAGTTAGAAATAGCAGTGATCAAGTGCTTTTCTAACAGGACTTCTAGAAACTCGTAGAACCAATCAATATCTTATAAATTAAATCTCATACCCATCTAGTCACATAAGCATGTTATCACATAACATACCAAGTTTACTTCTAACACAACTAGCAAGATAAACCATTGTGGTAAAAACCACATCTCACGATCTCAAAGTATTCAAACCTGGCAGCTCTGATACCAAGTTGTAACGCCCCAAAAACAATAACCATAATTCATCCCACAATAATTATTAAATAACAATACAATTCTGAATATAGTATCTTTCCATTCATATGATTCCATTATACAAAAGGTAACACATGCAATTATACATTCATAAGTCCTAACCCTGAATCTATAGCATGTGCCACAAGTTAATGATATGAAATAAAAGTTGAACATACATATAAATGCCCTAATGGCAACAACTTTCCAAGATGATGCTTGGTTACAACAAAAGTGAGTTTAAACTTAATACAAATAAAGCCCTAAGCTTGTACAAAATAATTACAATAATGACAAAAGGAAGCTCTTGGCTCCAAGTCCTCCCAAGCTACGACCTTGGTGGAGACATATCATCATCACCTGAAAATGGTTTTCCACATAGGGTGAGCTAAAACCCAACAGAGATACTCTAGCACAGTGTATGAATCTTAACAAAGCTATGAGGTGAATGCATATGCAATGCTCATGCCAAAACATTTTATATCTCTTTCAAAAACCATGTAATGCCAGGTTTATACCACAATTCATGAAATCATTTCTTTTACAATAGAAAACAGGGCAGTGGATAACACTAGAATCTCTAGGTACGTGTCTATAAGTAGGCTATTCAAGCACTACTAATTGCCATTTTTATCGATACTAATCGGACGGGTTTCTGGACTTTCACCAAAGACACAAATGCCAACATAATAACACAACCACACACCCTACCCAGATTCACCAAGGTATTTACCCTTTTTTTTTTTTCTCAAAACAATATATATTTTCAATGTGCCAAGTATGTAACAATGCTCAGTGCAAATGGATGAGAAATGAGTTTCAATTCTCCTAATTCTGATACAATTTCTACAACAATCATAGCAATCCTCCACCGATAGCCCAAGACAGATATCTCTAAACAGATAGATAATTTCCAATAAAGATAAACTTTTCAAAATTTCAAGATATGAGTAATAATGCATATCAACTCCACCACCATCATCATCATCATTATTCCAATTACATAAAACCCAACATCATTTCCATTTCCTCTTTACAAAATCAAGCATTCACATTTTAGGGCAAAATCCCATTTTTTTTATTATTATTTGTAAATCAACTCCAAGGATAAAAATCCACCATTTTATCACCACTCAACCACATTTACAAATCCCTAATCATTTCCAAGAAACCATTTTGATAACTCCTCTTTTGATTTCAAAACCAAAGCCCTAGGTTTATCCAAAAATCCCCAAATCACAATGTTGTTTAGAAAATCAAATAACCGAGTTAAAAACCATACAAAAGTGTAGATAAATCCCTACCTCAAAGCTAGAAGACAATGGAGAGAGTGGAGAAACCTCGATAAAGCCAAAACCCAACATTGTTTCGATTAAAATGAAGCTCTAGGTGAGCTCTATCTTTTTATCAAAGGGACTAGAGTGTAAAGATCAATAGATTGAGAATATTTGAAGGTTGAAAATGAGTTTTAGAGAGAGAATGCCTAGATTTAGGGTTTTGAAATGTTTAGAGAGAGAGATATGAAAAAGTGACTCAAAATGTGGTTGTTATGAACTGATATACGTGCAGATTGCTTGAGTGATGAAAACACTACTCGAGTGAACAAAGTGACAGCTCGAGCGAAGAATACCACTTCCTAGTACTTTTGCAGACAAAGGCTAGCCACTCGAGCCAAGACTGCTCGAGCACAAGAAATACCGCTCGAGCGAAAAAAAACACCCTCCCAGTACTTTTGCAGACCTGCCAATATACTGGATATTCTCAAAGCCCACTCGAACGACCAAATGACTGCTTAAGCGAACTGACCAAAATCTGAGCAACAGTTCTATTGAAAAACAAACTCTCGACATGTTCCAAATGCAACAAAAACATCCAAACAACCAAACTCAATCAAGAATAAGATGAATAAGGATATGAACAACCAAATAAGACAAGCAATCTCGGATCCAAAACAATAAACGGGTCGGATCTAAACCGGAATCGCTATAAAATAAGTGCGCTAGTTTAGGGGTTTTTTGGGAAGTGCTAGATTAATATACTTTTTGACTTTTTATGAAAAACGTGAAATATGGGTTAGGTTTGAAGTGATGTGGTAGAAAGGTGATGTGACCCAAATAAGATGATTGTGACCCAAATAGGATAATGTGCTAAGCGTGTGCTATTTTAGCACATGCCAAACAAGCACTTAGTGGATGCCAAGAAAACTTGACAGTGATAGTTAGCAAAAATAAGTACAAAAAATGGTAAATATTATAAATATTAATAATTAAAATCATAAATTTTTTCATCATTGTGTAATAATTTTTCAAAACTGTCATGACCGAAACCCGCCCCTATAGATTAAGGTCATAACCGGCCAGTAATCGTAAGATTACATACGACCTCTGACAAAACCAAAAATAGATTACAATAGTAAAGGGGCCAAACGGTAGCAGTCTTAAAAATTTTATCCATTGAGATGTGCTTACATGGCATGCCAAAACAATTTCTCTTTATGTTATAATAACTCACATCATAACCAAAATAAACATCTTGTTCATCCAGGATCATACAAACATATGGCCAGCCGAACAAAAGGTCTATATACATAGGTGATCCAATGGATTCACCAAAATCGCAAAAGGGGGTAAACAAGAGAACAAAAACAAAGTCTCGTGTGTGAGACGTTCTGGCTAACTTCACAAAAACTTGGACTCCTTTCACATCCTTCACTAAGGCTAGGGTTGGACATCTCTTTGCTCACCTACATACATATAAATAAGAGTGAGCGAAAGCCCAGTGAATAATACTAAAGTAAAGAGGTTATATGAATGAAATTCTCTAATAAGTAATGTTCTTATTAAGCATATCAAACGGCCTTAGGCCCATTCATATTCTTATCAAATACGGCCTTAGGCCCAAATATATCAAACGGCCTCTGGCCCATTATATCAAACAGCCTCGAGCCCAATTCATTCATATCAAATGACCTCAGACCCAATTCATTTATGTCAAACGGCCTCGGGCCCAATTCATTCATGTCAAATGGCCTCGGGCCCAATCATATCAAACGGCCTCGGGTTCATTAATTCCATATTCATATTTATGCACATTACATATTTGTAATCATAATCGTATTCATAGTCAAACGACCTTAGGCCCAATGCATTTGTATTCAAACGGGCTTAGGTCCATTCATATCCTTATCAAATATATCAAACGACCTCAGGCCCAAGTATAACAAACGGCCTCGGGCTCAATTAAATTATATCCAATGGCCTCAGGCCCAATTTATGTTCTGCATAGACCTTATACAAAAATTTGGCATATAGAATACTTATTCATAATTCAAACCAACAAATCCATGGAGCTTATATGAAAGTAACTGTTGGAAAGTAACATACCTGAAAATATCTTTACTAAGATATTACTCATAGTGTTCCGTCGATGGATTTGCCCTCGTGCTTGACCCTACACATTTCATAACACCTTGGGTCATAAACAATTTATTCCGTTCTTAACTTATTATTTATCTTAGGACTCTTTCTTATTCCTTTTGTTCATTTACATTGTTCAATGCATGCCTAAGAGTGCTTAGAAATGAAAGAGAATGGAAAACGGAACGTGAAACAACTTTTCAAAATTTCTGAAACAGTGCCCTTCGCTCGAGCGGTCTGGAAAACTTTGTAAAAGTACTGGTTGCATGAATTTTACTCTCGAGTGAGACTCTCAAGCGAGCGATTAGTCTTGCAAAACAGGGTTCGCTTGAGTGCACACTTTGTCGCTTGAGCTACTATGCAAATCTTTGCAAAACTTCTAGGAGCTTGATTTTTACGTTCGAGCAAGTCTTTCTTCGCTCGAGGGAACATGTCGAATTTTGGAATTTCCAGAATTCTATTTGAAGCTCAAAGCTCACTTCCAAAAGCCAAAATCATGCATGACTTATTCAAAAACTTCAAAAGTATGCATTTGAACATTAACACTTGAAGAATTACATTTCTTATACACAAAACATCATGAATTTGGCAAATCATCACTCTACATTTCCATGCAAGCATGAATTCAAACTTAACTCTTTTCTATCATCATCAAGACATGGATTTGAGCTCTGTAACTTCAAAGGTCACGCAACCAAGTTCTATAATTCTATAATTCATGGATGCATGTCTAAAATAACCATCAATTCTACATGTTTAACATGCTTCAAGCTCAAATGTACATAATCATGGTGAATGCTTACATGCATGTATCACACAACTCTCAATACAACATGATCATCATGCTTTATGTTCAAATGTGCAAAATTAAGGCCAATTCTTTCATGCATGCATCAAATGATCTCAAGTTGACCAAGCTTAGCTTAATTCATGTAATTAACTACATACTCAACTCAAATCTTGTTCTTGATTGCCAACTCTATTTGAATTCACATAATTACAAGCTTTAACTCAAGAATTAAGGGTTGGTTACTCACCTAGAGGCTCCAATTCCTCCAAATATGGCTAGTTCTTGAGCCTAGCCTTCCAAACCTTCAAGGTTTGAGACAAATCCCCAATTTTCCTTTTCCTCTTCCTCTCTCTCTAGAACCGGCCCCCTCTCTCTCTCTAGTGTATTTTCAGCCAAGTTGTATGGAATGAGCTCCAAGAAATGAGCTTAAGTGTATATAGATCACTTATATATGCTTACCTAATCAATCTTGATTAA
The DNA here is from genome assembly GCA_030407325.1 of Camellia japonica. Lineage (NCBI taxonomy): Eukaryota > Viridiplantae > Streptophyta > Magnoliopsida > Ericales > Theaceae > Camellia > Camellia japonica. The sequence continues at coordinate 160,177,620 of JAPPVO010000036.1, forward strand.
GGCTAATTAATTGTGCCTATTTCAATCAATTGAATCTAATTAATTTGGTCCGAATCAATTTTTAATTAAATTTTACCATAGGCTCTAAAAATCACGCTAATCACAATGGTGCAGACAATTTCAATTTCTGTAACCTTTACGGTCTTCAATTTTCAAATTATAGCAGTAAGTTGGATAGATTCTCTTACGGTGAATAGATATAGTTTCAAAAACATAATTAATCACCAAAAATCACATAAGCACATAATCACAATCATAATTAAGGGTAATTAACATAACACAGAACATGGTTATCATAAAAGCCCACCCTAAATGATAATTTTCCCAAATAATTACACCCTTCCATATTTGAAATTATTTTTCGTCAAATACCTTGACTTGTAGTTGTGATTTTTCTTTTTTATTTTGTCTTTGGAAATTAGATGGATACAAATTAACGTAAACAATCATAGCTGTTAAATAAGCTAGCTATCCCACATTTTGGTTTGGACATTTCCGTGATGATAATAATGTCTTAATAGAAATGGTGATCAATATAGCTGTCAATTCTGCTCCTTTATTAAAACAGTTTTTCAGATTTGAACACGAAGGCTGCCCAAATCATTACAACAAAGCCAATAGATTTCCATTTCCAAGATTTGGATGGATAAGCTTATGAAAATAAAATTATCTAACAATATTAAAATCTAGATTTTGGTTTCTCTCTAGTTTAAAATCAAATTGAAGCATACTATTTTACGGAGATAATTCGAACTGTTAATTTATTTTTAATTTGCTAAATCAACAGAGGTTGGTTTGTTTGGTATCATTTTTCTTTTATGTTTCCAACTTTAGAAAATACAGTATATATATTTTTGAGAACCTGCTTTCAAAAACTATTTAAGAAAAATTCACTGGAAAACAACTCATTTTTTAAAACAATACTAAAGAATTATTTTTGAATTTTTAAAAACTATTTTGATACAAAAATTAAATGACACAAAAAAATGATGGGTGCTTTTTGAACCTTACATTGCTTTTGTTTTATGAAAAAAAAAAAAAAAAAAAAAGGAAACAATTCTAAATAGTGCCAAAAGTTCAATTTTAAAAAACAAAAGCAATCAAAGGTAGGTTTTTCCTATAAAAAAATTAAAAGAAAAAAAGAAAAGAAGCAATACTACAATTACTTACAATCTTACTAAAAACATACATGTTCAAACATCATTGGGTGTTTAAATATCATCACTTTTTTGATAACCAATCATATTTAGCCTCTTATATTTTTAGTAAGATTGTTAATATATGTAGAATTATTCAAAAAAAAAAAAAAAAAAAAGAGGAGGGGGGGGGGTCGTCAATTTCACTTTTTAACTATCTGAAACCGTTACGTCCAACAATATTTTTAAATCTCTCATATCCACCATTCAATTTATGGCACAATGAAAAACCTTATTCAATGATGCAAAGCAAACTAATTCAATATTTATCAAGAGAAAAAGATAATTAAATGGAAATGCAAAAAATAAATTTATTTTTGAGGCATTTATACATAAGTTCTAATTTATGAACTCATACTCCATTAAGTCCTAACTAAGATTTTTTGGATCTTCAAGTCCCATTAAATTTTTAATAATTGGAGTTGTCCTTCAAACAATGATCATTCATCATTTATGATTATTTATAAAGGAACATGATGATTTGACATTTATTTTGATTTTCAAAACTTTAAAATATCAACTTTCAAATTGAAAAAACTAAAAAAAAAAAAAATCATGTGTAAAACTGGAAATTTTGTCTATAAACACTACAAGAATTCACACTTTTAGCAACAAAAAAATTGGTCGCTAAAAGTCAATTTTTGGTCGGCAAAAGTTATCCGCGACCAATTTTTTTGGTCGCTAGTTTGGTCGCCAATTGAGGGTCGCGGAAAGTAATTCGCGACCAAAATTTTCGTTGGTCGGCAAAAGTTGAATTTGCCGACTAAATTTTTGGTCGCTAAATATTTAATTACCGCGACTAATTCATTTTGTCGCTAAAACACTTTGGTCGCGAAAAGTCACCTTTTGCCGACCAAATTTCTTAGTCGCCAATTGACACATTTCGCGACCAAAAATTTTGGTCGCCAATTGTGACATTCTGCGACCAAAATTAGTTTGGTCGCCAATTGTTACTTTTGGCGACCAAAACTGTTGGTCGGCAAAAGTGAGTTTCCACGACCAACAAAATTTTTGGTCGGCAATACATGTATTTTTTGCGACCAAAACTCTTGGTCGGCAATTGTTATTTTTTGCCAAAAAAAAATAATTTATTTGTCGCGACTAATAAATTAGTCGCCAAAGCAGGAAAACAATACACCTGTAATTCCTAATAATTCATTCAATCCATAATAAACCTATAATTTGAAAGCATCATTCAAATTAACTGAATCATTAACATTCGACACAATACATAATTCATTAACATTCGACACAATACAACTATTCTAAGTTTTCATTCACACTGTCACATCCATCTAGCATAACAAATTGAAACAATACATAATTTAGATTTACAGCATCAGGAAAATTGCTTAATCCACTAAGTTGCCTTGATAGCCAATCAAAAAGATCCTTGCGCCCTTCCATGCCAAGCTTCGCATCCATCAAAGCAGTAGTGATGTAAGGCACCTAATAAAGAAACAGAATTGGAAAATTTATCAGAGAAGCATGATAGTGGCTGCAACACTGGATTGCAAACCTGTATCTTTGCAAAAATCAATTAAATCCTATAAGCATGTACATCGTATTGAGACAACTAGCTGGCATAATAAAACTGTACCGGATACATACCCATTTGCCCTCCCGGGATTTGCTGAGGATGAATCCCTGCCATCTGATTGCTCTGAATAACTTGATTATTGAATGATGAGAGATGGCCAGCTGTCATTGGCTGAATATACATACCACCTGGTTGAGATCCTTGATGCATGCCACTTGGCATTGGCTGGGCATGTGTGACAGCCACCTGAGTAACCTGCTGCATCGGCTGAGGATATTGACTAACTTCTAGTTGGCTATTATCTGCTGACTGAGCTTCCCAGGGTGGTGGTGGCAGCGAACTGTTGCTCTGAGCACCTAAGAAAATTGTGCGAGCGCAAGGTCAGTTTTAAATGCAAAATGATAAATATATAAATCCCTCCCTGCTCAAGACATATCAAAACCTGGATTATCTTTCTTTTAAGGGGTAAACCAATAATTAAATGTTTCATTCCTCGCTCCCTCTCAAAGCTACCCCTAGAGCTTTGGCCCTGTAATTAGCTCATATTTGTGGACGTGGTACTACATGTACTTAGAAATTAGACAGGCCAAGCCCAGACACCCTCGTGAGCAAAATCTGGAGCATCTAATAAATGGGTCATGAGGACTCCAAACCCAATCTCAGTAAATTCACATCAAACCCAACCAAGCCATCTAGATTCTAGCCCATTTCTTTTGAAATTTTGAAAGAGACTTTAAATTTGTAAAACTAAATATTTATTGCAATATATCATATATTGGTGTAATAATTAATTATAACATTTTAAAATAATTCACAAAATTATTAATTAATGAAGGCTGTAGATGTTATGGACTTTTATAAAAGGCATTTGAAGAATAATATGCAGGGTTCAGCAAAACCTGAACTTTGCAGGAGGCTAATTATCAGCAGTAAGATGAATGAGAAGGAAAAAAAAAATACAATAAGAAGTTCAAAAGAGGCTAAGCTGAACCAATTTCATATTTTAAATGGGTCCAAAACGCTGACATTAGCCCTTAAAATTAGTAGGCATTGGGCGGGTTGGCATGTCAGCTGGAAAATTGCCACTCCTAACTAGTTGTCTATTGATTGGGCATACTGTGAGGGCAGAACTGGAACTGTAGGAGTGCACATATAGACATTTGAAAATTTTAAAAAAAAAATTATAAAGAATGCATATAGAGTGAACTAGAAACGCACCATAGACAGGAGAAGGTGGCTGCTGCTGGGGGGCTATCTGTCCATTCCAGGCAGGATTGGCACCTTGTGTGTATAGTGGCTGCTCATATTGAGGTACCATCATGTTTGGGCCAATTCCATTTGAGTAAACTGAGGTCTGTGGAGGTTGAAAATTCTGCTGCTGCTGAAGTTGTGGCGTTGAAGGTGGATATGCTTGTCCAACTGGATAAACAAGTTGATTATTGTTATTTTGAGAAAACATGTCTACAAGAGCAAGGGCATTCTACTGATTAGCTACAGGACTGTTTGACTGGGGTTCAGCAGGAACAATAGCTAGCATATTCGCTGATGAAGGTGAGTTGAAGTCATCTCCACTCAAGAGGTCCATTTTAGGATTAACCTTTATTGGAGTTGTTGTAGGACCATTAGCAGCAGGAGCAGCAGGAACTAACAGCTATATACCTGCACCAGCGCTGGAGGTGGATCTGTAGAAAAATCAAGATATTTTTACTGCTTAGAATAATAACCAGCAACTGCATTAAAAAGATGTAAAATTCCATTAAAATTTTCATGCTAGGTTTGATGCTCAAGCCATATCAAAATTTGAACATCTCAAATGGTGAAGAGGAGGGGAATGGGGAAGGAAAAAGACAAAAAAACAAATCAATGGTTCAAGAAGAAAAAATAAACTTTCAATATAATAGCATCCATCAAAACAAAAGCCAAAATACTTGTTCTATAATGAGAATAAAATTATAAAACACACTACTCTAGACATCCACTGCATAAATCTTCCAAAGTTCAATGATTCAATCAAGCATTTAAAAGGTTTGTAAAATCTAATTTCACAAAATATATCCATTGCCTTATTGCTAAAGATAACATATCCCTAAAAATAGAGCAAAACATATCCACAATAAGTAATCAAACTGACTAAACAGAATTAAATCTCAATAAGATGTCAAAACATGTTTTCAAATAGAAGTTTTGGTCTCTACAAAGACCTGATCTAGATTGAATAGATGTTTTGAGATAATAACTTCGTAAAAAAAAATCAGGTAATAATAACCAATGTGCCAAGGTGCTAGCCAGCATAAATACTACAAGGAAACAATTCAAGTAAAGTTGATTACCCCCCACAGACTGTTTTCTGTCTCCTGTATCGATTAGAGGAGCATCCACAACAACCAGTGCTCGAACAGTTTCAGGATTCTGTTTCTTTGTTTGTACAGTTGTTCCTGAAGAAATGGCTTCATGCTTGGCTAGGAGATGTTGCAAATCGTCATTCAATGCAAGCCCTTGACATAGCAGTGATTCATCTCTGCAAGAGTCAAAAGAAAATCCACAGTGACAACTGTATTTAATGTAAAAGAAATGCAGAGTTAGCTCCCTATATAACTCTGTTCATTTGAAAAATCAGAAACAAATATACAAGAAGAAGAGAAATTAGGGCTGTGAATGAACCAAGAGTTGCACATTTAGTTTATGCTGATCCAAATCCCCTTTCTTACAATCAATGAAGAAGAGAAATTAGTTTGTCAGGGAAAAAACATTTGCAGCATAAAATAGGAACAACAAAGCGACTCAACACTACAGATTAGGGCTGCGAATGAACCGAGTTCATGGCAATCTGGCTATGGGCCTGTTCAAGTTCGTTTATCTATAAATAAACAGAGCATGTGCCTAGTTTAAGACTTGTTTGGTTTAACAGCCTGGCCAGGACTTTTGTGCTACCTTTATATAATAGAACATATTATATCTTACTCCGTAAAAAAATAAAGAAATCAGGTCAGACATTAAAGGATGATGCATACACCATCACTACACCACCTAATCACTCAATGCATATAAGCATAAAGTTCAAAAGGTACTATTTTCTGGTGTCTTCTTTAATCGTATGTTCTATTATATAAAGCTAGCACAAAAGTTAAAGGATACACACCATCAATCACTACACCACCTGATCACTCAGTAAGCAAATAGGCATAAGTTCACAGGGGCTTCAGAAAATGTAAATGAGGGGTTAGAATTGGTTTCACACTTTCAATTTGATCTCAGAAGTTGTATGACATCAATGTCACTGCTAAATTGGCTGTTAATTAAAATAAAATATAAAAAATTCTTTCAAACAGAAAAAAAGGACCTAATATATACCTCAATGTTGGAAACTCAGTGTCTGCAGAAGACTCAGCTGCTTCTTGCCCAAATTCTGGCGCCCGAATATTTTGTGGATACGATGTTAGAGGCTGTGTTTGCAAGGGTGTAAACACAGGGGCAGACCTTTCAGTTCTCTGGGGGAATACTGCCCCAATACGCTGAAATGAATAAAATATTTGCCTCAGAGAATTTATAAAACAAAATTTGGTGGTTAAATAGCCCCTATTTATAAACAACAAAATGAAAAATCACACCTAGCAAATAATACATAAATATATGGAAGTATGGAATTTCTTACTGAAATATATACTTATCAATCTGAGAAATACTTTAAAAATACACAACTTACCAATAACTCCTGGTATGCGGCAAAGAATTGCGGATATCTTGCCCTTGGTCCCCCAAAATATATATGAAGAAATCAGAATGATAATAGGACACATTCTCATGTGTAACACATCACTTCTAAGCAGAGAAAAGAATGAATTACTGCCATCATTTGCCTGCTTAAATAACAAAGGCCGAATTCGAGTGACTGCATATTTGTTGAAGGATTATGAAAAGCAATGGCAGGAAACTAACTAGACACTGTTACCTTATGCTCATACTCGAAGAAGGTAAAAAAATTTGAATGGGAACAAGCCCAGAAAGATAAACAAAACCTAAAGGCTCCTTTTGGTACCTCCTTAAAATTGATTAGCTCAAAAGTTCCCACATTGGTGGCAGCTTCTGCTTCATCATTTCTTTTCCAATACAGTGTTTTCTGTTTAACAAGGATAGATGTCTGCATCAGACAATCCTAGAATAGAAATTTAGATTTTTTAAACTGAAATGTAAAAATTTGAGTGTTGAACCAATAGAATAAAGTTCATATTCTTGTCCCACTTTACTTGAGACCAAATTTCAGAATCCAATATATAATATGGCAATATTTTGGGGACACTCTACATTTGTTTTGAAGAATAATCCAATCCGATATACCGTCACTCCAAAGAGCAACTACACTAGCAGGCAGAAAAATACTCTACATATACTTTAATGGTCCAAACAGCAAAAGGCTATGCTATAGTTTGTACCCTATTGCAAATAATATTTGGGACAGATGTAAACCAAAAGCACCAGCCAGTAGATTATGCAGCTGAAGTGCATAAACAGCATAATATCTACACCCAGTCATAGTTCAAAAGAAAAAGGAAGATGAGAAAATTTACTCATACTTAAGCATTTATATCTGTGATCTAGCAAATTGTACCCTAGCAATCTTGTATTAAGTATAGTAACATTTCAAAAAAGAAAATACCAAGAGAAAAAATTTAATGCAAAAATAATTTCCTAATGTAAATCACAATTAATGTATACAAACATATACAAAGTGAATGAAACAGAAGGTTACCTCCAAAGGATCTTTGGTTACAGGAATTTGTTCAGTAACCTTTTCTACATCATTGGATGCCATGTTGCTAGGGTAATCGTGAGGAGTCAGGTTATGGGTTCCTCTCATTAGTGCCAAAACTATCACTATGACTTTCCCAGAAAATCTAGTCACACGAGAGAATTTCTCCAATACTTGAATTGAAAGATCTCGAGCAGGATCCTGAACCTTTTGCCTCCGCCTCCCATTGTTTTGTATATGACTGGCACTTCCATCAAAGGCACCTCCATCAGTCCTCTCTGAATTATCAATTGAGGGGCACTCATCAACTGAGACTGATAAGGATAGCCCGTTAGCAACAACAGCCCTAGGCAACTTGAAAGAGGACAAAGTTCACTTTGTATTCTAATTACAAAGTGATTGAAACACAGTAGTCAAGCCATTAATTAAACAAAACAAAACAAATCAATTTTCTGGTTAATTAAACAGACCCATTTTTTATGGTTAACTAAACAAAAAAATAATTCACAGACCCATTAACTAAACAAAACAAATCAATTTTCTGGTTAACTAAACAAAAAAATAATTCACAGAACCAACCACATGGTGCAGAAATGTAATTATGTGTATAGTATCGGTTAAATGGGTGAAGAAACACTAGGAACACAACAAAAAAGCCAATGGCAATTGTGTTTAAACTTGAAATGGTTTAATAGGTCTCAGCCTCACAGGTTTGACATTCAGTTCATCTGCAACATTTATTTTATTATAAAGATGGACAGCAATACTTAAATTCATCATTTCAACACTCATCAAGCATGCCTAACCACTAACAAAAAGCAAACATATGAAAACTTAAAGTCATCATAAAAATCAGATAAAATGGGGGAAAAAATTATAGATTAAACACCCATGAATGTACGAATTTTAGGGAGATAAAATATGTTCAATAGAATGCATACACACCGCGAAGTCCCTTTGCTTTAGATAAGGTCTGTTATCATCACTGTGCCAGCCAATGCTTGCTCCTCTACTCCAGCTAACACCAATCATAGCAAATGGTAAAAGACTATACAAACATAAAAATGTCATACAAAAATCCTCCTGTGAAGTTTGAAGCACAAAAGTTACAATTGAAATACTTAAAATATGCACTAGATCCAAACACATTGAATGGCAACTCAAATGGATAATCGACATGAATTTTTTAGGCCTTCTACAACTATAGAATAAGATTTTGTTCTATACTGACAAGAATTTCCATTTTTAACAGCTTAAAGAAAGATATATTACACGAAGAAATGCTAGAGACCCGCAATTTTAAACCCATAAATTCACCACAATGATGTTGGGGAAATAGAGTGGAGCCTTCTAGTGCATAACAAATCAAAAGTTCACACATATCATGCTACATCATTGGGTCAAATTGGGAAGCTTTTTGTGGGTCTAAAATATTTTCCAAATGAATGAATCAGAATCACTATCTCAAAACTATTGTGCCCGTGGCTGGTGTAAGTGGTTTCATGAGTTGGCCTTTTCTAATATATATTGTGGAAATGAAATATTCTTACATTTGAATGCATTACTTAAGCTTTATCTGTATGATTTAGAAAGTAAGTATTCTTAAATAGTAATCTATCCTTTGAAGCATAGATAGATGTAAATGGGACGCAAATATGACACAATACGGATGTGACATTTAAAAAAATAAAAATAAATCAAGACATTGACACAACGCCAATTATGAACTCAATCAAATGAATAAATTTAGTTTCAAATTTAGCAACGATAGATTGAAATCAAATGTCTTGATTTATTCAACGCCAATTATCAACGATAAATTTAGTTTTCAAATGAATAAATTGTCTTCAATGTCTTTTTATCAACTCAATCAAAGGGGGGAAAAAAACTAGTTTAATTTCTTTGGATATGTCCTCTCAGTAATCAAACAAATCAATAAGGGAAAACAGTCCAACAGATTGAAACAAAACAAGTTTATAATTGAGAATTCTAATTACAAAGTGATTGAAACACAGTAGTCAAGCCATTAACTAAACAGACCCATTAATTAAACAAAACAAAACAAATCAATTTTCTGGTTAATTAAACAGGCCCATTTTTTATGGTTAACTAACAAACAAATAATTCACAAACCCATTAACTAAACAAAACAAATCAATTTTCTGGTTAACTAAACAAATAAATAATTCACAGACCCCTTATCAGTATTTATGCAAGGCCTTATCATATTCATTTTTTATGGTTAACTAAACAAAAATAACAACAGAGATTCATTTTTTTTTTTTGTTGTTCACAGACCCATTAATTTTCTGCTTATATTTCTAACCCAACCAAACAAAACAAATCAATTAATTTTCTGCTTATATTTCTAACCCAACCAAAAAAATAATTTTTTTTTGTTGTTCACAGACCCATTAATTCCTTTTCTTTTCACAAAGCCAAAATCCAAACGCATCTAAAGTTCCAAAACATAGCAAAAATGATAAGGGAAAGGAGAAATCTATCCTAATTTATACAGTAAAGGTTGCTGGTGTTGCTGGCACTTATATATAAATTATTAGAGCATATATATATATATATAATATATTAACTTCTGTTTAATGCAAATCGATCGATCGTCGTTCGATTAACTTCTATTTAATCGATCGATCGTCTAGAGAGAGAGAGAGAAAGAGACCTCACTGTAGATCGATCGTCGTTCAATGCAAATCGATCGCCGTTCAGAAGTGTAGATCGTCGGTCAGAGGTTCAGTGTGTAGATCGTCGCTCATCACTGTGTAGATCGTCGGATGGTAGGGTAGAGAGAGAGAGAGAGAGAGAGAGAGAGATAAAGAGTCTCTGCGTGTGTGTTGTTGCGTTTGTTTGCTCGGTCTGTCAAGAAATTAGGGCAAAATCTAAAGAAATTAATCAAAATCTAAAGAAAAGGGGCCTGAGGTAGTGAGGCGTAAGGAAAAGTTGGAAAAAAAAAAAAAAAAATTTCCCCCCTCCATCTTTCAAATTTCCCCCCAAACTTTTGGCGACCAAACTCTCAAATTAGTCGCAAAAACATGTTATTTCACCGACAAATTTTTTTAGTCGCAAAATCTCAATCAATGGCGACTAAAATATTAGTCGCTAAAAGTAGTAATTTGGCGACTACTTTTTTTTGGTTGCTGAAAATAAATTTTTCGCGACCAAATTTTTGGTCGCCAAAAAATATGTGACCTTCCGCGACCAAATTTGTAGTTGGTCGGCAAAAGTATACTACTTTCTGCGACCAACATATTTTTTGGTCGCCAAAATATAACCTTCTGCGACCAATAATATTTGGTCGCCAAAAATAATGATCATTCGCGACTAATTAATATTTGGTCGCCAAATGTCATTTTTTTGCGACCAAAATTTTTTTGGTCGGCAAAAGTGGTCGCAAAATGTGTAAATTCTTGTAGTGAAATGAGCATGATGATGGAAAATTGATGTGCAAAACTCAAAAAAAAAAAAAAAAAAAACTTTAAAAATGGAAAAACTGTTAATATTCTCAGTTTTAAAACTGAAAAAAACCGTTAATATTCTCGATTTTATTTGATAGCAGAATCAAACTAATAAGTAGAAGGACAAAAACGTTTGATCTCATGCTCTATTTTTTTTCATCAGTTAATGAAATAATTATCTAAAACATTGTTATGCAAAATTGATAATATTCTTAGTTTTAAAAATTTGAAAAAAATTGATAATATTCAAAGTTTTACTACATAGGACATATTGGTTCAAAAAATTTTAATGGTTCAAAAAATTTTAAATAGTACCTAAACTATTATAACATTTGTAAATAGAACTTTTAAGTAGCTAACTCTTTACTTTTTTATCTTTTGTATTTTATTTATTTTTTCATTCACAAATCTATATGCACCGAACCTAAATGGCTCTTTGTTACTTTTTGGCTACATGCTCAAAGTATTTTTAAGGGTATATTTAGGTTTGGCTTTTTTGTTGATATATTTTTTTTAGTTAATTTTTTTTATTTAAATTTCAAAAAGATTTACGCATTTCGGTTATAGTGGACTAGATTGATTAGAATTTTTTTTATAAGAAAAGGTCAATTTTTTTTTTTATAGTACTTTTTAAATCTTTTTACACCAGACAAACTAAAAAAAATAAACTTTTGACATAAATGTTATAAAAAAAAATATTAAAAACAAAAAATAAAAGAGTATTTTTCTTAGGTGAATCCCAAATTCACCCTGCCATATGATGGGGAACGGATGCTCAAAGTACTTCACGCAAAACAATGTCAAAATACTTTTGCAAAATACCTTTTAGGAGTTGGTTAAAAATGCTTCTATTTTTTCTAAATATTAATTTTGTTATGTGTTCCTCTAATAATAAAAAAATTATGTGTTTAGAAGGTTAAAAAAATAGAAATAATGAGCAAATCACTAATCTCAATGTATTCTAGAATCATGCGATAATTTTTATCGTTTTAAAGTACTTTTTAGTTATAAAAATATGACTACTATTGACAAGGTTCTATATAAGAGTTCTATAAGAATGATATTAGGAGGGAGGCAAAAATGGAACTAAGCGAAGATTATAGAGGGTCATGATCCCTTGCTTTGTGAAAAATACTATTTGCTATAACACTTAAAATATATATATATATATATATATATATATATATATATTATTTTATACATAAAATGGTATCTCCGTATAAAAAATATATATAACTCATTCTTTATCTTGAATTCTTTTTTGATTTTGCACAAGAAAAGCTTTTTCATCCTATTAGAAATTGTTTCCTTTGTGTTTGAATTTTTTTATTTTTATGTATGTATAATTTATTTATCATATTATATATATATATATATATATATATATATATATATGTTTTTGTAACTAACGAAAAAAATTTATTCGATAATAAAATTCTAATTCCGTAGGAATGTTAAACAAATAACAGTTAAGTGATTCAAAAAGTATTTTATAAAATATTGATACTTCTTTTGTCGGTAAAAAAAAAAAAAACAGGGCAAATTCATTGCCTAAAACATAGAGAAACCAATATTCTATTCATGAACATAGACATCATTCTTTCTTGAAACATTGTTCCTTATATGTATCCCTTGACCCTATCATTGCTGGAACCAACTTCACCAAACCAACCATGCAAGAGAGAGAGAGACAGAGAGAGGACAACCTTATTCGGTTCGAAAATGGCTGCCTTTGTTTGTCCAAAGACCTTTTGTTGTTGCACGTGTTTTCAATCTTGAGAAAATTCACACCCCACACTTCACTTTTAGCGCGTGCACCTCACTGTTTCTTAATTCCATCTTTTTTTTTTTTTTTTATTTACGACACTTCATTTAGAGGTTTATTTTTGAAATTGTTGAGTAAATATGTCTAAGATTAAAAAAAAAATTTGAGTCAAAAGGACATTGGTTGTCTAAAAGAATATGCAATTTGTTCAAAAGCTTAACTTTCTGTTTATCTGTTTAAATGTCACATTTCACTACAAGAAAAGGAGTTATTTGTGTCGCACTATTTGAGACACAAACACTTGCCAACTCAAAAATGTATTATTAGCGTCCGCAAAATAGGACTGTCTCAAAAAAAATTTACTTGCTATTATTATTTGAGTCGGTATATTATATCGTCTCAAAAACATATTATTTGTGTTGGCCAGATTTTTGCCGTCTCAAAAAAAATTATTTAATTTTTTATCCATTTTTTTGGCTCCAAAAATTCCATCGCGCACCTTTTTTCACGCCTATTTCAAGTTGCTTTTGCATCTATATTGTGTGCCGTCACAAAAAGTAATTGAAAAAACTTACAACGACATCGTTTTTAAAACTTGATATATATACCCTTCCTCTTTTTTGTTATATTTTTTCCCTAAATTCCATCTTGGTTCATCAACGGGAAACCAACTCTTCATTGGCACCACCGATTCTCTATCTCTACCGGCACCACCGACTCGCCTCCCCTCCACCGACACTGCCAACTCTCCTCATGTAGGTAAGTGCTCTCTCTCTTTCTATATATATATATATATATATATATATCAATCTCCCTAAGAACTGAAAGAGTAGATGATTTGAGTGTTCGATTTGTGTTCTTTCGCCCCTAGTTATTTCTGAGCTTTCTTTAGAATCAAACTGGGGAAAGGTAAAATTGACCACTGTGGAGAAAACCCTACCTCTTAAAAGCTTTAATCAACAAAAAAGTGAGACAAACAGGAGATGAAGATTGTAGATCCAAGCCATATCAAGTCTCCCAAGCTTCCTTAAGTTTTCCAAAAGCTAGTCTAAAGGGTATATGTAAATAATACAAAAAGAAAATCAAGAATGAAGAGTGAGTTCCAAACCTCACAGGTTTAGCTTGATATGTACCCAAAAAGAGTTCTTTATTTTTGAGCTTTCTATATATTAGGGATTAATGGTGTATAGCTTTGTAATCTACTAGCAGAATTCCAATTCGGTAATATTGTGTTGTCTTCACTGAGAAAGGGTTGTTCCTTTTCCATTTGAGAGAATTTGAAGGTAGAATTCAAAATTCCTGTACCCAGATAATGAATTGCAACAATAGCAAGGAATCAATAAAGAAAACTCAAAAATTTTCTTAGGGAAATCTCCAGCTATACAGCGATTCTGGTTTGGACCCAAACTATTTGATGTTTTGGATCCGAGTTCCATTGCCTTGTATAGTCATATATGTCTTATTTCCCTCTTTTCCTCTTTGAGTTTGGGTTTTGGGTTGTGTTGGTTACATTTGGAACAGATTGGTACCTTGTTTTTCAAAAACCTTGTTGCCCAGAATTTTGCTTCTATGCTCGAGCATCACTTTTTGTGCTCGAGCGGTCTTTGTGGACTCTCAGTACTTTTGCAGGTCTGCAAAAATACTGGAAATTGGTATTCTTTGCTCGAGCGAAGCTTCTTACTCTCGAGCAGTCATGGCTCGAGCGGCCCTTCTTGCGCTTGAGCGTTGGCCTTCTATTTGTAAAAATACTTGGATTTTGTATTTCACGCTTGAGCGTCAACTTCTTGCGCTCGAGCAGCCTGCGCGTCTGTCAGTCTGTAAAAGTCACTTTTTATATCACTTTTTCATTTTTCTCTCTCTCTCTCTCTCTCTCTCAACTTTCTAAAAACCCTAGATCTACACCATCTTTCTCTAAACTCACATTCTCTCTTCTAAAATACCTAGATCCATTGATTTCTCTACCCTATGCCCTTTAAGAGAAAAGTAGAGCTCACTTAGAGCTTCATTTTCATTCGAACAAAGTTGGGCTTTGGTGTTGTTAAAGCTTCTTCACTCTCTCTCTTGTCTTCTAGCTTCAAGGTAGGGATTCTTCACACTCTTGTATGAGTTTTACCTTAGTTATTTGCTATTTCAAAATATTATAGTGGTTTGGGGGGTTTTTTTTGGCAAAAACCTAGGGTTTGAAATCAAAATGAAAAAGAGGGGTTTTCAAATAGTTTCTTGGAAAAGTTTATGAGTATGAAATTGGGGTTGACATATGTTGAAATGAAGTATCTTCTACATTGAAATTGATTTTCAAAGAAAAGAGGATTTTGCCCTAAAATGTGGATGTTGAGATTGTAAAGAGAAAATGGAATTGATGATTGAGAATTATGAAATTGAATTAATGTTGATGATGAATGGCGGAGTTGGATATGTATTATTACTCCCATCTTGAGATTTTGGAAAAGTGTATCTTTAATGAAATTTATTTATCTGTTTAGAGATATTTGTTTTGGGCTATTGGTAGAGAATGGCTGAGTGTTGTAGAAATTGCATGAGAATTAGGTGAATTAAAACTAATTTCTCATCTACATGCATTGAACATTATTACTCATTTAATACATCGAAAATTTATATGATTTTGAGAAAAATGAGGTGAATATGGGAAGGATGTATGTATCACCAAATCAAGTTGGCTTGTGTGTCCATGGTGAAAGTCCCAAAAAATGCGCGTATACATGGATGCCGGTTCTCGCAAACAAAATATCCATAACATGACAATAGTAGCGCTTGTATAGGCTACATTTACATGGATGTCATTTAACGGTTTCCCGCGGACGAAATATCCGTAAAAGGTTGTACTGGTTTGAGATTTCCCCTTACTTTCTATTGTAAAGGGCATGGTTTTGAGAATTGTGATATAAACCTAGCATAACACGACTTTTGAAAAAGGATATAAATGTTTTGGTACTGGCATTGCATATGCATAAAACCTTATGGCTTTGTTAAGATTTATATATTGTGTTGTAGTGTTTCTACTAGGTTTTGGCTCACCCTATGTGGGAAAAACCATTTTTAGATGTTGGTGATATGCCTCCACCAGGGACTTAGCTTGGGAGGACTGTAGAGTTGACGGCTCATTGTTGCTATTTTGTATTTAATTTTGTACAAGCCTAGGGCTTTATTTGTATTAAGCTTAAGACTCACTTTTGATGTACCCAAGCATTGACTTGGAAAGATGTAAGCCTTTAGGACATATGATTATCTGTTTAGCTTTCATTTCTTTTCACTATCTTGTAACACATGTTGTAAATTCAGGATGTACTATTTATGAATGTATAACGCATGTGTCACCTTTTGTATATCAAACTCTGATTAATGAAAGCTTATCAATTCATTTATGTTACTATTTATTGGTTGTTATGAGATGGGTATATTGTATTTATTTCGGGGCATTACAAGTTGGGTGTAAGTTGGGAGTTGAAAGGGAATGCGATTGTATTTTGTTCTTGTAATTCACCCAAACAAGAATGAAAATGGTCAGAGAAGGAGATGGGTGTGAATAAAAATGAAGCAGAGAGGAAAAATTGAGGATAAAAAAAGTGAAGGAAAATTGGAGGAAAGTGGAGGGGAAGCAAGAAAGCAAGATAAAAAAATGAGCAACTATATGTTTGACCTTTCATGAAATAATAAATATATACATACACATACAATCTGTTTTGTTTTTATTTTTGTTTTTGTTTTTATTTGAACGTAATTTAATTTTTAAATGTGTCATAAGTTAAATATATATATATAATCTGTTTTGTTTTTGTTTTTGTTTTTTTTTGTTTTTAATAAGGACAACAGAAAATGTTTTTTGTTAATATATAATAAAGTAAAAAATTGTCTTATTTGAATATAAACTATTTCACTGTTATTTTTTTTTCAAAAAACATATTTAATTTTTAAAATAACACTGAAAATGTTTTATATGTTTTTTACACACCATACTGTTTTTTAAATAGAAAAAACATAAATTAAATTTTGTTAATATATATAGAGAGAATCTATTTCACTAGTATTGTTTTTTTTTTAAAACATATTTGCTTTCTAAATACTATAGAAACTGTTTTGCAATAGAAAAGATACTATGGTCATTACATTCTCAACAGAGTTAATGTATTTGTGATTAAGGCCGAAATGTACATCATTGAGGCCGTTAATTAGAATCTTTTAACTTCACTTGCTGGTCAAACTGTATACTTTATGTGTGTTGAATGTCAATCAGGTTGTACATAGTCGGAGCATAAAATGGGCAAAAAGACAGAATTTGGAGAGAGTTGACTTTTTCACATGTGCGTTGACTTTTTCCGCACGTGCGTTGACTTTTTCTAGGAAAGTCAACCCGACGTTTTAAACCCGTTTTGGAAGGGATCAGAAGTATAAAAAGGTAAGGAAAAGGCTGGATTAGGATTCTGAACTTGTTTTAACCCAAAGAGAGAGGCTAGGGTTTGGAAGGGAAGAGAAACTAAAAGCTTCAAGGATGTCTCCCATGGTGGTTCCTTCTCCATCTACCTCTTTCCACTCCTCCATGAGTGGCTAGTCTCCTTTTCTAGGGTTTTGATGAAACCCTAGCCATGTAATTATTTAGTTTTCTTTTTGATTTTTAATTATGTAAAGATTTCAACATTTGTATGGTGATTTAGAAGTTTCTTTTATATATTTTTCATTATTTCTTCGAATATTTGACTTTCTGTGATTGTTGAATGTTATCCATACATGAGTTTTCTATTCCTTCACATTTAAGGTATGAGACGAACCATACTACAGGGAACGAGTCGTATCACTACCCTAGTTTAGAGTGAACGATTCGTATTACTTAAGATGGTTTGTGCTTGTACATTGAATGTGATGATCTTCTTGTTAAATGCTTTGAGCTTGTAGTTGCGAAGCATTAATCCGTTCAAACCATAGCATAATTGATTTCAATTGGAAACCCACATGGCTAGTGGTGGACTCTTTGCCCTAGTTTTTCCCCCAATTCAGTAAACTCAATTTCATTTATTATTGATAATTTAATTCCTTAGTTTAATTTATTTGTTATTAAATTAGGCTATGAACAATCAATCTTTTTATCAAAATTAATTTAGGAATTTAACAATTAAATTAGTTTAATTTCACAATTGTCCCTGTGGATCGATACCTAGACTTGCCATTATTCTAAAAGAATTTGGTGTAGTTTAGGGTTTATATTTGGTGTGTTCAACGACCCATCAAATTTTGGCGCCGTTGCCGGGGACTTCTGGCGAAATTAGTTAATTTAAAGTTACATTCTTATTTTAATTTTTAGTTTAGGATTTTATGCTTTTGTGTTGCTAAGTGTGCAGAGCGTTTGAAATTGGAGCTATCACCGAAGTGCAAGCGGAGCGCAGCCGAGCTTTAAAAATAAAAAAAAAAAAACCGCAGCACTAAAGTGAGTAAACAGAAGCAAACACTCACAAGCAAAGCACCAAAGTGCTAAAACGAAAGTCAAAGCTCAAATAGAGGTTGGAGACAACGTCTACACGTCAAGCATCCGCAAGACGAGTAAAGCGTTTTCGTTGAATCGCTGTGAGTATTTCTCCTTTAGCATTCTGCTTTCATAACTTAGTGCACAGAGTCGAACTTTTTGTGTGTGTGTGGGTAGTGTATGCACGGGCGTCGTTCTTGTCGCCCTGAATTGTGGAGTTTGGACCTTGAACTAGAAAGGACCCTTAGGAGACTTAGGGCCTCTGCCGTGTTCCTAGGCTTGAATATTCATATTCATACATTGAGCCATTAGAGATGGCAGATCCTAATGTCCCGAATGTGCCTAACGGACCCTTAAGGATTATTTTACACCCACTGCATATACATCACCATCATGCATCCAATTACCCAACACCACTGCTGCTCATTATGAGATTAAGTCCAGCACCATACAAATGCTCCCATCATTCCATGGACTAACTCATGATGATCCTTATAAGCATTTGAATGAATTTCTGGAAATTTGCTCGACAGTGAGGATCCAGAATTTCACAAATGAGGCCTTAATGTTGCGATTGTTTCCATTCTCGTTAAAGGATAAAGCCAAACACTGGCTAAATTCTTTACCTGCTAATTCAATCACAACTTGGGACCAATTACAGCAACGGTTCTTGGAGAAGTACTTTCCTATAGGTAAAACCAACCAACTTAGGCGAGCCATCACAAACTTTGCTCAAATGGATGGCGAGCAATTCCATGAGACGTGGGAAAGACTTCGAGACCTTCTCCAACAGTGTCCCCACCACCAAGTGCCTGATTGGCAACTTGTTCAAACATTTTATTATGGCTTAACTGAGCCGCACCGCCAAATGGTGGATTCGTCCTGTGGTGGGACATTTATGTCTAAAAATGATGCCGAGGCATGGCAATTGTTTGAGAACCTAAGTGATGATTCCTTTCACCATGCCTCCGCAGCCCGGCAAGTCCGGCAACCAGTAGTTGGCGCCCCGAAAAGAGGGGGCATTTATGAGGTCGGGCAAAACCTAGAGTTAGCCCAATAAGTAGAGGCACTGTCCCGCAAGATGGACCAATTATTAGCTATGGGACATGCCCCTACCCAGCAAGATCAGCCTCAATTTCACGAGGCATGTGTTATTTGTGCAAGCCCTGCTCATGACTTGAGTGAGTGCCCTTCGGCATCACAATTTCCGGAGTTAGTCCAAGAGCATGTGAATGCGGCTCAAGGATTCTCCAACCCGGGTAATGATCCATACTCAAACACATACAATCTGGGATGGAGAAATCACCCTAATTTCTCATGGAGACCCCCTTCACAAGGCACTTCTTATAATCCTCCACCACCAAGGCAGAATTTCAATAATTTTGCCAACAATCATCTTACCGACCACCGCAACCTTATAGACCCCCACAACCGTACCGACAACCACAACCCCTGCCTGTTCCTCAGGGCAACTCTGCCTTTGAGACTCAGGTGTTGGAAGTTCTCTCAGAACTTAAGGGGTTAGCACCGGTAGTTCACTTCCATACTCACTCTATTGCCAAGCTAGAGACCCAATTGGGTCAAATGGCTAACAACATGAATCGGAGAGAGGAGGGAAAATTACCAAGCCAAACTGTGGCCAACCCTAAGGGACAATACGGGGCGGAGAGTTCGGGTGGGAATGGGAAGCAACATGAGCAAGTGCAAGTGGTGGTTGCTTTGAGAAGTGGTAGGGAGTTAGAGCCTCAGTCAGTTGCGTCTGATGCAACTAGAGTTAGGAAGGGTGACCACGGTGGTTCACCTAATGAGAGCAAGGGTGAGGGGGAAACACTTAAGAGGGATGACTTAGTCCCTAGCACTTCACTTGAGCCTAAGGCACCATATGTGCCTAAGGCACCCTTTCCCCAATGCCTTGATACACGTCCCCTTTTAATAAGAAGGTGGCATCTATGGAGGCAATGATGGAGGTCTTTAAACAGGTAAAAATCAACCTCCCTCTGTTGGAGGCGATTAAGCAAGTACCATCCTATGCCAAATTTCTAAAGGACTTTTGTACGTAAAAGCGTAAATCTAGGACACATGTGTCCCAAAAGGTCCTACTCACGGAGCAAGTAAGCTCCATCTTGTTGAATGACACACCTCCTAAGCTTAAGAACCCGGGTGCCCCAACCATTACATGCATTATAATGGACCATTTCATTGATAGGGCCTTGTTAGATTTAGGGGCCAGTGTCAATTTGTTGCCGTACTCTGTGTACGAGGAATTTGGGCTTGGCGAGTTGAAGCCCACTACTATTACTCTTCAGTTGGCTGACTGGTCTCTCAAAGTGCCACGTGGCATGATTAAGGATGTGCTAGTTAAGGTTGATAGGTTCTACTTCCCTGTTGACTTTTTGGTGTCAGATATGGAACCGGTAGCCAGTTCTAGGAAACAAATCCCGGTGATCTTAGGTCGACCTTTCTTGGCTACGGCCAATGCATGCATTAATTGTCGTACCGGGGTGATGGAAGTTTCATTTGGTAACATGCAAGTGAAACTTAATGTTTTCCAAGCATCCCAACAATCTCATGAGAGAGAGGAGTGCTTATTAGTGGATGTTGTGGATGAGATTGTGGAGGAGGCTTTGCCCTTCATTCTTGTAGAGGACCCTTTAGAGGCTTGTCTAGCTCATTTTGGGATTGAAAATTTTGAGATTGATCAGTCAGTTGAGGAGGTGAATGTCTTGCTTAATTCTTCTTCTACACCAGATTTTCCTCCATGGAAAGCCTGGTTTGAGTCACTTCCTCCTCTGTCAAGAGAGCCTGCCATACCATCTTTGGTCACACCACCTATGCTTGAGTTGAAGCCACTCCCGGCCACACTCGAGTATGCATTTTTAGGGCCCCAAGATACTTTACCGGTCATCATTGCATCTGACTTGACTGTAGAGCAGGAGAGTCAGTTAACGAGTGTTCTCGTGGCACATCAGAGTGCTATAGGGTGGTCAGTGGCTAATTTGAAAGGGATAGATCCCTCCGTGTGCATGCATTATATACACCTAGAGGAGGACACCAAACCTTCTCGCGAAATGCAACGGAGACTAAATCCTAATATGAAAGAGGTGGTGAAAAAGGAGGTACTGAAATTATTGGATGCGGGTATTATATACCCCATCTCAGATAGCAAGTTGGTAAGTCCCACACAAGTGGTGCCCAAGAAATCGGGCATCACCGTTGTTGAGAATGAGGGAGGAGAGTTAGTCCCCACATGAACCACTATTGGGTGGCGAGTGTGCATTGATTATAGGAGACTAAATTCCTCGACTAGGAAGGATCATTTTCCCTTACCTTTCATTGACCAAATCCTAGAGCGGTTAGTGGGGCAGGGTTTCTATTGTTTTCTTGATGGCTACTTGGGGTATAATCAAGTCCCAATGTAACCCGCTGACCAGGAAAAGACCACATTCACATGCCCTTTTGGCACTTTTGCTTACAGGCACATGCCCTTTGGGCTATGTAATGCACCGACGACCTTTCAACGGTGTTTGATGGCCATTTTCTCCGATATGGTGGAGAAATTCTTAGAGGTTTTTATGGATGACTTTTCGGTGTTTGGACTGTCTTTTGAGGAATGCCTTAGGAACTTGACTAGAGTGTTAGAACGATGTACTGAGGCAAACCTAATCTTGAGTTGGGAAAAGAGCCATTTTATGGTTCGGGAGGGTATAGTGTTGGGACACATTGTGTCCCCTCGAGGTATAGAGGTTGACAAGGCTAAAGTTGACCTCATTGCAGGCCTTCCTCCACCTAATTCTGTGCGTCAAATTAGGTCTTTCTTAGGGCATGTAGGTTTTTACCGTAGGTTCATCAAAGACTTTAGTAAGATATCACGTCCTTTGTGTAGTTTACTGGTTAAGGACGCGCCTTTTGTCTTTGATGAGGCATGCTTAAAGGCATTTGAAACACTGAGAATGGCCTTGACCACCGCCCCAATCATGAAATCACCAGATTGGTCGCTTCCCTTTGAAATCATGTGTGATGCCTCCGATTATGCTGTCGGGGCTGTGTTGGGCCAAAGGGTCAATAAGGCACCATTTTCTATATACTATGCTAGTCGCACTCTCTCGGATGCACAATTGAATTATACTACCACCGAGAAAGAGTTGCTAGCTGTGGTCTTTGCCTTAGACAAATTCCGGTCTTATCTCCTAGGTTCCAAGGTCATAGTCTTCACTAATCATGCCGCTTTGCGGTATTTACTATCTAAGAAAGAGACCAAACCTAGGTTGATTAGATGGATTTTGTTGCTTCAGGAATTTGACTTAGAGATCCGTGATAAGAAAGGATCTGAGAATGTGGTGGCGGATCATCTCTCCTGAATCCTCGTTGAGTATACTAGTGACCCTCTTATTTTGCATGATTCATTTCCGGACGAACAACTCTTTGAGCTATCATAAGCGAGCCCCCCGTGGTTCGCACATATTGTGAATTACTTGGCCATTAGGCAAATTCCGCAGAATTGGTCTAAGCAAGACAAAGACCGATTCTTTTCGCAGGTCAGGTATTATTTTTGGGAGGATCCGGAGTTGTTTAAATATTGCTCCGACCAAGTGATCCGACGATGTGTGCCGGAGAGTGAGGTGCATAGCATTCTTACATTTTGTCATTCTTCTGCATGTGGCGGTCATTTTAGTGGGCATAAAACGGCCTCCAAGATTTTACAATGCGGGTTTTATTGGCCTACAATTTTTAAAGATGCCCATCAGTTTTGTAGAATTTGTTTGTGCTGTCAGCAAATGGGTTTGATGTCTCGGCGTGACATAATGCCAATGTCCCCTATTCTTGTGGTAGAAATATTTGATGTTTGGGGGATTGATTTTATGGGCCCTTTCCCATCGTCGTTCGGGTTTGAGTACATTCTCTTGGCAGTGGATTATGTGTCTAAGTGGATGGAGGCAATAGCTACCCGAACAAACGATCATAGAGTGGTAATCAAATTTTTGCATGAAAACATCTTTAGTCGTTTTGGGTTTCCTAGAGCCATAATAAGTGATCAGGGTACACATTTTTGTAACCGGTTCTTTGAGTCGGTAGTTAAGAAATACTCTATCACTCATAAAGTTGGCACTCCATACCACCCTCAAACTAGTGGCCAAGTGGAAGTCTCAAATAGAGAGGTAAAGCACATAATTGAGAAAACAGTGAGGCCAGATAGGAAAGATTGGTCACAACGGTTAATTGATGCATTATGGGCTTACCGCACTGCTTATAAGACACCCATTGGGATGTGACCATATAAAGCGGTGTTTGGCAAAGCTTGCCATCTCCCGGTTGAACTTGAGCACCGAGCATTGTGGGCCATAAAGAAGTTTAACTTCGATATGGCCGCGGTTGGACTCAACCGGAAATTGCAACTCAATGTGCTGGAGGAAATCCAGAATGATGCATATGAGAGTTCGAGAGTTTTTAAAGCTCGGACTAAAGAATTCCATGACAAGCACATTAATAGAAAATCCTTTGAACCCGGCCAAAAAGTGTGGCTTTTTAATTCAAAATTGAGACTCTTTCCGGGTAAGCTAAGATCAAGATGGGATGGCCCCTTTGAGGTTGTTGAGGCATTTATTCATGGCGCCATTGAGGTGCGAAATCCAAAAACTGGCCACACTTTCAAAGTGAATGGCCAAAGATTGAAACCATATATAGAGGGGATTGGGAATGGGGATATGATTGAGTCCATTGCTTTGATGGACCCATTTTACTATGATTGATAGATTGATTTCTTATTCTCTTTTCTTTCCCTTCTTTGCTATTTTGTTTTTCTTTGTTCTCGTTATGCTTTATTTGCATTTAGGAGACTTTAAATCCTCTAAAGGTGTAATTCCTTTGGTGTTTGCCGTGCTTGAACGGCATCTGATGGTCTGGTATAGCCATCTAACCGTGTTTGTAGTGAGTTCCTAGGAGACCAACTGAGATAGTGGAAACTAGAGTTCGAATGGCAAAGCCTAGAACACAAAGGTTTGAGATTTCCGAGACTAGAGTCTGGTTTAAATACCCAGGGGTGTGGAGATTGCTTCAAAACTACCTCAGCTTGAACTCTGTATGGCAGCCCCATAGGTTGAGGTAGCTTTATGCGCCTCGATTCTGGATACCGAATCAACCTAGTCTGTCACCCTGTTGGAGAATAGGGAAAGTTACAAACACAGTTAGGGAGAAAAGTAGTACCCGTGGTTTTCGCGTGAAGATTATACCTTTAGTGGGCATTCTGTTATGTTCTTATGTGCTATATTTATTCTGGATGTCAAGTGAAGGTAGAAATGGTTAAGTATACTTTGGGCGGTACTAGCCCGAAGGCTATAAACTACGCTGGGTTTTATTACCTGGGGGATTCTGAAGTGGCAACTTTATGCCATAGCTCTGGTGCCTTTTGTTAGGTGTTGGGAGTTAGTTTTCCATTTTCTTGAAGCATGTACGCTTGCGAGTGCTTCTTGTTTTTGTTAAACTATGCTGTTGCAATGTAGCAGAAAAAGGTCATTGCATGTGTGTGGGTGGAAGTGACCCTCCCTAGCCTGGGTAAGACCTTGATTTCTGCTTTGTGGTATTTGGGAAATCAAGTATTCAACCACTTTTTTTTAAAAAAAAAAGGAGCATGTTTTCATGTTTATTTTCTTTCTTTAAAAAAAAAAAAAGTGTTATACTTGTTCAATTTAAAGAAAAAAATAAATAAAATAAAAAAAATTCGAGCTATACTTGTAAAAAAAAAAAAAAAAAAAAAGGAGAAATCGCCGCACGTGCAGCCTGGGCCCCGCACGTGTGGGACATTTGGTGAAACTCGACTTTGCGCACTGCTTAATAAGCAGGTGCGGGGGCAAGGGCGTTGACCAAGCCGCACGTGCGGCTTGACTCCCGCACGTGTAGGACGACGAAAAAAAAATAAAATCGCGAGGGGGTGAAATCGCCGCACGTGCGGCCTGGGCCCCGCATGTGCGGGAAATTTGGTGAATTCCAAATTGCACTCTGCTTAATAAGTAGGTGAGGAACCAACTGCGCACATCAAGCCGCACGTGCGGCCTGGGCCCTGCACGTGCGGAAAATTTTCAAAAAATAAAAATAAAAAATAAAAATAAAAAATAAAAAATATTTGTTTTGTTTTGTTCTACTCTTATTATTATTATTTTTTTATTTCATTTTTAATTTATTTAAGTAAATAAATTTTACATAAATACATAAATAAATTTTAAATATAAATAAATAAATATAAAATTATTTTATATATATATATATTTTTATATATAAAAAAATCATTTTATTTATTTATTTTTATTTTCTATTTCTTCAAAAAAAAAAAAATTTAAAGTGTGTATATGTTACTCTCTGCCTACCTGGATGTGCACCTACAATTATGGTAATATTCTCTCATTTCTCTTTACTTTTCCATTGAGGACAATGTCATATTCAAGTTGGGAGATGAGGGTTATATTTTCTTTTGTGCATTTCTATTTGGCTCTTAATTCATGCTTATAGCTGTTTCACTTGATTGCATTACTTCACTTGATGTGACTTTTTGCTAGTAGGGTGATGATATTTGCATATGTTTATTGGAGAGCATAGTAGACTTGTATGAAAAGGGTTTATTGGGTAGATACTTGCATGCGATGTTTGCACGAGGAGAGTTGTCTGTATTTGTGGTATTAGTACACTTGTCATGAGTATGCCTTAATTCACATGAACACACTATCATAGCGGTGATCTTTTTATTATAATCTCTGGTGTACATCATTGATAATAGCTAGAGTTGCAGAAAAGAATAAATGAGGAGCCAAGATTCTAAAAAAAAAAAACTTGACTAGTTTGGGTTCGTAGCCTTTTTAACTCGAGTTATTAAGCCCGTAGGAATGTCTCTACACCTAATGCCCTAAAACCGTCTGGTTTGGGAGTCATTGGCCCAAAACTTGCTACATGGGTTAATTAGAAAACTTAAGGGACTTGGACATTGCACAGTTAAGGAAAAATAAGAAGAATGACTTGTTCGGATTCGTAGCCTTTTCAACTCGAGTTATTAAGCCCGTAGGGGTGTCTTTACACCTGGTGCCCTAAAACCGTCTGGTTTGGGAGTCATTGGCCCAATACTTGTTACATGGGTTGATTAGAAAGCTTAATGGATCAAGACATTGCACAGTAAAAAAAAAAAACTTTTGAGAATCTTGGCTGCAACAGGTTAGTTTTTCTGTATATGTTGGGTGTTATTATGAGTTACACTGGGCTATTATAGTGGACAGTTAACTAATATGGAGATTGCACTTTACACAAAGGGTACTCATGACTTGTCTACTAGCATGCACAAGTACAAGGAACTTTACTTTTGTATTAACTGAATTGTGGTTTTGACTCAATAGGTTCCTTCATGCATGTCCACTGTGCCTTTAATGACTCATTATGTCTCAATATCACACTGTAGTGGCACATAAGTTGATTGTTAGGTGGATTAGTATGGTCAATTGTTGTTGAGTATATATGAATATGTTAATGTTTGTGGGTATCATTTCTGGAAACCCTCACGAGACTTTACTCGTCCACTTGGGGTAACTTTGTGGTTTAAAAGCTTGTTGCATATGCTAAATGCAACTGTTCTCCCATGAAAGAGGAACTAGCTAGATTTTGTTTGATTTGATTTTATTTTTATTACTTGCTTGAGGACTAGCAAGTAGTAAGTTGGGGGATGTGATTAAGGCCGAAATGTACATCATTGAGGCCGTTAATTAGAATCTTTTAACTTCACTTGCTGGTCAAACTGTATACTTTGTGTGTGTTGAATGTCAATTAGGTTGTACATAGTCGGAGCATAAAATGGGCAAAAAGACAGAATTTGGAGAGAGTTGACTTTCCTGCACGTGCGTTGACTTTTTCTAGGAAAGTCAACCCGACGTTTTAAACCTGTTTGGAAGGGATCAGAAGTATAAAAAGGCAAGGAAAATCCTGGATTAGAGTTCTGAACTTGTTTTGACCTAAAGAGAGAGGCTAGGGTTTGGAAGGGAAGAGAAACTACAAGCTTCAAGGATGTCTCCCATGGTGGTTCCTTCTCCATCTACCTCCTTCCACTCCTCCATGAGTGGCTAGTCTCCTTTTCTAGGGTTTTGATGAAACCCTAGCCATGTAATTATTTAGTTTTCTTTTTGATTTTTAATTATGTAAAGGTTTGAACATTTGTATGGTGATTTAGAAGTTTCTTTTATATATTTTTCATTATTTCTTCGAATATTTGACTTTCTGTGATTATTGAATGTTATCCATACATGAGTTTTCTATTCCTTCACATTCAAGGTATGAGACGAACCATACTACGAGGGAGTCGTACCACTACCCTAGTTTAGAGTGAACGATTCGTATTACTTGAGATGGTTCGTGCTCGTACATTGAATGTGATGATCTTCTTGTTAAATGCTTTGAGCTTGTAGTTGTGAAGCATTAATCCGTTCAAACCATAGCATAATTGATTTCAATTGGAAACCCTAATTACGTGGCTAGTGGTGGACTCTTTGCCCTAGTTTTTCCTCCAATTCAATAAACTCAATTTCATTTATTATTGATAATTTAATTCCTTAGTTTAATTTATTTGTTATTAAATTAGGCTATGAACAATCAATCTTTTTATCAAAATTAATTTAGGAATTTAACAATTAAATTAGTTTAATTTCACAATTATCCCTGTGGATCGATACCTAGACTTGCCATTATTCTAAAAGAATTTGGTGTAGTTTAGGGTTTATATTTGGTGTGTTCAATGACCCATCAATTTGGCTATGATGACATGGTTTTTGAATTGTCCAATTTCAAACGATTTAGGATTGCATAAATCTATATTGCGGTCTATAGTTCACTGTTTTAAATTGTAAACCTTCGCTAATTAATGTGATGCAATTTTCACAGGTGAAGTTAAGAAAAGTGGGACGATGGATAAAAGTTGGATTGATTTAGGAACTAGGATGTCGAGGGAGTACTTGGATGGGATTGATACATTCCTAAAGTTTGCATACACCAATAGGACTGAAGGTTCATATATTAGTTGTCCTTGTAGGAATTGTGAGAATCGCTATAATATTTCACAAAAAGTATAAAAATTGGACTAATCATGATGAATCATATGTTCCTTTACATGGTAATGAGGATACGGAAACTTTGGTGGATTCAAATGTTAGGGATGATATGATTGGAATACTAAACGATACTCTAAGAAATCCACATGTACATGTAAGTGTTGAGGATGATGATCGAAGTACAAATGAGGCTTGCACAAGTCCAAATGAAGAAACTATAAAATATTTCAAACTTCTACAAGATGCAAAAAGTGAACTGTATCCAACCTGTAAGAAATTCACATCATTGTCGTTCATTGTTAGACTTTTGCATATGAAGGTGCTCAATAAGTGGACAGACAAATCTGTTGACATGCTACTTGACTTATTGAATGAGGCTTTTCCTGAAGGTGTGAAACTTCCAAGTTCATATTATGAGGCTCATAAAGTAACTAAGGGTTTAGGCTTCACATATGAGACTTGGGATGCACGCCCTAATAGTTGTATGTTGTTCCGAAATGATCATGCAAGTCTTGATGAATGTGTTGCTTGCAAGAGTTCTAGATGGAAATTGAATGATGGTAAAAGACATGGTAAATGTAAAGCTGCAAAAGAAATGAGATATTTTCCTTTGAAGCCAAGGTTGCAAAGATTGTTTATGTCATCCAAAACGGTAAAGCTCATGAGATGGCATTAAGAGGAACGAATTGATGATAGTGTGTTAAGGCATCCTGTTGACTTCTCTGCATGGAAAGATTTTGATTGACAAAATAGCGTCTTTACTAGTGATAGTCGAAATGTAAGGCTTGGGTTAGCATCTGATGGATTCAATCTATTTAGATCAATACACATAGTTCATATCGCTTGGCATGTCGTGTTAATTCCTTACAACTTACCCCCGTGGATGTGCATAAAGCAACCATTTTTTATTTTGTTTGTACTTATCGATTGCCCAAAAAGACCTGGGGACAAGATGTGTATTTACAACCATTAATTGAGGAGTTGAAGGAATTGTGGAATGAAGGTGTAGCCACATTTGATGCATTAACCAATCAAATGTTTCAAATGCATGCAGCTTTGCTATGGACAATTAATGATTTCTTAACTTATGCCAACTTATCAGGTTGGAGTACCGAAGGTGAATATGCTTGTCCTTATTGCAATACAAAAAAACGTATCATGTTGGTTGAAACATGGTAAAAAGCATTCCAATATTGGGCATCGTTGGTTCTTCCCTAGCAATCATAAATTTCAAATGGATAGAGTATCATTTGATGGCAAACGGAGAATGAGGAAGCAAACCTAAATTGTTGTCTAGATCTGAGCTATTGTATCAGTTGGATTCAAAAGATAGCTTGACCCAATACAAGATTGATGACCTTAAAAAAAGGCAACAAAGACAAAGAGAGAGGGGAACTTCCAAATCTCAAAGCCATAATTGGAATAATAAGAATATATTTTATGAACTACCATACTGGAAGCACAACGTAATTAGGCACAATCTTGATGTGATGTATATAGAGAAAAATGTATGTGATAATATCTTGTGGACATTACCTGGAGTTGTAGGAAAATCTAAAGACAATGTGAGTACTCAACGTGATCTACAAGAGATGAATATTAGAAGGCCACTACATGTGCAATCAAAAGGGTCCAACAAAGTGTAATTACCTCCTACACAATTTACAATGAGTAAGAATGAAAAAGATATATTTCTCAAAGTACTAAAAGGAGTCAAAGTGCCAGATGAGTATGCATCAAATATTTCAAGAGGTGTGCATTTGGAAGTCTTAAGAGTCACGATAGTCATATTTTGATGCAACAACTTATACCATTGACTATTGGAAAATCCTTGCCCTAGAATGTGGTTGAACCCTTGATTGAATTGGGCAATTTTTTTCGGTAATTATGCTCCAAGGAGAATCGTGTGACAGATTTGGAATACATTCAAAATCGCATTAGTGTAACACTTTGTCATCTTGAGAAAATATTCTTACTTGCATTCTTTGATATAATGGAACATTTGCCTATACATTTAGCTGATGAAGCTTTGATTGATGGAGCAGTGCAATTCAGGTGGATGTATCCAATTGAAAGGTTTCTCCTTATATTGAAGCAGTATGTGCGTAATCGAGCTTATCCAAAAGGTTCAATTGCTAAAGGTTACTTGATAGAAGAGTGCATGGAATTTTGTGCACGGTGTTTGGATGATGTTGAAACTAGAAATAACTGACCGGTGAGGAACTACGATGGTGGTGATAACATAGGTCATGTTGTTGGGGAGAACACTATATTTTATCTTGATAATAATGCATGGATATAAGCTCATCGATATATCTTATTCAATACAAGCTCAGTTGCCCCATTTATAATGTAAGTTGCATCATCCATTATTATTATTCCCCTCTCTCTCCCCTCCTCTCCCCTATGAAACAAGGAAATCATCTAACATATCTTTCAATTTACATAGCAAGTACCTTGAATTCCTCAAAATCAAAATGCCACGTGCAGATGATCATCAAATTCAACGTGAACATTTTGAAACATTCCACACTTGGTTTGTGGATCATGTATGTATATTTAAATATATCATCCAACTTACATAGTTTTTTTTTTTTTTTTTATATATTGAATTTTGATTTTTTTTAATAGGTCCAAACTTTATGAGTGACAAATGCCACAATTTCTGAAGAAATCAACAAATTGGCAAATGGTCATACTAACTTGGCAAGGAGATTTAATGGCTATAATATCAATGGTTGTGGATTTCGTATTAACACCATTGATAACAATCGAACAACTCAAAATAGTAGTGTTTCTTTGAAGGCAAATACAATGAGTTATGCTAGTCGGAAGGACAAAAATCCTCATGTGGGAGCTGTTTATTATTATAGACGGTTGATTGACATTATCAAAGTACGGTACAGTAATGACACAAAATATGTGTTGTTTAAGTGTGACTGGCTTGATAATATTTGCGAGATGAAAGAAGATGTCTTTAAATTTAAGTTGGTCAACTTTAAGCACTTGTTATATCGAGATGACCATCAAAATAATGAGCCTTTCATCTTGGCATCCCAAGCAGAGCAAGTTTGGTACGTTCCAGACCCCTTGGAACCAGATTGGAATGTTGTTGTGAAGATGTCTCGAAGAGGATTATTTGATATGCAATCTAATGGTTCTCAAGATGAGCCTTATAGGGATCAACAATTGGAAGAAAATGCTATGCTTCGGGATGAAGAAGTGGGCTGGGTGAGAGAAGGAACAGAAGGAGAGACATTTGATGTTTAATGAATATTTGAATATGTTGATGATCTGAAAGTACTCTTTTTGTATTAATTATTTCTATTATTAATCCAATTAGTAAAGCATTACAACTTTTATACTGAGAATCTATTAGTTTATGTTTCTTTATATCTACTTGTATCTTGGGTTATCAATATATGATTTCTGGTTGGCTGAGTATTTGTGTTTGTTTGCACCTGTTTGTTCAACCCCCTTCTTCCCATGGCCATTGGTATGTGGAGTTTGAACAGAACCTTGTAGTGCAACTTCTATATACTGTCTTGGCTAGGTAGACTATTATTGCTCTGCTGGTTTTGCTGTGCCTGTGCTGGTTCTGATTTGATGCAGTGATGATAGCCAGCTTTATGTTATGCTGTTTTGTTGTGCTGGTTCTGTTTTGCTGGTGCTGTGTGTTGTTGTTTCTATTGGTATTCTGTTTTGCCATGCTGGTAGCTTCTGTTTGCTGTTGATTTCTTGGTTTTGTTGGTTATTGGTCTATTGCTTTATTTTTGTTGTTTTGTAGTGTAGTGTGTTGGCCCTGGTTGTTTTCCTGTTGTTAGATCTGTGGAGGGTTGTTTTTGCTTTTATTTTTTTTCTAGTTTGTTGGGTTTCCTAAGGTAAGCCTCTTATACATCTGTATATTTTCTTGTCTTATTTAATAACTTACTTATCCAACAAAAATATATGGTTTCAGGTAATTATGGGAAAAAGAAAATATGTTGTTGCTACTATAGATGAGGCATTATTACAAATGCATGAATCTAATTCGGATGGCATTGAAACCTCCCAACCATCACATGCGTCTACGTCTCGACCAAGAGAAGTGACACCATCATTGGTGCTACAGCCACAAAGAAGTCAATCATTATTAGTGCCCACTAATGTATTAGAGTCGTGTGACTTTGGTATATATTTTTTCTTATGATATATTCAGTATTAATGTTTTTTTTTTTTAAATAAAATTTTTATTTCAGGTCCTTCTTCTTCACGAAGGCATGGTCGTGGTCGTGCTGAGGGAATCAAGGAATGGGGTACTGGAGCAAAGCTAATTGTAGAGTTCAATGCCAAGTTTCAACCACTTAATAAACTAGGACAGTCATTTAAGGGGCAGTTGGGTCTGATTGTGCGCAATCCACACCGAGTTCAAAGCTAATTGTAGAGTTCAATGCCAAGTTTCAACCACTTAATAAACTAGGACGGTCATTTAAGGGGCAGTTGGGTCTGATTGTGCGCAATCCACACCGAGTTCCTCTAACTTATCTTAGTTGGGGCTCTGTGCTTGAAGATACTGTGGAAGGACTTTGGAAGGAGGTTCAAGTATAAATTTATTTGTTTGTATATTCCATTTATCTTGTTTATAATGCTTGATAATTTTATTTCCAATGTCTTATGCATTTATGATGTTTGCTACTTTGTTTCCATTGTATTAATTATAATGTTTGCTAATCTTATTTCCATTACCTTGTGTAGGATAACTTGCTATATGCTCCAAAAGGGTTGAAGCCAGTGGTCATAGACTCATGTAACAAATTGTGGAAGGATCACAAAAATAAGACTAAGACCAATCACTACAAGCCTCTTAAAGATGATCTAAATATCAGTGAGAAAGTGGCTTTGGACATCTTGCCAAAACAATGGAGGGTGATGGTGGAGTACTAGAATAGTAAAGATGCAATGGTATATAAATATATTTATGTATCTCTTGTATGACATTTAATTTATAGTTTTGTAAAATGTGAATGCTTGACTTTTATAGAAGATTGCTAACCATAATGCTAAAAATCGAAAGTTGCGTGGTCCAGTGCATAGGATCAGGAGAACACCCTTTGCGATGTACAACATAAGGTAATGATTTGTATTAACAATTATATAAAAATTAACTAAATGCTAACTCCTATACGTTTGGCAATTTTAGAAGATGGATGATGGAGAGAGCACTAACAAGATGAATGTCTTCATGAAGACACGCATGATAACTGATCCAAATGTGAAATTATTTTTGGTATGGGCCTTTGCATATTGGTTTAATATTTTTTTTAAGTATGCTGTTTGTATACTAATATCTTTAAATTTTAGGATGAGTATAATGAGCAACTCTCATTAATAGACAAGCCCCTCGGGACAAAAGAGGTACAAAATAAGATTTGCCACAACCTAGTAGGAAAGGATGGACACAGATTTTGCAAGACTTATGGAACAGGCATGCCTCGAAGTGCAGTGTACAAAAAAATATATTAGTCCATCACAAGCATCCTCATTATCGACTGTTGAGATCTCTCAACAAGTACGCCAAGTAGTTACTCAAGAGATCGAGCAAAGGCTCACAGTTGAGATTGAGCAGAGGCTCACGGTTAAGATTGAGCAAAGGGTCACTGAGAAGTTGAAGCTAGAGTTCCAGCAAATCAGAGCTTAGATGGGCTTCATAGGGTCCCAAAGGAGCCCAAGTGGTATACAGGTGGAGTAAAAATGACCAACTGAATAACTTTTGTTTTGTTTGTTTTTCTTTTCTTTTCTTTTCTTTTCTTTTCTTTCTATGTATTATATTTAATAAAATGGTATTGGTGTTGGTTATATAGCTTCCAAATGCCTCTAGTGGACGTCGACAAGTCAGGAAGTCTGCAAGAGATCATGATAGTTATGATGATGAGTTATTGGGTTCTACTGTGCAAGTATCTCTATTACATAATGCAATATTCTCAATCACACACAGTTGAGGTTAAGGGTTAGCTTACTGAAAACACGATTTAGTGTTATTGTTGCTGTTGAACCTATTTTCCTTGATGTTGAACCTAGAGCAAGACTGATTAGTGTTGAACCTATTTTGCATTTCTTAATAGTTTTCCTCTTCATTATCAGAGTTGTTACTCTATATTCTGAGTTGTTAAAGTTGGATTCTTTCCATTGTTACGGATCAATTGTAGATATTTAAACACAAAGCAACAAAATTTATCTATTTGAAACCAATAACACTAAATCTTTGAATTTTAGAAATACCTATCAAAAACCAATATTTTGAGGGTCTCAGATTTGCTCTTGATATCATATACTTTTGTTTGTAAATTATATGGTTGAAAGATATTGATCTGCTGCCAAATTCATGAACATGATACCACACCATTCAATCCAATAAAACATTGTGTATTTTATGTGCCTTCTATATATATACTTATGAAATGCTTTGAATAAAAAGTAAATAATAATTAAAGCTTGTTTCTTGAAAATTAGATTTGAAGGGAAAAAAAAAAAGAAAAAGGATCACGAAACAAAGATTCATTAGTATTTAAATTGGCATGAGAATGTGTTATTTTCATGCATATATGAAGCTGGTTTTTCGTGCCCCTCGAAGGGATTTAGTCTCCTTGGATACGATCACCCTACAATTCAGACTCCTGTAGTTCTGAATCTGATTTCACAAGTGCAATGTGAATCAGGAAAAAAAAAATGAGAGTCCAAGTCCGGTAATTCTTAGAAAAATCCATTAATCCTCAGAGATGCTGAAAATGGACTGCATTGCCAGATTTCAGAGTCACCACCCAAAATTTTGGGGATTCAGGAAACCCATAACTCATGCGAAAGGCCACTTTTCCTTTATAACCAAAGTTGTCTGAATTCGAGAACTTAGGTATGAGACGGGAAGGTCATGAATTGAGAACCCCCCTCACCCGATCAAAGATTGGCCTCTACTAATCATGATGTGAATTTTATCAACATTACATGCTCTCGTTTTGATTTTATTATGCTAACTTACTATGTGAGGCACACAAGTATATATTATTTCACTTGCTTTGGAAATGACTTGATTTCATGTGATTTTTAAAAGAGTTTTGAGTGCACACAACTCAAAATGAAAGAAATGAGTTCATACATACATTTGATCAATATCATCCCTAATGCAAGTAAAATAACCTTCATCCACAAGCATTCAAATAGTTTATTTTGAGTAAGCACGTAGTCTCATGGCAAGATGCTACGCATGGCAACAATCACACACATAAATATGCTAAAGCCAAAAAATGCTCACCTAGTACTTTAAGGTAAGCCAAAGAAAAAGAAAGCAATTACAAAAATGCATGACCCTAACAATGCACATGACTAATACAATACATACAAAAAAGGAACTATCGAATTTGGCTTCTTAACATGACATATGAATCGATTCAACACAAGTAGTAAAGCACGTATTCAAGTAAGTAAAAATGACAATGATAGTATGATGAGCCAAATCCTAATGCATGCAAAGATGGATGCAAATCATGGAAATGATAGAGAAAAGATGATGTTATACAACTATAGTAAGCAAGTAAATAAAAGGGAAAAAGAAATGGGGGTTAGAAGACATACATCAAGTGTTACATATTTGCAATCTTTTCAAGAGAGTTCGAATACCCTAATTGTAGTTGGTTTCTCGTATTCCTCGGAAGGGTTTAGTCTCCTCGGTACGATAGCCCTACAATTCAGACTCCTATGGTTCTGAATCTAGTTTCACAAGTGCAATGTGAAATAGAAAAACAAATGAGAATATAAATCCGACAAATCTTTAGAAAGATCCATTAATCACAAGAAATGCCGAAAATGGACTGCATTGTTAGATTTCAGAGTCACCACCTAAATTTTTTTTGGAGAAATTTAGGAAACCCGTGACTCGTGCCAAAGGCCACTTGTCAGTCATAACCAAAGTGTCTCTGCTTGAGAACTTAGGTATGAGAAGGAAATGTCATAAATTGAGCACCCCACTCACCCGATCAAATATCGGCCTCTATTAATCATGATGTGATTTTTATGTACATTATATGCTCATGTTCTGATTATTTATGCTAACTTACTATGTGAGGCACACAAGTATAGACTACGTCACTCACTTTGGAATGCTTTGATTTCATGTTTGTTTGAAAAGAGTTTTGAATATGTACTACTTGAAAAAGCAAGCTCATATGTACATTTATCAAAGTCATCCCAACTTAAGCGAAATAGCCTTCATCCACAGGCATTCAAAGAGATATTTCAAATAAGCACGTAGCCTCATGGTAGTATGCTTGATATGGAAACACAAACACACATGCAATATGCTAAAGCGAAAATGCTCACCTAGTACTCAACCAAGGCAAGCCAAAGAAAATAAAATAATTAGGAAAATGCATGCTCTAATATGCAAGTGACTAATGTAACACATACAAAATGCAACTACTAAGTTTGGCTTTTTTAACATGTCATAT
The DNA here is from genome assembly GCA_030407325.1 of Camellia japonica. Classification (NCBI taxonomy): domain Eukaryota; kingdom Viridiplantae; phylum Streptophyta; class Magnoliopsida; order Ericales; family Theaceae; genus Camellia; species Camellia japonica. The sequence continues at coordinate 160,214,358 of JAPPVO010000036.1, forward strand.
GGATCAACTCCAAGCATATGGCAATGCACGTATTCAAGCAAATAGGAAATGACAATGATATTAGAATGATGAACCGAACTTAATGCATGCAAAAATGGATACAACACATGGCAATGATATGGAATGAAAACATGATGCAGCACGATAAGCATGTAAATAAAAGGGACAAAGAAATGGGGGTTGGAAGACATACAAAATATTACAAGTGTTACAAATTTGCCCTCACACAAGAGGGTTCGAATAAATGTCCTAAACAACTAATTATTACAACACCAAATGAATTAATCAACTAGCTATTACAAATTCGAATGAAGCCAACTAATTAATTACACATACTAATATTAAAGTACTAATTTAATGGACTTGAATGAGAGGCGAGGAGCCGTATGCACATGATCGAGAACATCCTCTGGAAACCTCTCTGTTTTGCTGCCAGAATTTGCTCTGATTGCAGTCAGTAAATTATTCTGTTTTGGCCTCAGATTCTGTTATGTTTTGTTGTGAAAATACCACTGCCTATACAAAATAGGTAGCCAGTCGGCCTTGAAAAGTGGTCGGCCTTACAGAATGGTGACCGGCCGGCCATTGTTTCTAGGTAATACCCTACTGCCACAAAGCTGAAACAGAGAAAAAATAGAGTGTTTCCAGGAGATGCTTATTCTCTCTGCCCTTTCCTATCATGAAGATGATTAAGGAAGGAGTAAATTCGATTATCAAATCATCAATTATCGCAAATTTGTTGCGTGATGATCTTAGAAACGATAGGACAAAAGCTCAATAAATGAAACAAAAGATAGACAACACCGCCTCCCTATCATGGGGTTACCTCAAGGGAGGGGGTAGACATTGCTTCATGAATCATTGAATGTCACTAAAAAGTATTCAATGATTCAAGACGCAATAAGTTCAATATAACGTCCGATTGAATCTAACCCAATTTTGTTATCTTTTTATCTCTTTTACTCTGATTACGTTCGTTAAGTCCAAAAGCAATAAAGAATAGCAAGCATGAGTTAACCCGAGAAATGAGTTTTTCAAGCCCTTTTCTATGGAGAAAATTACAAAGGAAGAATTAAACTCATTTACAAGCGATAATAAAATCGGAGTCAAACCCAAAATGAGAGATAATGACTAGTCAAAGCCCAAAAGGGCGATAAGGACTAGTCAAACCCAAAACGAGCGATAATGACTCCAAATCCAAACTCGATAATAAGCTATATTGAAACTTTTCTTTGTGATTTCCAAGGGTCTAACTAGAAAATTAGTCGCTTAGAAGTAAATGCACCGACAATAAAGAGTGGTATCAAGCAAGAGATTGTGCTTAGCCTAAGATAGATGTAATGCTCTGGTAATGAACCTCCAAAGAGATTAAACGATTTAGTATGAGAGTTCTCTTTCTTATGCCTTGAGCAATAATATTTGGTTTGATGCAACTCTTAATCAAAAGAAACAAAGAAAGGAGGGAGATTGCAGAATGTTAATGAAAAGTGGATGATTACAATGATGTGAATATGTATGAAAACTATGAAGAAGTGAAAGAAAAGACTGCAACTCAAATGGATTAGAAGCTATATCTATGAGGACTTACTATAACACATCTATAGTATTCAAAGCATAATCTAAATAAACAAATTAAACTGCCCCAAAATAACCCAAAACAATGCTAAAAATCAATTTGAAAATGTATAAAATATGAACAAAATGGAAGAGAACAAGTCTAGTATGCAAGCATAAGGAATGGTGGCTAACTCCTCCACTTTTGTAACTTTAAATGACATATTTCAGCCCTTAAAAACAGCCCAAACAAGTGTATAGACACAAGAAAAAGAGAAGAAAAGATTAGTAGAAACAAAGAAGAAGATGCCAAAGATTATACCTCTTGAAAGAGAGGATGTTCTTAGTCAAGCAAACTTGACTCAAAGCATTCTCAAGTCTCTGAAATTAGGTTCAAAACCTCAGCAAGAAACCTCAAGTTTGAGCTCCAATGGTGTATCTACAGTATATCTATATTTGAAAGGGTAGAGAAGATACTTGGATTATCTTCTAAGCTTTGGAAATGATTTTCTCAACCTCCAAAACCTGAGGGCAAGTCCTCTATTTATAGATTTTCACATTCTCACGTCGAAAATATCTGAAAAAGGACATCTGGCTTGGAGCTCATGCATGGGAGCAACTATAGCTGTCAAAATATCTACTCTCGATAAATATGGCCGGCCGGCCAATTAATTGTATGGCCTGCTCATTAAATTGGCATGCCAGCCAATTAATTTGGCCTCGTTACTCACTGAGTTGTCAGGCTAAAAAAGGGTTTTGGTCCAAATGGGATGGAAGACTTAGGTTTGAAGCTCGAAATCGAATTCTTTTGCTAAAGATTCGAACAATTTGCATAATGTAACTTTCATCATCGAGTGTTCATATTGAAGCACCCAAATCTTAAGGCCGGTCAAAAATATTGTGTCTACAGTTGCCCCTCTTTGACAAAGCTCAAAGTCATGAAATGACGTAAGTGAATGTCAAAGCCCGAAGATGACCCATTTTGATGAGGCCGTAAGACTTGGGCAAACAAACAAAATGCAAATGCAATTGGTTGAACGCAAAGGTTGCCTACGTATCCCTTTGCAAGGAATCAAACCTAGTGTAGTTTAAGGGTAGAATGTGAATGCTACACAATGCAATGCAACAATCAAAACCATGAATAGTGTTTACCACACAAATATCACAAAGGAATGGGGATGTAAATCAAACTACGTTTTATACAGAAAAGAAGTGGGCAAGGCCAAACGACGCCTAACACAGGCTAAGTGCCTACACCCTCAATACTGGCCTCAGCGCAACATGGGTGCTTACACATAACAGAACCATGTTTCAACGTGAAAGGGGTGCGAGCACATGCAAAACTATGCTTCTCACAGAAAGAGTACAAGTGATTGGGTGGTATGATATAGGTGAGGAATGATCTGTTGAGCAATGATCTACTGGGAAATAATAATGCAATGGGATGATAATGATCCTAAACTCGTTTACACGATGAATGCAACAAGATAGTGTACGATGCAATGGATGTAATGGATGGGGGCGCAAGCCGAACTATGTTTTACCTAGAAAAGGCATGGACACAAAACAAACCACGTCTAACACAGAAAATGTGCCGACACCCTTAAACCACAATTCTTGCAGAATAGGTGCGTACACATTAGCACAAAACTATGCTTTAACATGGAAAGGATGCAGGCAAAAAAATGGTATGATGTAATGGATGCAATGGATAAAATGGATAAAAAAACGATAGAGTAACATACTCCAACCACGCTGGAATCGTGAGAAGAGGAAGAGACTCCAACCACGCTGGAATCGTGAGAGGAGGATGAACACTCTGACCGCGCTGAAATTGTGAGAAGACGTCCTGAACTGCTTAGGGTCGTGTTGTTGCATACCTTGAGATATAAACCGCTCGGGAACACGTTTTATGCGTCCTGAGAAAACCGCTCAGGGTCGCATTCTTGTATGCCCTAAGATACTCTAACCATGCTGAAATTGTGAGAAGAGGAAGAATACTCTAACCACGCTGAAATCGTAAGGAGAGGTCCTGAACTGCTCAGGGTCGTGTTCCTGCATGTCCTGAGATAAAAACCGCTCGGAAACGCGTCTCACGTATCTTGAGAAAACCACTCAAGGTCGCATTCTTGCACGCCCTTAAATACTTTAACCATACCGAAATTGTGAGAAGAGAAAATGAAAAAACCACTCAAGGTCATGTTCCTGTACGCCTTGAGATACTCCAACCACATTGAAATCGTGAGAAGAGGAAAAGAAAAAACCACTCAGGGTTGTGTTCCTACACGCCCTGAGATACTCTAACCATGTTGAAATCATGAGAAGATGAAAAGAAAAAATCGTTTAGGGTCATGTTCCTGCATGCCCTAAGATACTCTGACCACGCTGAAATCGTGAGAAGAAGAAGAGACTCTAACCATGCTAGAATCGTGAGAGGAGGAAGAACACTCTAACCACGATGAAATAGTGAGAAGAGGAAAAACAAGTGATGATGCAATAGATGCAAAGAGTATGATGAGAGATTGTGCGACAGATGCACATGAATGATTTGATTGTGCGATAGATGCACGATAGCAATTTGATCATACGATAGATGCACGATGCGGTTGGATCGCGCGATAGATACACGAGCGATTGGATCGTGTGATAGATATACGATGTATTTAGAGTGTACGATAGATGCATGATGTGGTTGGATCGTACGATAGATGCACGAGCGATTGGATCGTGTGATAGATGCACAATGCGGTTTGATCATATGATAGATGCACGATGGTATGATCGTGTGAAAGATGCATGATGTGGTACGTGTGACAAGCAATGTAGTGGATGATGTTCTAGAAATGCAATAAACAAACAAAGCTGCACTTTTGAAAGCACCTCATGGGGCGAGTGGTGATGAATAGCTCTACTTTAATGGAGATCTCCCCCTTTGTGTTCTTCAAACTTCTACCTTCAACTCACAGTTCAAAGGTCCTCAAATGCTGACAAGGGGTAAAATCTGCATGTGGATGCCACAGATGTCACCTTTCCTGATTATACTTGCAACTCTCCCTATTCTTCAACGGGGTAATAGACTAGGTTGATTCAGTATCTATAATTGAGGCGCATACAAGCTACCTCAACCTATGGGGCTGCCATACAGATTTCAAGCCCAGGATACACTCTTGGGTATTTAAACCAGACTTTAGTCTTAGAAATTCCAAACCCTTGTGTTCTAGACATCGCCATTCGAACTCTAATTTCCACCGTCATAGTTGGTCTTCTAGGAACTCATTGCAAACACATCCAAGATGTATCCGGTGGGGAATGGTTTTCAGAGAGAGTGCTTTTGACTGCCATTCTGACTTAAAACCAGCTCGAGCTCAAGGTTGAGGTACACTCATACTCCAGAGCAATGACGAGGCCTGCGAATGTGCATTTGGAATGCAATCTCAGAATTTTCTGAAGTTGAAGATGCTCCAATTTTCCTTTTTGCTCTTTTGCTTTGCAGTTCGGAACCTTTGTAACTTTAGATAGGTCTTGTTCTGTTGTTCTCTCTTTTGATCGGGGTTGGATCCTGTAGTTTATGAAAGAAAGAATTATGTTTTGCATATCATGTTTGGAATGGCACGGCACTCTGAGCACAAAATGAGTTATTTTGAAATTGAAACTGAGAATAAGTTCTTAACTGGGTATTGAGCCTACAACTGACTGAAGTACAAAATACAACTCAACAAAGGAAAAACAGAGCAAAAATGACCTAAACACACCTATTTACACTCAAAACGACTCAAAGCAAGAATCGAGACAAACAAAAACAACAAACACAATACTTGGATGTTTTCCACTTGCGAGAGACCGGTCGATTCACGGGGACCCTATTACTTCTCCAGGTATTGTTTCCCATTTTTTCTTATTCATGGCTCTCACATCACTTTGGCCCTTAATCTCTATTTTCTCTAAATAAACATTTCCTTACTTTTTCTCTCAGCGCATATCTCTCTATTCTTTAATCTCTCTTATTTTTTATCCCTTCCCAGGCGTGGTTGATGGATAAGCTGGAAGTTGTGGACCCTATGAGGGGGTTGAATATCCAGCTCTATTTCTAGTCTCTGCTTCAAACTTGGCTCGATATCTCACTGCTTGGAGGATGAGAGAGCTTTTGGCTCCTATTAATAGCTTCAGTTGTGCCTTATTTGGTGAGTACGCTGACAATGGGGAAAAGACAAAAAGCCTGACTAAACTGTGCCCCTAGTTCATCACTTTGACCATTTTTTTTGTTTTTATTTTTGGCCTTCTGCTAAAACAATTTTGACCCACATGAGATTTTAGATTAAAATGCTTGTTTGACTTTCTGTTTTGAAATCATGTAAGTCAAGCTGTGAGCACTGAAATTTTTTCTTTTTTGGTCGAAGAAATGGTTTGGTTTTGGAAAAATGAAATAATTTACAAGAAAATTAGTCAACTTCACTAAAAATCCTTAAACTATTTTTGTAAATGGCCACTACCCGACCAATATGGAATTAACTCTTGAGATGCACAACCTCTAATCTGAGCTTGATTTGTCTTACAGCTGAATCCTTTATCGGAATAGGACGACTGAATTTGAACAAAAACAAACCAATTGGACATGGATAGGATAGCCGAGTTGAATAAGGATAAGCTAATCAACATGGAAGAGACAAGCAAGCTGAAAATGGTTGGGGCCGAACTTCAAGATGAAGTTGCTTACATATCCCAAAGATGGGAATCAGGCCTTACGTAGTTTCTAGTTAAGGTTTGCTCGAGTATTAACTCTCTTCTTTTACGCTCTAACTTTTGCCATGGCCGCCCTTCCAGGTTTTTAACCTTGCGAGCTCTATTTTTCTTTATTTCCAATTTTTCGTGCTCTAACTTTTGCCTAGGTTGTCCTTCTAGGTTTTCGGCCTAGCGAGCTATATTTTTCTTTTTATATTCACTTTTCTCTTTTTTTTCTTTTTTCTTTTTTCTTTTTCATTTTTCTTCTTTTGTTTTCTTTTTTTTTTTCTTGCTCTAACTTTTTCCTAGGTTGTCCTTCCGGGTTCTTAGCCCAGCGAGCCTCTTAAGGATAAAGAATTTTAACTTGCCTATGTTGATTGGTTGTGAGATCTGTAAGCCATCCATGAGAATGGCTGCTATTCCTAACCAAATAGTCTTGATAATGTAAGGGCCCATCCAATTGGGTTTGAATTTTCCCCTAGTGCTGTGGATAGAAACTTGATTGTCCTTCAGCAATAGCTTATCTTCTCTTAAATTCTGGGATTTGGCTCTCTTACTGATCTTCATTGGCTTGAGAAATGACCCATCTTTGAATCTTTGAGCACATCTGACCTTTTTTGCCCAAAGTTCAGGAGTTGCTTCTCATCCAACTATGCAAGCTTCCTTTGATTATATCCGACCTTATTACCCCTAGTTCAAGAGTTGTTTCCAATCTGGCCATGCAAGCCTCATATTTTGGTTGATCATTGAACATTCTGAATCAAGGTTTGGAAGCAAAAGGGTTGGGTCTTAAGGCCGAAAGTGATCCTATGTTGTACAATCGCAAGATCGATTCCAGGCATGTCTTCATGGAGCCACGCAAAAATATTTTTGAAATCTTTTAATAAAGCGACTCATCGCTCGTGCTCCTATAAAGACAATGTAGAACCAATCTGGACCAAGCCAGGATCCTTCTCAGTACCTACATTAACAAACATGATCTCTTTCATTAAGGGCTTTAGCACGCCTCTCTTCTTCTCAATCGATCAAATTTTGCAAATCTTGAAGAATTCCTCTCTCTTTGTTTTCACCATAGTTTTGAAAAAAAAATTGAAAAACTTTGGTCAATACAATGGTTTATAAGCACAGAGAAGTAGGTGAAACTTACTGCAATTTCATTTAGAACTTCTAGCTCAATGATAGAAACAAACTCAAAAAAAAAAAAAAAAAAATAGTGAAAAAGACAAACAAAAGCAAGACAGTGATGTTCGAGTTAACACCCCCGAAATCACCAAACTCTAACACAATAAGATTGACTCAATACCCAAGTTAGAAAGTGAAATAAACCGTATTCTAAAGTTGCTAAAATCAGTGCGTGCCATCCACTATGTCCTGAGTAAAATGAGCGCCATCAGTAGGTAGTTCATCCTCGATCATAGAACTAGTAACATTACTCCCCAAGTTCATTGATCCAGCACCGATAGACTTTGTAGGACCTGGTGAGGCGATGAGCTTGTTGTCAATCAGATCTTGTACTTCATGGCGAAGGTGAAAACAACAGTTAGTGTCATGGCCGGTTTGCTGATGGAAGGCGCAATATTTGGCAGCATCATGCTTGGTTGGAAGGCGATCAGGGAGAGGCTGAGCGTCAAGGGGTTTGAGATGGCCTTGTCCTATGAGGATTTGGAGAGCTTTGGACAAAGTCATGTAAATGGGATTGAAGGTGCGATTACTAGTCCTAGAAGTATTGATAGAGGGATTGGCAGGTGTTGCTTGGCTTACCCCCTAATTCAAAATGCCCCCAACTTGAGTGACAAAAGTGTCATCCATAGTTTTTGCAACAATTGCAAGCACTTGTTGTTTGTTCAACCCTTTGATCTTCAAAGTCTCAATAGCCTATCGAAGATGTGTGTAAGGATTAATACTTGTCCCGGCCTTGTTCTTGCCACTGGCCTCCACTTTGCCAAGGGATTGGGTCGCTACATCGGAGCGAGGCCCATTTGTTGTTGACATGTCATCACCCAGACTTAAGATAGCTTTGGGTTACCCTTCCTAATTGTAGCTCGCTCCCAGATTGGGAAGCTTTTTGACATGAAATTCCTAGCATGTGATGTAGTTGATGATGGAGCCAAGATCCCAAAGGCTAAATCTGCCACAGTTCTTTGAAGATTTTCAATCATGCCTAACAACTCAGAAGTAGTGGGTTTGGCCATTGGTACCCGCGGTGTATTTGAATAGACTTAGTCTTGATGAATTGGTTGGGTTGGACTCTTTGGAGTAGGTTGGACTGGTCTTGGGCTTTTGTGGAGTTCAAGTTTTGAGGTTTGAGATGATTGGGGTTCAAGTGCATCCATCATACACAAGTACGTGCTTTTTGGAATAAACACCTCAGGCTTAGGTAAATGAGCTAGAGTGATGTATATGTTGGGATTGTAGGTGTATAGCAATGTATAGATTAGGTTGAGGTGTAGAGATAATGGGTTGGTGGTAGCCTGAGGTCTTTTTGGTGAAGTTATGATCTCTTTGTCAATAAGATCCTGAATCTTATGACGGAGGCGGATGCAATGGTTTGTATCATGATCGTGTTGTTGATGATAAGCACAGTATTTAGTGGGGTCATGCCTTGGTGAAAGAGGACTTGGGAGGGGTTGAGGTTCTAGGAGCCCTAAGTGCCCTTTTTTTAACAGCATTTGCAAAGCTTGAGAGAGAGCTATGTAAAGAGGATGGAAATTTTGAACTGGGGAAGGGTTTTTGATTGGAATGATGACAGTGTCTACTTCTAAGCATTTCGCAGCTGTGCTACCACTGGTAGTAACGTTGGAACTACGAACAACATTCTTCCTCATAGGCTCATTACCTTCTACAATGATCCCTTGTCTGATGGCATTCTCGATTTGAATCCCAATTTCAAAGAGGTCTTTAAAGTTGAATATCATTTTCTGCAATATCTTAATTTACTGGACCATATCTTCCTGGAGCGAATCTACTGATTGTTGAAAACAAATTAGCAAATCTTCTAAATTTGTCGAAGATTGAGCCATTACAGGAGTAAATGGTTGTACCTGGTATGACCTGAACTGAGGTGATCTAATTAGTGAATGTCAGAACTGATGAATTGGTGAACCCTATCTGGCCCTCCTTCGTATTACCACTAGCGAAAGTGAAGCAAACACTGGTTGCCCTTAAACAGTCTCCGACCTGACAAAGTCTATCAACAAGAGTCCAGAGCACCTGGGGGATATCAAAGCCTTTTGAAACTATGGTTCCAGGTTTACCTAGCAAAAGCGTCAAAAACAAACAACACCTTAGCTCAATTTCACCCAAACAGATATAATCATTGTTGAATAACTGTACTCCCCACTAAATTCTTCCCCATACACTGATATCAATTGTACCAGTGATATGAAGCACCCCTTTACAATATCACTGTAAAGCACATACCAGGTAAAGAGAGCCAAAACACCCTTATATGGGGGTAGGGTTACCCTGTCCTAGCTTTGACATGATCTAGGGTTTCACTACTTCAAGCAAGTAGTTTCACAAAATCCTACATATGGGCAAGCATCCTGTCCTATGTTGGAATAGTCACTAGAGCTTTACTATATGCACTAGGCCGATTGGTCAAAGGGTACCTTAGCAAGATTACCTAATATACCTCTCACACCTAACACCGAGAAGCAAAAGGAGGATCAAGCGGTACGGTGATAATCCAAATCCAAGGGTTGTGTTTCCAACATGGCAGAGCCCATGACCAGCCAACCTTTTGCCAAGCTTTTTAGGCAAGCCTTCAGTAAGCCATCCAGGAATAGCAGATGGAAAACACAGTGACTTAGAGCACTATGCAAATGCAATGCAATGAACATATATTTGTAAATAAAATGTCACATCATGAAGTCCAAGTCAAGTTTTCTAGTTTTCCTAGCAGAGTCGCCAGAAACTGTAGCTGGTTTCTCGTGCTCCTCGGAGGGGTTTAGTCTCCTCGGGTATGATAGCCCTACAGTTCAGACTCCTATGGTTTTGAATTTGGCTTCACAAGTGCAATGTGAAATAGAAAAATGAATGAGAGTCCAAATCCAGCAAATCTTTAGAAAGATCCATTAATCACAAGAAATGCCAAAAATGGACTACATTGTTAGATTTCAGAGTTGCCACCTAAATATTTTTTTTTTGGAAATTTAAGAAACCCGTGACTCGTGCTAAAGGCCACTTGTTTATCATAATCAAAGTGTCTCAACTCAGGAACTTAGGTATGAGAGGGGAAGGTCATGAATTGAGCACCCCACTCACCAGATCAAATATCGGCCTCTACTAACCATGATGTGATTTTTATGTACATTATATGCTCATGTTCTGATTATTTATGCTAACTTACTATGTGAGGCACACTAGTATAGACTACGTCACTCACTTTGGAATGCTTTGATTTCATGTTTACTTGAAAAGAGTTTTGAATATGTGCTACTTGAAAAAGCAAGCTCATATGTATATTTATAAAAGTCATCCCAACTTAAGTGAAATAGCCTTCATCCACAGGTTTTCAAAGAGATATTTCAAATAAGCACATAGTCTCATGGTAGTATGCTTGATATGGCAACACAAACACATGTGCAAAGCGAAAATGCTTAGCTAGTCTTTAACCGAGGCAAGCCAATGAAAATAAAATAATTAAAAAAATGCATGCTCTAATATGCAAGTGATTAATACAACATATACAAAATGCAACTACTAAGTTCAGCTTTTTTAACATGTCATATGGATCAACTCCAAGCATGTGGCAACGCACGTATTCAAGCAAGTAGGAAATGACAATGATATTAGAATGATGAACCGAACTTAATGCATGCAAAAATAGATACAACACATGGCAACGATATAGAACGAAAACATGATGCAGCACAATAAGCATGTAAATAAAAGGGAGAAAGAAATGGGGGTTGGAAGACATACAAAATATTACAAGCGTTACAAATTTGCCCTCGCACAAGAGGGTTCGAATGAATGCTCTAATTAACTAATTATTACAATACCAAATGAATTAATCAACTAGCTATTACAAATTCGAATGAAGCTAACTAATTAATCACACATACTAATATCAAAGTACTAATTTAGTGGACTTGAACGGGAGGCGAGGAGCCGTATGCACATAATCGAGAACATCCTCCGGAAACCTCTCTATTTTGCTGACAGAATTTGCTCTAATTGCAGTCAGAAAATTATTATTTTTGGCCTTAGATTCTGTTATGTTCTGCTATGAAAATGCCACTACCTATACAAAAGAGGTGGCCAGTCGGCCTTGAAAAGTGGTCGGTCGTACAGAATGGTGGCCGGCCAGCCACTATTTCTGGGTAATACCCTGCTGCCACATAGCTGAAACAAAGCAAAAACAGAGTGTTTTCAGGAGATGTATATCCTCTCTGCCCTTCCTTATCATAAAGATGATGAAGGAAGGTGTAGATTCGATTCTCAAATCATCAATTATCGCAAATTTGTTACGTGATGATCTTAGAACCGATAGGATAAATGCTCAATAAATGAAACAAATGATAGACAACACATCTTCTCTATCATGGAGTTACCTCAGGGAATGGGGTAGACATTGCTTCATGAATCATTGAACATCACTAAAAAGTATGCAATGATTCAAGATGCGGTAGGTTCAATATAGCGTCTGATTGATCTAGCCCAATTTTATTATATTTTTACCTCTTTTACTCCGATTTTATTAATTCTTTTTACTTTACCTTTCCATTTTCTTATCTTTTCTTCATTTTTGGCCAAAAGTAATGATTACATCCTGTAAGTCCAAAAGCAATAAAGAATAGCAAGCATGACTTAACCCAAGAAATGAGCTTTTCAAGCCCTTTTCTACCGAGGAAATTACAAAGGAAGAATCAAACTCATTTACAAGCGATAATGAAATCAGAGTCAAACTCAAAATGGGAGATAATGACTAGTCAAACCCAAAAAGGGCGATAAAGACTAGTCAAACCCAAAACGAACGACAATGACTCCAAATCCAAACTCGATAATAAGCTATAATGAAACTTTTCTTTGTGATTTCCATGGGTCTAACTAGAAATTTAGTCCCTTAGAAGTAAATGCACTGGCGATAAAGAAAGGTATCAAACAAGAGATTGTGCTTAGCCTAAGAGAGATGTAATGCCCTGGTAATGAACATCTGAAGAGATTAAACCATTTAGCATGAGAGGTCTCTTTCTTATGCCTTGAGCAACAATCTTTGGTTTGATGCGACTCTTAATCAAAAGAAACAAAGAAATGAGGGAGATTGCAGAATGCTAATGAAAAGTGGATGATTACAACAGTGTGTATATGTATGAAGACTATGAAGAAGTGAAAGAAAAGACTATCAACTCAAATGGATATCCATGAGAACTTACAACAACACATCTATAGTATTCAAAGCATAATCTAAATAAACAAATTAAACAGTCCCAAAATAACACAAAACAGTGCTGAAAATCAGTTTAAAAAGGTAGAAAATATGAACAAAATGGAAGAGAACATGTCTAGTATGCAAGCCTAAGGAAGTGTAGCTAACCCCTCCACTTTTGTTACTTTAAATCACATATTTCTTCCCTTGAAAGCAGCCCAAAACAGTGTATAAACACAAGAAAAAGAGAAGAAAAAAATTAGTATAAACAAGGAAGAAGATGCCAAAGATTATACCTCTTGAAAGAAATGATGTTCTTAGTTAAGCAAACTTAATTCAAAGCACTCTCAAGTATCTGAAATTAGGTTCTAAACCTCCGCAAGAAACCTCAAGTTTGAGCTCCAATGGTGTATCTATAGTATATATATATTTGAGAGGGTAGAAAAGATGCTTGGATTATCTTCTAAGCTTTGGAAATGATTTTATCAACCCCCAAAACCTGAGGGCAAGCCCTTTATTTATAGATTTTCGCCTTCTCACGTAAAAAATATCTAAAAAAGAACAACTGGCTTGGAGCTCGTGCATGGGAGTAGCTACAACTATCAAAATATCTACTTTCGATGAACATGGTCAATCGACCAATTAATTGTACGGCCTACTCATTAAATTGGCAAGCCAACCAATTAATTTGGCCCCGTTGCTCACTGAGTGGTCAGGCTAAAAAAGGGTTTTAGTCCAAATGGGGTGGAAGGCTTGGGTTTAAAGCTCGAAACCGAATTCTTTTGCTGAAGATTTGAACAATTTGCATAATGTAACTTTCATCATCGAGTGTTTGAATTGAAGCGCCCAAGTCTTAAGGGTGGTCAAAAATAGGATATTTACACTAATTAACTAACTATTACAAATCCAAATGAAAGCTACTAATTATTACCATACAAGCAAATGAACTAATTAATTACATGAACTAAAGGGATCAAATGAGAGGCGATAAATCATGCAGACTCGAGCAAGAACATCCTCCAGAAACCTCCACTGCTCACTACCATAGTCTGGAAAATGAATCTGTTTTGGGCCTGAGGATCTACTTTGTTTCACTAAAAAAAAGCACTACAGCCATACAAAAAAAAGGGGGGGTCGGCTGGCCTTGAGAAGTGGTCGGCCGTACAGAGCTTTGGTTGGCTGACCATTGATTCTAGGGGAGGATCCGCTGCAATCAGAACTGGAATAGAGCAAAACAGGGGGTTTCCAAAAGATGTTCATCCTTCCTTCTCTCTCCTATCATGAAAAATTCTCAAAGAGAGAGTAGGTTTGCTTCGCAAATCATCAAACATCCCAAGGGTTTTTAAATGATGATTAGTGGAGCAACATGATGGCAATTAATGGATACAAAGCTAGCTAAAACTAATTATGAAAGATTCAATCAAAGATATGGCCAAAACACGCTGAATCTCATGGAAAACAAGAGCAAGTGAATACTCAAGCTTAGAAAGAATAGGTTTAGAAGGAGCCATTCTGGGAAGCAAAGCTCATACACAAGAGGTTCCATTATTAAGAAAACCAAAGAAACACTTCTTTCTACTCATAGAAGATGGATTGAAACCTCCATTTCCATGCTTCAAAGGAACAAGAAAAGAGTCTCTAATGGTCTTGATAAAAGAGCTCCCATGTAATGTTGAAGCAAAAGCAAAACTAAACTAAGTAAAAACAAAAAAAAAGATAGGTATGGAGAGATGATTGCAAGCTCATCTTCTTACTCATGGAACATGGATGACACATCCATTTCCGTGCTACAAAGAAGAAACTAGAAGAGAGCTTTGCAATATCTTTCAAGAAGAGAGAAGAATCAGACTATCTATATAAGATTTAAACACGTATATACATAGTTAATCAAAATCCACCTAAAACAGTGCTGGAAATGAAAGAAAAGAAACAAAAACATGAAAAACACCAAGAGAGCAGCACCAGAGAACAAGCCTATGGAAGGGTGGCTAATCCTTTCACCTTCAACAAGGTTCAAATCACATTTTAAAACTTAAAATTCTCTAAAAATCAGTATGTAAAAGACAAGAAAAAGTGAGAGAAAATGTGGTGAAAAAGGTTCAAAGTTCAACCTCTTGGGAAGAGGAAGAGCTTCTTGATTCACAAACCTCAATCTAAACACTCTCAAGTATCTAAAATTATGTTCAAAACTTCAATGGTGTATCTATTGTGTATCTACAGTCAAGAGGGTGGAGAAAAGCTTTGTGTAATTGTCTAAGCCTTTGGAAAATTTTTCTAACCCTAAATTCAGAGGGAATATGCTATATTTATAGACTTTTAACTGCCTTCCAACGTAAATATCTTCAAAAGAGAGCAGTTGGCCAAATCCCGTGCATGGGAGCAGCTGGCTGCTGCAAAATATCTGCTCTCGGTAAACATGGCCGGCTAGCTAATCATTTATACGGCCGACCCACAAAAAATGGCCGGCCGATCATTTTTTTGGTCTGTTGTTCTCTAAGTGGTCAAGGAAGAAAAAGAAGGTTTTGGTAAAAATGGGGTGCAAGTAAGGTTCTGAAAAGTAGTTGCGGTTGCTGTAAATGTGGCGGTGGCGCAGTTGCAGTTGCGGGGTGTAAAGGCTGTCGCGTAACGGTTGCGGTAACTGGAACCGTGAATTTTTTTATTTTTCGCACAATTTGTAAAAAACTTACTGATACGCATATTTTTTTTTCCATAATCATATTTATTGGATTTTAAAATAAATATTGATCAATTTTTGTAAATTTTTAAGTATGATCCAACATATTTTATATTTTTAAATCACTACAAACTGAGTTTTTTACATTTTATTTTAATAATTAATGACTTTATATGTCATAAATTCATATTACGCTTGTGGCAAAAAAAAAAAAAAAAAAAAAATTTATTGGACTTAGATGTATAAATTTTTTTTTTATATATATTATTATACTTGGAAGCATATGAAAATTTGAACTTGAATATTTTTAAAAAATAAATTATACATACTAATGCAATCATATAAAAATTTTAAAAATAAATTATAAAGATTTTTTTTTTTTGGGAGGTTTGAATCACTTGAATATTCATTCCCTTTTTGGATAACATGTAAATAAAAATAAAATAAACTAATCAAAAAAAAATTAACATGTATAAAATATGTATTAATATATAATTATAGGTGTTATGTTTTCTAGATATTTTACAAAAAAATCAATCACTAACTATTATATAAAAGATAAACAATGACAAAAATAAGAGAATAAATAAGAGCCTAATATATATATATATATATATATATATATATATATATTAATCAAGCCAAATAAATAATGACCACATTTATTATTATTATTTTCAAACAATATATAGATAGACACACACAGACAAAATGGTTGAGTGATAGTAGCTGAATAGAATAGCATAGGTCTTACAGCTTCAACAAATCAATAACATATTCTTCCTCTTCCCTCTTCTCTCTCTCTATCTCTTACTCCTCCATCTTCCCTGTTCATCTTCCCTCTTCTCCCATTTTCAGTTTTTTTTTTTTTTTTGAAAGAAGCAATTCGGAACCGTTATGTAACGGTGCATAACAGGCCGTTACGGCACCGTTACGACCGCTACGGCATCCGTTACGGTCGACACACCAGTAAATCTCAATTACATCGCAAAAGCGGCCGTAACGGGTGGCGGTAACCATCCCAACTGTTACGTAACGGCGTTATGTAATGGTTGCGACCGCTTTTTAAAACCTTGGGTGCAAGGTTTAGGTTTGAAGCTCAAAACTGAATTCTTTTATTGGAAATTCGGAAGATTGCATAATATAATATTTCATCATCAAGTATTTGTAAGGAAGCGCCCAAATCTTAAGGGCGTTCAAAATGGGATATCTACAATATGAAAGCTAGTTAACTTTATTTAATAGTTTTACATGAAAGAGTTTATAGTGAATGTTTTTTTGCCTTTATGCTCGCTGCAAAAGGGCAGCACATATGAAAGCTAGTTAACTTTATTTAATAGTTTTACATGAAAGAGTTTATAGTGAATGTTTTTTTGCCTTTATGCTCGCTGCAAAAGGGCAGCACATACCCACATTTTGTAGGGTACCCTACAATATAATCTAGAAAATTTGATTGTATTAAGTGAGGCCCAATAGTATTAGCTAGGGAGTGTCCTGCTAAAATTGTAAAGCATGCTTAAATTGAGTTTATGACTTGGTGAAGCTATATATATATAATATAGCCTAATATTTGATTTAATTTGTCTTTGTTTTCAGGTTTTGCATGAAGCCTAACTAATTAATGACTGATGAATGGATGAATTAATGGTGGCATGGAAGCTAATTTTATTTTTGGACATATTATATTATGGTTTTAGATGTCAAGCTTTTTGTACTTAATATTTACAACATATTGCTATATTATGGTTTGTATTGATTAAATAAATTTTTGTTAATATTTTGATGTCAATGAAACTAAGATGACAACTGAATTTGTGCAAATATTTTTGGTTTTTGAATGAATGAATGAATGTCTATTGATTGAATGCATTTTTTTTTATTGGATTTCAATAAACATAATACAGGTATTAATTACAAAAACGAAATAATTTTTTTATGAAAAATAAATATTTATTTTCTTTTATTATTATTATTTATTTATTTTTATTTTTATTTATTTATTTATTTATTTTTTGCAACAGCAACTAACAGTCTCAAAAACCTATACAGAAAAAAAAATGTTTAGAGATGAATTTTTTTAGAGTCAGCGACCTATAGACTCAAAAAAAGTTATGGCGACGATAATGTACCGACACAATAATAATATTAGAGACAGCATATTTGCAGACACTAACCTAAGTGATTTTTGATCTTTTTTTTGCAATGGCAGGATATCGTCTCAATTAATACTCTTTACCGTCGCAAATGTGCTGTGACGACATCGTTGCCGACTCAAAAACTTTTAGTGTCCCCAGTACTATCGTCTCTCACCATGTCGTCGAAACGCCGTCGCTTTTTGCGACGGCAATTATACTTTTTGCGACAACACTCTGCCAACTCAAAAAGAATGTTCTCTAGTAGTGTTTATTCAAATAAATCTATATGTACACGTGTTTTTTATTTGTATAATTATCTATTCTAATGTATACATGTGTCACCTACATGTACAATTATATGTTCAAATGTCTATGTGTACACGTGTCACTTATCTATTAATTTATCTGTTCAATATCGCATATATATTCAGCTCACTGTACCAACTGCTATCGTCGGCCACCACCGCCAACCACGTCCTCTGAGAACTTTTATGGTCAATTTTCTAGTGACTTTTCAACACAAGTCCTTTTTATTTATGTTTTTGGATACTCCAAATAATACCTATTATGTCCCTAAAAAACTTAAGAACCTTAAAAATATACTAGAAACCTGTTTTCTACACCCCATTAATCTAATAGTTACAATAGATGAACAAGCTCATCCTTTACAGTAGAGTCAACCCCATCATCTCCAACACCCTCGTCACTAACCCGCCGTCTCCAACCCCTATCATTTTTAGGTACTTTGGCATTCCATCAATTTGGGGATTTTTCGATTTTGATACTTTGAAAAAAGTGAGTTCTACAATTTCTTAGGATACTCAATGTTAAATAAATGAAATATGTGCAGATACTCAATTCTGAACAACAGAAAATTGGTTCCAACTTTTTCATTCAAATACTCAATGCTAAATAAATGAAATATGGCAGGGATACATAGTTCCGAACAACAAAAAATTGGTTCCAGTTATTCCATCCATATACTCAATGCCAAACAAATTAAATATGCCTAGATACTTAATCCCAAAATTATGAAATTGCTTCAAATATTTGCTACCAAACAAATAAAATATGTAATAATCTTTAGGTCTGAACAATAGAAAATTAGAACATATGTAATACCTGATATAATATCAGATAGTTCTTTTTGTTCGAAATTGGAATATAAATAAGTTCAAAAATTAAATATTCGAATATCAAATACTAAACAATATTGACTATTAGTTCGGAAACACAATACCGAAGATATGAATTTTATTTAGAAATAGGTTTCCGAATAAATGTAATTTGTTTGGCGCTGAATTTCAAAACAAATTTCATAAATCCAACCACTGAAAACAATGAATATGAATAGAAAACTTAGGTTGCGTTTGGTTTAATTTTGGAATTGTGATTCTCTTTTTGGGAATTGTGATTTGAGTATGGAATTGTAAGTTGAGTTTTGAAACAAGAAAATTTGTTTGGTAATGAGTTTTGGAAAGTGTTTTGAAAGGAATTTTTGAATTTTAATTTTGAAAAGAGCGGATTGGATTTACCCGGTCATTTTCCCGAACATCCTCTCGGATGTCCGGCTGGTTGACAGAAATAGTGCAATTTTTTATTATTTTATTTTATTTTTGCAATTGCAACCTATTATTTGGATTTTTTTTTTTTATATATTTGATTTAGATATTTTTTTAAATATAGAAATTATTATTTTTAGTTTTTTTTTTTTAAAAATAATTTAACAATCTCATCACTAACCATCTTCAACACTATATCATCAAAAAAGTTTTGAAAAGAATTTTGAATTGAGTTTTGAGTAATTTTAAATTGTGTGTTTGGTTATAAATTTTGAAGTGATTTGAAAATTTTGCCTTTGGAATCATGATTCCAAAGGCAAACCAAACACAACCTTAACTTCTCTATAAAAAGTTTAAAAAAGAAAAAAAACCTATTTAGAAACGTTTTCTTCATTGTTCATTATTTACTTCAATATTATATGAAATAGAATGGAAAATTGATGAATTCAAGTAAAATAGGGTTGAGTATGAAAATACAAAATGAGGAGAAGAGAAGAGAACATTTGAGTTTGATTATGAATGAAGTGTCCAAAACACTTTGATTTGTATATTTTTTCAATATTAGGTACCTTTTAGTCATTTTAAATACGGATATATTAGTAATAAAAAAAAAGTTTCATTAAGTTGGAGTTCCCAACTTAATTTTTGGAATACAAATAGAGCCTCTCCTTTTATCACATTAATGTGTTATTTTATTGACTGTTTTGGCAGTTCATTTTAGTCTAATTTCTTTAAAGACATTATTAATTGAATTAAATTGAAACAATATTAAAAATTCAAAATTAAAATTCATACATTTAAAATTACAATGATCAAATTAATATAAGAGGTAGAGTACAGAGACTATAGTTGTAATTTAATTAATTTAATATAAAAAATTGCTAATTACATAGTTTTTAGGGTTAATTGATTGGAGAATGTGTACAACAATAAAGACAATTATATTAAAGTAGACAATCAATTATATAAAAAAGTCTAACATCAACAACCACTATAACAAATAACTCCATAATGAAAAACAGTATATAACAAACATTAAAGAATTTTTTTTTTTAATTTTAATAATGATTGACTTCCTAACCTCTCAATATGATCGATAACCAAAAAAAATAAACAATAAGTTTTTCTTTTGAGAAATAACATAAAAAATGTACTATTCGATTATATAGTTATTGATATACGATTAATATAATTTTTAGTAGGCATGAAGTACTCAACAAATCTTACAAAATGAACGGTTCGGATCATAAAAATATGTTCATAATACACTTCAAATTGAGGCACAATAGTCATTGTTGTGCCTTTAGCACATCAGTGACCCCTCTTCCAAAAGGAAATGGGGTCACTGCTGTGGTTAAAGCACAACAATGACTGTTGTACCTTAATTTGAGGTGTATTATGGATTTATTTTTATGATCCGAATCGTTCATTTTGTAGGGTTTGTTTAGTATTTCATACCTACAAAAAATCATATTAATCGGATATCAATAACTATATGATCAATAACCCAAAAAAAATAAACAATAAGTTTTTCTTTTGAGAAATAGCATGAACAATATGCTATTCGATCATATAGTTATTGATATCCGATTAATATAATTTTGGTAGGCATGAAGCATTCAACAAATCTTACAAAATGAACGGTTCGGATCATAAAAATATGTCTATAATACACCTCAAACTGAGACACAACAGTCACTGCTGTGCCTTTATTCAAAAAGGAAATGGGGTCACTACTGTGGTTAATACACAACAGTGATTGTTGTGCCTTAATTTGAGGTGTATTATGGATTTATTTTTATGATTCGAATCGTTCATTTTGTAAGATTTGTTGAGTACTTCATGCCTACCAAAAATTATATTAATCGGATGTCAATAACTATATGATCGATAACCCAAAAAAATAAACAATAGTTTTTCTTTTGAGAAATAGCGTAAAAAATATGTTATTCGATCATATAGTTGTTGATATCCGATTAATATAATTTTTGATAAGCATGAAGTACTTAACAAATCTTACAAAATGAACGGTTCGGATAATAAAAGTATGTCTATAATACACCTCAAATTGAGACACAACAGTCATTAATGTGCCTTTAGCATAGCAATGACCCCCTTTCATACTAAAAAACTTTACATAAATTAAAGTAGAATGTCATAAGTTTTTCTATTAATTAGTAATTAATTTTTGCAAAAATCATTGTACTGTGATTATTCCATAAAAAGAAGGGTAAATTATGCAATATAGTTCCTGTAATTTATACAATATATCAATTTGGTCCATATTTTAATTTGCTCAATTTTGTCCTTTAATTTAACGGATTGCGTCATATTAGTCTAATAAATAACGGTTGCTAGGTTTAGTAGACGGAAAGTCAAACGATGTGTCAATTTAGTCCATGTATCTTACACGATGTGTCAATTTGATCCCTGTTGTTTTAGTTTACTCAATTTTGACAGGGACCAAATTGACATATTGTATAAACTATGGAGACTAAATTGACACATCGTTTGACTTTCCGTTTACCAAATCTAACAATCATTATTTATTGGACTAATATGACTTAATCCGTTAAATTAAGTGGTAAAATTAAATAATTAAAATAATAAAAACTAAATTAACATATCGTATAAATTACAGAGACCATTTATATAATTTACCCTCAAAATAAAAGCGTACTAATCCAAATAATTACACATTACTCATGCAAATGGATTATTTTTTGACCCCTCAAACGAAAGTGTAAATGAGTGATCACAAAGTATTCATGCAAATAGATTATCATTATTATTATTTATTTTTATTTTGGTTAGGTGAAGGCATTTACATTTGGCAAATTGTACTAACCGTCTTTTAAATTTACAATTTGTGTCACTTTAATCATTAATTTTTTAATTATGGTACATTTAATTATAAATTTTGAATCTTATTCTAAATAAGGACAGTCTAACATATTTTATTTGTAAACGGTCCATTTCCAGAGCAAAGTCCTCATATAACTTATTTTGTGTTACTTAACTTGTATGTTGTTTGAAATGTAATAGTCTTTTTTTTATTATAAATAATGTTAAAATTTTGTTGATTATATAGTTCTGTTTGGTTTGGTTTGGTTTGGTTTTCTAAATTTATTTTCAAATTTTTTTTCTAAGAAACTAAAAATTAAATTGGTGAAAAAAAAATTAAAAACACATTATTTTTATATAATTTTATCTTTTGGGATGGTAGAAATAATTTTTTAAAATAATTTTTTTATATTTATTTACATTAAAAAAGTTTCTATTTTTTCAAAAGTCAAACACGACGACAATATTGATATTATTATTAAACCAATCCATTAAATAAAAAAAAATCAAAATGAAAACATTTCATATATTAAATATATCAGTTACCCATTAAAAACTTAATAATCATTCATTACATGATAACTCTAAAAAAATATCTATTAACAATAAATATAACCATCTATTACATGATAACGATCTAAAAATATCAACAAAAACAACCATCTATTACATTTCTAAACACATGCCAAAAACTAATTTGGTAAAAAAATTAAAATAAATAAAATTGTAAAAATTTTATTATTTTTATATAATTTTATCCTTGGTGGTTAGAAATAATTTTCAAAAATTTAAAAATAATTTTTTGACATTTATTTTTATCAAACTAATTTATATTTTATCAAATTAATAATTTTGTCTTTAAAATGAAGTAATAGTATTTTTAATTATTCTTATTTTAAATAAAATTTAAAATTTAAAATTAAATATATCATAATTAAAATTTAAATTGTAAGAACATCCACACCAAACTCTTTAATTTTTTAGTTAAATTAAAACTATTGCATTATTTTAGTTACTTACCTTTTAGCATCTACTGCATCAAACTCTTTATTCTAACTTATTCTTATTAAATATTATTTTCTTATTATGTTTGTTAGTCTTTCTTTTTTTTATTAAATTAATAATTTACCAACCAAACAATTCTTAAAAAAAGCACCAAAAGAAAAAAAATTTGTCGTTGACCGGTTGACCGACAGAACCTCCAGATGGACATCTGGTAACACACAAATAACGATGAACAGTACCTCACTTATTGTAATGAGTTACTACATCAATGGTAAATTTTGACAAATTACACGTGAGTTTGATGCAGTTAACTTTCTAAAAATTTTAATTAAATAATAAAATTTGAAGAGGTTGATAAAGATGCTGTACCAACCGTTAGTGCAATTCGTATTTTTCATTTTCGTACAATGCTTGATAAGACAAACTGAAAAGAAGACAATAATAATAGGGGCGGGACCCCTGGTTCACATTTTTGTACAATGTTTGATTAGTCAAATTGAAAAGAAAACTACTAATAATGGGGGCGGGACCTCTGCTTCATGCGTTACTGTCATTGGTAGTTTGGTTTAGCTGTATTGATGATCTAAGTAGATAAAGGGTTCGTTTGGCATAACCTGGTTAAAATAGTTATAAGATAAAATAAATTATTTTAATTAAATAGAATAAAATGTCATATTTAATTTATAATTATTTTATTTTTTCTATTATAAAAGTCAAAAAAATCAAAAAAAATATTCCAAATGAGACATTTAATTCATAATTATTTCATTTTAGTTATCCTTTTAAATAAATTGTGTCATTTTAACCTAAAGAAATTAGAGTTCGGACCTAATGATCCAAAGATTTATAAATTTATTTATGGCCTGAGTGCCCATCATATTTTGGGTTAAGTTTAAATTTGAATTTTACCACAAGTCCCGTTTTAATAATCAAAATTATTTTATTTTGTGAGGCTCTCTGTATGTATCATTTATGAAAAAATTATGTCAATTCGATAACCATAACCATTTTAATTTATCATGTTTCTCTAAAAAAAATGTTGTTTAAAATATTTCATCTATTTTTCAGTGACCAATACGATAAAATTAAAAAAAAAATTACAATTATTGAATTGATTTAATTTTGTTATAAATAGTATATATAAAAAAAATTAAAAATAAATTATTCAAATTATCAAAACAAGAATTCCACGAACCTCAACATGATAGTTAACTATCCATGTTTTACCCAAAAACATATGACGGTTCAAAAATATTAACAATTAAACCCCCATGTAATTTAAATTGAAGTGCAAAATGAATGAAAACTATAAAATTTAATTGTTCATTTGGTTAAAAATAAAACAGTTAACTTATTTATTTATTTTTTATCTTTTTATTTTTTTTCAACTTTGAGTCATTTTTTTTTTAAGTCTATCCTAGACTATTATAAAAAAATAAAAATAAATAAATAAATAAATATAGTAAGTTCCAATTTAAAAAAAATTCATTCCTTTTTTTAACCAAACCACACGGGTTAAGTCTAATTTCCTTATAATATTTTATACTTTCTATACTATAAAGTAAACTTCTTAGTTGGTATTGACACACAAAAGTAAAACTGTGCAAGGCTAATTATTATACAATGGTTTAAATTATTCCCATTGAGTAACTCTTGGGGCAAAGATATAAGAAAAAATCACATCTCAAAATAATTCAATTTCCTACTTGTCCTAAATAGGAATGGCAACGGGGCGGGCTGGGGTCGGGGATCACACTCCCTGTCTCCGATCCCCGATGGTAGAAATGTCCCCATCCCCGTCCCCGGCCCCGATCCCCGACGGGGCCCCTATCACCGCCCCACCCCCCGCCCCTAATGGGGATCGGGTTTCCCCGACCCTGAAAATTTCCCGTCTAAAAAAAAAAAAAAAAAAAAAAACAGCAATATAGAAGTCAGTGTACAACTTACAAATCAAATACAACATCAAATACAAAATATATATATATATATATATATATCATCAACAGATCAACATAGCAGATCGGAGGCAGATCCATCGCCGTAGAAACAGATCGAAGTTTGTGGTCTATGTATAACTTACAGATCAACACAGATCGGAGGCAGCGGAGGAGGATCGAGGCTACATTGCCTCCGATCTACTGCCGTACCATGGCAATGATGGCGGATTCACTGCTCACATCACGAGGTCACAGATGGGCGAAGTGGACTACGGGGAGGAGGAGAAGAGGCGATGAAGGACGGTGGTGAATGCGAGGAGGGGAGGAGGCGATGGAGGCTTGGACGTTCACTTCTTTCTCATCTCTTAGTCACACACAGAGTAGAGGGAGGAGAAGAATGAGACAGACAGAGAGAGAGAGAGAGAGAGAGAGAGAGAGAGAGAGAGATAGAGAGAGGTTGAGATAAATAATAACCCAACCACTAATTTCTAAACATATATATATATATACACACGGGGACTGATCCGGGCGTGATCGGGCCGAGGCATCTATCACCGTCCCCGGCCTGAAAATCATCGGGGATTTATTTTTTGCTACCAGCCCTGGCCTTGTGGGGAGTAATTTTCGGGGAAAACCTGGTTTATCGGGACGGGGCGGTCCGGGTCCCCGTCGGGCTGGGTCCAAATTGCCATCTCTAGTCAAAAATCAACTCTTCCATTAGTTTGTTTTAAACAGGCTTCATTTAGGTAGAATTGCTCCACTAATAATTACTAAGAGCATCTTTTGTGTTAAATATTAAATTTAGCATATCAAATTTAACAATGTGATACTGATAATTACTAAGAGCATCTTTTGTGTTGATTATTAAATTTAGCATATCAAATTTAACAATTTTATAACATAAAATTTATCAAAATCTGGCTATCTTACTCCAATGCTTGTGTTATTTTTTAACACAATCATCATTTGATCTTTCTAACTAACTTTGGATCTCTATAAAATCCATCTACTCATTGATAATAATGCCAAATTTTGATAATCTATCAAAACTTATTTTGGCACTAAGAATGCCAATGCTAAAATTTGACAATTTCAATGGCAATCCCATTAAAACATTCGGTAGCTATAATATATTAAATAGTGATGAGATGGTAATTTCAACGAAAGATGGGTTGGACTGATCCACATTTCTAATGGCTTTGCTGGTCTTGAAGCCCACAGAATGTGCCTACAAAAAGGTCCAAAGGGGGAGGTAATCCCCCGGTGGACCCTCCAATGATCAAGTTAGAACTGGATAGATTGATTGTGTAGAGAGAGAAGAAGGGAACGAAGAATTTAACCTTTTATGCATTTCGGAAGCTTCCTTATATTCTTTGCTCATCATTTCCTTGCCCATTCCAGCCTGTCGTGTTGGTCGAAAGTCTACATTCTAGCTCACATCGTTCATGGTGTGTCTGTCTCCGCCGATGTGTAGAGGTTATTGTATTTAACGCCGTGAGGGCCTCATTAATGGCTGATATGTGAGTGCAATAACTTTGCAGGATCTTTATCTGCCTACGTGGCTAGGTTTCTATTTGACAAGTGTTTAAATATTATTGGCCCAGGCCTTGGGCTTCAATCACTGGGATATGAACTGGGCCCTGATCCGTAGGTTGGGCCCTCTTAGGTGCCCATTAGCATCAAATAGCATCTTCATCGAAACTACTCTAATGTGAACACAAAATTATTAAATATTCCTATAGTATTATGTCATATTGTTTACATAATTATGCCAGTTAATAAAAAATCATATCACATACTAAGTAGATAATTATTTGTCTCATAAGCGACTAACAAGTTGGTCAATATTATTTCAACCATATTGCACATGACATGACTTTTATCACCTTCGTAAGCATGCACCTATATATATTAAAATGTGGAATATTCAAATGTAAATTCTGTACCAGCAGCTCAGGAGAAGTTATTGGTTTGTCTCATGGACACGGATTTCATCAATAATTTTTTATTATATATATACATACATATGTATAAACAATACAATATATAAATTTATATACACACATAAAAAGAAATTCAAATATCATAAAAACAATCTCTAATAGGATGAGAAAATTTTTTTGATAAAAAATAAAAAGAGAATGTAAGATGGGAGAATAATGAGATATGCCTCTTATACTAGGATGTCATTTTTATTTATGAAATAAGATATATATTTTAAAAAATGCTATGGCAAATAGAATTTTTCACAGAAACAGCCGTTATCCCCCATAGTCTTCTCCTAATTCCATTCCTGGTTGGTTTTGAGGCACCGCCACTTAGAGCCCTAATGATATTGTGATTGGTGAAAGGAAAGGAGCCTACGAATTTGTGTTGGGTGATTAAGGAACATAAAGGGATATGGTAAATTTGTAGAATTGTTGTTCCATATAATTTTTTGGATTGTTTTTGTCAAAAAGTATATGATATGTTATGATCTATACATCATATTAACATCATGATTATTAACATGTACTTTCTAATAAAATTCTTGAACATTTATACACATTAAAAAAGCATGTATACATGTAAAAGATTTTACTTTTTATGAACATTATACCTGTTTGATTACATCAATTTGTTTTTTTTTTTTTTTTCATTGATGCCAATCAAAAGGAAAAACACTTATAAAAAAAAGGGCTTTTTCGACCAAATTTTTGTTCAAAATCGTCAGAGGTGGCAACATTTCATTAGATAATAATGAGTCTCCCTTTATCACAATCCAATGACAATATAACATCTCAATTACATTCACACAAAAATTCGACCTACCAATGATTATCCTAAGAGAAAATTGGGAGATTTACGTGTAGGTCTAATGAGTAAATTTATTGTCTAATAGGTCCTATGATAATTAATTGTATTTTTTATCAAATACTATTTAAAAAAAAGTTACTAATTATTAATTTCAATGACAATCTAAAAATTTTGTCACAAAGAATGTCACTAATTATAAGTTTTAGTGACGGTTTAAAAAAATTGTCACAAAAAACCATTACTAATTTTTGACTTTTAACGACAGTTTGAAAAATTCATTTAAAAAAAGTCATTAATTGTAAGTTTTAGTGACAATTTATAAAAAAGTGACAAAAAAGTCACAAATTATTAATTTTTAGCGACATGCAAAAAATTGTTGCAAAACATTATTTTTAACGACAATTTTATTAGGACTTATTTTCAATAGGACTTGATGAGAATTAAATCTAACTATTAAGAACTATTTGTAGTTTTCCCAATAAAATTTGTCTTAGATGCCGTTTAGAAGCTTGCAAGGTTGGACTTCTTTCAAGTTCACATCTCAACTTGAGGGGCCTCATTATGAGTCCTATTTTCATCATATGAACCGTTCAGATTGTAAGACCCTCCGTATATTTCATCCATAAAAAAAGTTAGTTGATACGATAATCGTATATATATTTTTCTATTTTATCGTATTTGTCTTAAAAAATTTGATGATCTATTTTAAAAATATATTTATCGTTTATTTTTTTTAGATATAAACACCGATAAAACAAAAAAGTTACAATTATCGAATTGAGTTAATTTTTTTTCATGATAGATATATATTGAGACCTTTACAAAATGAATATTTTGAATAATTGAATTGGAACTTATGATAGGCTGACCTCTCAAATTCTCTTAAATTAAAATGTGAATATGAGAAAAATCTAACTTTTAATATAACTAGCATGTAAAAGACACAATTTCACATCTAATACATTGTATGCAACAAAATACTCATTTTGAAGATGTAAAAATCATTTAATGTAACAATATCAAGTAAATTAATAGAGTAATGATTACTTATTTTCATCATGTCCTGTATCAAATAATATTTATTGGTTTTTATAAATGAATGTGAAATGAGGCCCAATTTGTTTTGAGTTATAGGAAATGGAATTGAATTAGGATATATGTGAAATTTATTAAACTGGTGTTTATTTGTAAAATTGGGAAGGGGGTTCATAGTCTTAAAGGACTATGATAGGTCTTGGAGTAAGGAATTAGCAAAGACATCTGGGCCTGTTTGTTTTAGTCCAAAGGCCATAAGATTGGACTAATAGTTCTATGAGTCTCACAAAAATTGTGTTTGATTGGAACAAAAACTCTTAAGAACCCTCCAAGGAAGGGACTGACAAATCCCAACAATCCCACGCGGGAGGTGAGTTTGGTATAATGCCTTTGTGTTGGTTATGTTGGAAAAAATATTATTTTAAGCCACGCAAAAGGCATGCATAAATAAGTTGCATGCATGTAAAAAGAGACATTATCGATTTATATATATGAACATTAAATATATTTCATAGCTAAATGTAGTGATGAAAGGGTACTTATGCGTAGGTCCTAATAAGTAGACTTATTATCTAATAGGTCATATGGGAAAAAAATTTCATAAAAAACTTCGCTAACTGTAAGTTTTAGCGACAATTTATAAAACTTATGATAAAAAAAACTCACTAATTGTCAATTTTTAGTGACGTATGTAAAAAATTGTTACAAAAAAAATTTATTTTCAGTGATAATATTACCAAGACTTATTTTCAATAGGACTTGATGGGAATTAAGTCCAATTATTAGGACTTACTGATAGTTTACCCTTGAATGAAATCCAATTAATATGTTTGCTTTGTCAAGATAAAATTACTACATAAATCAGAAACTCAAGATTTAGAGCACCAAATATAGACACAAAGCACAAAGGTGATTAGCAAAAATTTGGTGTTCAAGTCAATCTTAATTGCTTTGCTTGAAGAAATACAAAATCTTTCTACTCAAATGTTTAGAGTATGATTCCCATATGGTACCACTAGACCTTTGCTATGGTGAACTTTTCTTATTAAAAAATATTTGGGAGCTCTAATTGAATATTCTTAATTTATCCTTAATGTGTAAAATTAGGTGAAATGTAATACTTTTTTCTTTCCTTTTTCCAAATCTCTTTCCACATTTTCTAACCAAACACAACGTTAAACTACTAATCTTACATATCTTTGGTTAAAACACAAAAGGAGAGAGGCATGTCACCAAAATACTCATTTGATTCCCTTAAATTCACCACTGAATGAGAAAACCAAGCACCTATCATTGTGAAGGATCGATAATTTTGGGTTTTTTTTTTTTTTTTTTCCTCTCTCCAGTGCACGTATCTTTTTCCTTGTACAGAATGCGAATCCCGGCCATAATGGAACATAGTGTGAATGTCACGCAAAAAATCCAAAATCCAAAAAGATAAGGTCATTGTCGACTTCCATCACCTTCAGACTAGGCTGTTACAATGCCCAGTTCTAATCCATATATATATAAGTTATATATTATTGGTGGTCCAAGTTTTTAAGTTTCCAAAAGCAAATAATAAATACAAAGTTATATCCATTGGCGTTTTGCTCGGCTGGTGTATATCCCTACACATCCTGCATAAGGTCTTTGCCTTTTGAATTTCAACCATCAATTATCTCCTGTACATTTTTACAGGCACCCAAAAAACAAAAACAAAAACAAAAAAATCTGTTTGATTTTTCAATTTTTAAGAACAATAGTTGAGTTTTCAATATGTGTTTTTTAATTTTTAGAGATTGAATAGTGTACACACCATCAGTAATATTGGCTCGACCATTTAGGCAAGTTAGACGCTCACCTAAGCCCAACACAAAAAAGGAGCGTGGTTTTGCTAGTGTCGAGCTGGGTACGATCGCTTCCCATTGATTACGTGTTCCACTAGTAACTTGTCACGTGTATTTAACAGCTACATAAATAATAAACTAAAATGAAATGGTGAGTTTCACCGTTATATCTTCCAATGTGGGACCATCATCTTCTTTACGGATGCAATCTATAAAGTGCGTGAAATGAATATATTTAAATTGTAGATTTTACATTTAAAAACTTGGTTAATTCTATTTAACATAAATGTACGAAATAAAATAATCTTAAATCCATCCTTCTATTCAAAATAAATAAATAAAAAATTCATGCTTCTATAAAAATATAACTTACACATATATACACGAAATGGAAAATTCTATGGTACATACCCTTCTGCTATATGCACCTTTGTTACATTTTTTTTAATAATAAATATGGTGTATTTTTGTGATAAATATTATGTATTTTTCTAGTAGGAATTACGATAATTTGTGGTTAAGAAATAAAATGTTTCTGCTTTGAATATCTCATGTTTGGATATGATACGTAGACCGCTCCCCTATTTTGGTGCCTTTCAAATTTATTTATTTATATTATTATTTTTAATGAAAATAAAATTCCTCTCTTAAGTTTTTCTGATGTACAAACATTCACTAGTCTGATATAATAAAAATTGTTGACTAACTCGTGTGTAATTTATGTTTATGAACAAAATAGAAATATGAAGGAAAGGATACTAAGTGGTGAGTGCTTTGTCCTCAGCAACTGACTCACTTTGTTTATTTTTTTTTCCTGCTGGTAAATTATCAATATGAAAGAAATTGAGTTGTAACTCGACTTTTTCGCCCCCTCTTTCAGAAGTTCGAAATAGTTCTATAGTTTGAATTTCCGCGGTTCTGAATTTAATCTCAGAAGTGCAACGTGAAATTAATAGCCACAAAAGAGTCCAAAATTGGCAAATCTTTTGAAAAATCGATTTTGAATCAAATTGCAAAAAATAGACAGCTTTGCCAGACACAGAGTTGCCATCTAAATATTTTTTGTTTTGGAAAAATTTAGGAAACCCATGACTCGTGCCAAAGGTCACGTGTCCGTCATCACCAAGATTGTCTCGGCTCAAGAACTTAGGTACGAGAGGGGAAGGTCATGAATACATTTGAGCACCCCTGTTCGCCCGATCAAAGATCGGCCTCTACTAATCATGAATAAATTTTATGTACATTATATGCTCTTGTTCCGGTTTATTAGGCTAGCATTACTATGTGATGCGCACACACACAAGAATTGACTAAATCGCAAGAATTGGAACATCTTGAGTTCATGTTTGTTTTTTGAAAATTGTTTTGAAATATGTACCACTTGAAAAAGAAGTGATCGCATATGAACATTACTCAAATTATTCCAATTCAAGCAATAAGCCTTCATCTACAAGCATACAAACAGTTTATAGCAATTAAGCAATTAACCTCATGGCAATCATGCAGGACATGGTAACAATCACACTCATGCAATTATGCTAAAGCGAGTAAAGGCTCACCTAGTACTCCAAGCCAAGATAAACATGAGTTTTAGAAAAATGCAAGATTCCTAACTTATGCAATATGACTAATGCAACACATGTGATATGCAATTAATAGGCTCGGCTACTAAACATGGCATATGAATCAATTTAAATAACATGTGGTCTAAGCATGTATTCAAAGAATGTATCAAACTAACAATGCAGTTAGAATGATGCGCCGAGCCTCGGTGCATACAATACGAATGGATGCAAACATGGAGTATGCTAAACAAAACATGATGTCTCTAAACTAACCATCATAAGCAGTAAACAAAAGGGAGAAAGACGTGGGGTTGGAAGACATACACATTATTACATTGCGCTCTCACGAAGGAGAGTCCGAATGGACTAAGCTAATTAACAAACTAATTAAAGCTAAACTAATGAAGCTAACTATTACAAACCAAAATGAATAAATGGCTAAATTACTTAACTAATTATTACAACACTTGAATTAACTAACTTGTTAATTAACTAATTAAATACAACAATTGACAAAATTAAATAGTTACAACTAATTAAGTACAATAATATGTAAGCTAAATATTTAAGCTAAACAGGCTTGATATGCGAAGAATGCTCATGCTCATGCTCAGTTTCTACCTAAAAAGCCACAGTTTTGCTTCTGAATGCCTCTGTTTGCAAAGTTAAACACCAACACCGTTGCCCACTTCCAGAATAACTCTGCTCCACCTTACCAACACACTGTTCAATTTTGCATCAGTGGCCGGCCGGCCGGCCAGTGATGAAGGTTATTGGTCACCAGTGATGGCCAGCCGGCCATCAAAGGTGGTCTGCCAGCCACCTACCAGCCATGGAAAGTGGCCTGCCGGCCACTGCTGCACAGGTTCATCTTGCTTCAACAGAGAACAAACAAAGCATATACAGGGTATTTCAAGGGTTTGCTTGCACAACCCACCCCTCATTTTCATGAGCAAATCAAAGGAGTAGCAAGTTCAGTTGACAAATCATCAATGGATGCAATTTCATTGCATAATGGCTTATGAAACCAAGTGTGCAAGTTCAATAAATGCAATGAAATGAGACAAAAACCTCCTCCCTTTCATGAATGATCAAGGAAAGTGGTGACCTTAGAACCTTGAATCATTTCATCACTAGCAATTATAGAATGGCTTAAGCTTCCATGTGTTCAATTAACGTCCGATTGAACACAACCAAATTATTATCTTTCACCATTTTTAGCCTCTAGTTTTAATTACTCCATTTTAGTTACCTTTTCATCCTTTAATTCAATTAAGTCCAAAGGGTGAGTTTAAGTCCTCTAATGGAAGGAGGGCTCAAACCAAAAGTTGTTTTAGGCATGAAAGAGACCTCATACCATTGGTAATGAACCCCCTAAGGGATTAAACCATTAAGCATGACACCTCAATCTCATGCTTTAAATAAGCAAATTGTTTGAACCACTTTTAAAGCAAAACAAAAAGCCAAGAAAGAGGGAGCTTGCAGAGATCATTAAGTGCTAAAAATGAGTAAGGAAAGCATAATAAATGCTATCAACTAAAACAAGATGGTGTCTAAGGCCTAGAACACCAAACTCATGAGGACTATTACACTATAAGCATGCAAAGCAAAGCTCAAATGCAACTACCACTCAAAAATAGTACTAAAACAAGTCTAATGCAATCCTAAAACATGCTAGAATTGAGATAAAAATAGTTAGATTAAAATGCTAAAACATGGCACAAACTAGGCTAGTAAGCAAGACACAAGGAGGGGAGGTTAACTCCTCCAAATTTGGACTTCAAAACATGATTTTGGCCACTGAAATAACTCTAAAAAATAGTATTTAAAAGCTCAAAAAGAGATAATAAAAGGCTGGGAAACACAAGGGAAAATGCCTCCAAAGCAAGGTGCAAAGAAGGGTGAATCACTCCTTAACCTTTATTGGCCTTAAAACCCAAACTTCAGCCCAAAAATATAAAGTTTTTATAGCCCAAAAATAGTACAAAAATATGCTGGAATGAAGACAAAAGTAGCTAAAACAATAAGCTAAAACATGGAGCAATTTAAGCTAGTAAACAAGCCAAAGAAGGGGTGGCTAACCCCTCCATTTTTTAGACTTCAAAACCACTTTTTTAGCCTCTGAAAATCAGTGGTAAAAAGCTTAAAAAGGTGATAAAGAGATGGGAAACACAAGTGTAAAAACTTAGAGAACAAGGTATAAAGAAGGGTGGTTAACCCCTTTACCTTTAATAACCTTAAACCACAAGCTTCAACCCATAAAAAAACAGGTTTTAAAGAGCTTAAAAACAGTAAGAAAAGATGGAAAACAAGTGGTGTAAAGATGGTATAAAAGTAAGAGAAGGTATACCTCTTGAAGATAAATGAACCCTTAAGTCATAAACCATCAATTTCACACTCTCAAGTGCTTCAAGAGCTCAAATTCAAGCTCAAATCATCTCAGCAAGAAGCTCTCTAGGTTTTGTTTTGAGTGTTTGGGCATAGGCTATGCAATTTGCGAGAGAGAGAGAGAGAGAGAGAGAGAGAGAGAGAGAGAGAGAGAGAGGATATTTTTTGAAATTATTTCCTCACTCCTAAATGTTTCTAACCTTGAAAGCAAGAAGAGAGGTCCTCTATATATAGAAAACATGTGCCTTAGGTCGAAAATATCTAAAAGGGATAGCTGGAGCTTTGTGGAAACAAGCTGGAAAAATATCTGGGTTTTACACTGGTAGCTGGCACATGGCCAGCCGGCCAGAAGTGTGCATTGTCGGCCATCAATGGTGGCCGGCCGGCCATTTGCTGGCCACCTGCCGGCCATAAAAAATTTGCTTCCAGGCCCGACTTCTAATGAGCATATCTCCTTTATCCGGACTATGTTTCAGGTCATTTTTGAGTCTAAATTGAAGCCCCGGAAGGGTACTTTCCAATGGGGTAGCCTCACATCTAAATTCCAAGTGTGCAAAGAGATATGCCTATTTTAGTAAAGGTTGCTCATTTCTAGCTTAATCAGATTGATGCCCAACTTCAAACAGCCATATCTCCCTCATCTGGACTTGACTTTAGGAGATTCTTGAGTAAAAAATAAAGCCCCGAAAGTCCAATTTTCAATGGTGGTGGCCTCACAACTAAAGTCTAAGTTTACAAAGAGATAGGCCTGATTTAGTGAATGCTGCTCAGTTCTCTCTTAACAGTTTCAAGCCCAACTATTTCCTCAACTAGTTTTCTTTTCTCTCCTCCAATTTTCTTCAACTCCAAACCTATAAATAAGAGATTTAAAAGATTTTTCAAGGAGTTCACATCTCTTCCATTTATTTTCACTTTGTCCTTGCTTGATTTACCGAAAAGTGCAACTTTTTTGAACGAAATGCGAGCCTCGAAACATCGTAGAAACATTTTCAAAAATATTTTGAAAGAGAGGGTTTTAAGGTCTAAAAAAATTTTTGGTCCAAAATGGGGTGTAAGGTTGGGATTTAGAAGCTCTTCTTGCTGAAGAAATCAAACATTTGCACAGCATAACTTTCATCATCGAGTGATCAATCAGTGGCGCTTAAGTCTTAAGGGCGGTCAAAAATGGGGTGTCTACATGAGTCCTATTTGTTTATATAAATTTTAATTTTTTGGTCCATTGAACATATAGTTATACAAGTCATTAAAATCTAGGTCTAAAAATTGACCTGTTGTGACGAAAAAGGAGGAAGGCACTATTTATGAGAAAGGCTGTAAAAATAACAACATTTTTACAGCGGCAAGCTATTACGTACATAATCCCTTAGGGAAGACACAACCTTTTGGCCCAAGGATAATTGTATTACTCATTTATTAAATGGGGAATCTGGTCAATGACCTTGCAAAGAAAAGGAAACTAGTGAGTTAAGTGAAAGAAACTATGATGCCCTTTGAAGACACTGCCAATTTACATGACCATATTCCACTGATTATTTTTGTTATAAAGTTGAAAGAGACTAAGAGTCATGTCCTTTTCTTTGTCAAGTCCACAAAGAAGAGAGCTTATATCCTCCCTTGAAGAAGCAAGAAACAACATGCATTCATAATTTTACATAATTTATGAATTCCAAGTTGCTCATGATGACATAAAGGAAAAATCAAATAATATCTGGTTAAGGGATATCCAAGAAAGAACAAATCTCATTGTTTTTCGGAAAGAAAAATCAACACCTTTTCAAGCACAATGACTAGAAAAAGTGGGACTATTTGAATTCAGTGGAGATGAAAGCTCAAAAGTAGATAGTTGAGGAACTTTAGTGCTTAATTACACAGGGGACTTGTAAATGTCATGAAAAAATGTTTTGTCCCCCTTTTATTGTCAAACTTACCAAATAACCAACTAGTAGCCAAAAAAAAGATTTATGCTTATGTCTGTAAAATAAATTGTGACCCTTTCAAATATTTGACCATATGCTTTTACTTCCTAGCAAACCTTATGCCAAATATATTCTTGTGTTTCCATTTTCAGTCAGTAATGGGGTAAGAAGATTTCCTCATTTTATATTGATAGCTGTTTCTATTTGGGTGCCAAGAAAATGCAGGAAAAATCAATCAAACTATAAAAATTTTGAGTATTGGTGTTTCATTATATGGGTTCAGTTAAAATGAGCCTGCCTTTGGTTTTTGAGGTTAGTTTAGTTTGATTTTGGGGGAAAATCAAAGAAATAGCAAACAAAAGATTTAGGTTGAGTTCATTTATTTATTTATTTTTTAACCAGTACAAAGATAGTGGGTAATGTGCTACTTGTAGTTAATGTTTTTGCTTGGCCTCTGGCTCACGCGAAACTCAATACTATGGATATGATTGAAAGAAAATGGCTAAGTTGCTATCTTCTTCCACAAAAATGTCGTATTTGTATAAGGGATGAAGAGAGTATTGATATAGTGTTTCTGGTTTAGACCCAACCCATTGTATGTTTTGAATCCGGGTTTCATTGTCTTGTACAGTTGTTCATGTCTTGTTTCTCCTTATCTTTCTTTGAATTTGGCTTTTGGGACATGTTGTGTACGTTTGGAACAGGTTGGTAGCTTGTTTTTCAAGTTGTTGATACCCATAATTTTGTTCATACACCCGAGTGACACTTCTTATGCTCGAGTGGTCCTTGTAAACCTCCAGTATTTTTGTAGGTTTGCAAAAATATTGGGAGTGTGTATTCTTCACTCGAGCGGCGATTTTCTGTCTGTAAAACTATTGGGATTTTGTATTTTGCGCTCTAGCGTTTAAACTTATTGTCTCTAGTCGCTCAAGCGATAAATCTTGCGCTCGAGCGAGCTGTGCGTATATCAGTTCGTAAACAACCTTGTTTGAGTCACTTTTTCATCTTCTCTCTAAACATTTCAAAACCCTATTTTCTCTCACTCTCTGTTTAAAACTCATCTATTTCACTCAAATACACCTAGATCCATTGATCTTCTCACCCTTGTTCCTTTGTTAAAAAGATAGAGCTCGACGAAGGTTTCGTTCTAATCAGAGCAAAGTTGGTTTTCGGCATTTTCGAGTTTTCTATTCTCTCTCTCTCTCTCTCTCTTTCTCTCTCATCTTCTAAACTCGAGGTAGGGATATCTCCACTCTTTTTATGAGTTTTAACTTAGTTATTTATTATTTTCAAGCAATATTGGGATTTTGGAAGATTTAGAACAAATCTAGGGTTTTGGGTAAAAAAAAAAATTAAAAGAGAGGTTTTCAAATGGATCCTTGAAAATGACTAAGATATTGGTAAAAATGCTGAGTTGGGAAGAAATGGTTGATTTTGATATTTGGAGTTGATTTTGGAAAGAAAATGAATTTTGCCCTATATGTCTTAAATATTGGTTTTGTATAAATAATGAAATTGATGTTGAAATTGTGAAATTGGATTGATATTGATGAGGATGGTGGAGTTGGATATGTATTATCACTCACCTCTTGAAATTTGGAAAGTGTATCTTTATTGAGAATTGTATATATGTTTAGAAATATCTGTTTTGGGCTATTGGCAGATGATAGTTATGATTGTTATAGAAATTGCATGAGAATTAGGGGAATTGAAACTATTTTTCTCACTCACTTGCATCAGTCATTATTTCATATTTATACATTGCAAATGTATATTGTTTTGAGAAAAGGGTTGTTGTTACATCAAATAAGTTGGCCTATGTGTCCAAGGTGAAAGTTTCGAAAATTGCACTTATACATGGGTGCTGATCCTGCAGATGAAATTTTCGTGAATTGGAAATAGTAGTGCTTTTATAGCCTACGTTTACATGGGTACCAATTTATGGTTTCCTCCGAACAAAATTTCTTGGAAAGGTTGTATTGTTTTGAAATTTCCAGAGCATGATTCATTGCCTTATCTTTTATTCCAAAGGAAGTGATTTATGATATTATTATGGCATTACATAGTTTCGAAAAGAGATATAAAATGTTTTGGTACGAGCATTGCATATGCATTCACCTTATAGCTTTGTTAAGATTCATATACTGTGTTAGATTATTTCTACTGAGTTTGGCTCACCTTTTGTGGAAAAAACATTTCATGTGTTAATGATATGCCTCCGTCAAGGCAATAGCTTGGGAGGACTTAGAGTGAGAGCTCCTTTTGTGTATTGATTGTATTTATTTTTGTATAAGCCGAGGGCATTAACTGTATTGGACTTAAGTCCACTCTTGTTAACCAAGTATCGTCTTGGAAAGATGTAAGCCTTTTGAGCATTTCTTATTTGTTTAACTTTCATCTTGTCTCTTTAGTATATCACTCTTTTGTAAAGCTTAATTGCAAATCTAAGAAAGATAATCACTTTATCATGGCTATCACTTATTGATGTTGTGGATGGTTTATAGTAATTATTTCGGGGCGTTACAATTGACGACCTATTTTTGCATTGTCATCTGACTTTGGTCTTATGGTATTATTTCATTTGGTGGAGGTTGATTGGGTCATCCCTCCTTCTGCTCACACGCTTGTCATTGACTTTTGGGGATTTGGTTTCAATAGGAAGGCCTCTTGTTTTTTGAATATGTGTAGTTTTTGTGGTGTTGTGTTCTATGGTTAGAAAGAAATGAAAGGATTGAGGATAAATTAGAAGATATGGAGGGTTTGTGGGATAAATTTTTTTATTGGACATTTTTTTGGTTTTGGTGTCTCCTCTATGGTGATTCCGTTGTTTTGAGTAGTAGAGATTGGAGTGCGGTGTGTGATATATAATTTTCTTTTCATGTTTGATAGACTTCTTCTCCACCATTGAACTCTTTGTACCTTATTTTGCTCTTTTTTTTTTAATAATATTTTTGTTGCTTATAAGAAAGAAGAAGTGGGTAAAGCAGAAGAAATGTTGTTCTTATTTAGCTAAAAGCAATATGATATACAAAATTGTTATGCGATGTAAACTTTGTTCTTTTGATTTGTTTCTTAGTGGCATATTGATGTTTCTATTGCATTGTTGTCACTTACACAGTGGAACATAAGAGATTGGTTGAAGCATACTGTACTGTAAACCAAAAACTGTAGCATTTTCTTTCTGAATAGACTAATTTGGAGAGGACCATCCAGGAATTGAAGGTTTGTGATGTTATCATGGTCAAGGGTATTGTTCTTTCATTTGAGCATTCCTCACGGCTTAGACTTGCACACAAGCACTGCTTGGGCTTATATCGTTTCTAATGTCATGTGATATATTTTTCTTTTTTCTTTTTGTGCTTTGGATAGGTTGCAATGTACAAAAGGATATATGAAAAGGAACATAAACTTCATTCACCATACCCCCGCACTGCGGAAATTGCTCCAGGTTCTCTCTGTATAATTTTTTGTCATATGGTTTTCCTATCTAATTGATTTAATTATACTAATTTTTAGCCAGGCCAATATTCCTTGTCAATTGAGATATTAAACCCATCTTCTTTTA
The DNA here is from genome assembly GCA_030407325.1 of Camellia japonica. Classification (NCBI taxonomy): domain Eukaryota; kingdom Viridiplantae; phylum Streptophyta; class Magnoliopsida; order Ericales; family Theaceae; genus Camellia; species Camellia japonica. The sequence goes on from JAPPVO010000036.1 coordinate 160,254,255, forward strand.
TTGAGTGCTTGTCTGACTAAATATGTGATTGGTAATAAAGAAGATTCTCATTGATACAAATTTTTGCTAGTGCATATGCTTTGCTAAGTTAATATTGATGCATGTTGCAATCGTGTGTGTGCCATTTCATGTCTGTTTTTTGTTTCCTAAGATTCTTTGCCATATGTGCAGTAAAGCCAGAAATAGATAGACAAGTAACATTTGACAAACACAGATAAATGACCCCTGGAGCACCCCCACAGCACCAAAAACAAAAAAAAAAAAAAGAACAAAAAGACAAAGAAAAATAAAAAAAGAAGAAAAAAAACAAAAGGAAATAAGAATCCACATCGCCCACTTTTTACCTTCTCATTTTTTATTAGGTTGAGACCCCTTATATTTGACTCTAGTGTCTTTTCAGTATTGTTAGAAATAAGGTTTATTCTGTCTATGAAATCACAACTAAACTTGTTTATTAATTGTTTTTTTTTTTTTTGAATATACTAACAGCTTCACAACATGTTGATTGGTTTGGAACCTCTGAATCCTAACTGCTCATTTTCTTCTCTTGTCTTTGATTTCTATGTTTTATTCATGCAGAGTCAACAAGTTAGTTTTCTCTTCCTCTCTTCCCCTCTCGTTCTCTTCCTATCTTCTCTTCTTCTCAAAGGTATGATTTTTCTTCACTGTTTTAGAGGAGTTTTTATTTGTCGTTAATTTTTTTTTCTTTGTATAAAAACTGATTTGGAATTTGTGATGAAAAAATATGTTGGCTATTGTTTGTAAAAAAATCATGTGCTTTTATATTAGATACAATGAAACCCCAAAACATCTTTTTTTTTTTTTTTTTTTGTAAGACTAGAACAGTCTCTACAAATAGCAAGTTTATTCATATGTTTCTAGCAGTCTCAGAATTAATTTGTGTTTTCATTTTTCAGATCAGAAATTACTTGGAGAGATGCAAAATATGGTCAAAGAATTCATAAACTTTGTGCCTCAAGTTCTTTTATTTTTTAATATATGTAATCACAGTTAAAAAACTTTTTATTAATTCCTTTGCATATACTTTTGAGCTTTAACTCTCATTTATGAAATATATAATGTTATTCCATTCAATATGTGGTCGTGATTCAAAGGATAGTATATATAGTGTGTATTACATCTTCAAATGCGTGTACAAATATAATATTGATTATTCTTCAAATATGTCAAACCTTTTTTTTATTCACACGCATTAACTGTGATGAGAAATGCATATAACGTGTGATCTTATCTCATTATTAATCATAGGTTTTATTAGATATTAATTACACTTAAAATCTGCGATTTGAATATTTATTATAACAGGTACACAAAATCTATGACAAACCTTTCAACGATCGTTGGTGCATTGCAAAGCTCAAAGGTCGTTACACACAAACACTAAATTGTACCAAATTCTTTAGAATAATGGTAAGTCCAAGTATCGATTCACAGGGACAAATGTGAAATTAAACTAATTTAATTGTTAAATTTCTAAATTAATTTTGATCGAAGAAATGATTGATTCATAAACTAATCTAATAATAAATAAAATAAACTAAGAGATTAAACTATCAATTAAGAATGAAATTGGGATTACTGATTGTTGGAAAAACCTATGGTAATGAATTCCCCACTAGTTACATAAATAAGGTTTCAATTTAAAAATCAATTATGTTACGGTTCGAATCAAATAATACTTCACAACTACAAGCTCAAAGCATTGATCAAGAGAATTAACACATTCAATGTATAGGCACGAACCATCTCAAATAGTACGAGTCGTTCGCTCTAAACTAGGGTAGCAGCACGACTCATCCCTCGTAGTATGGCTTGTCTCATACCTTGAACATGAAAAAAAAGAAAATCATTGCATGGAAAGCATTCAACAATCACAGAAAGCAGAATACTTGAAGAAATAATGAAAAATATATTTCAAAACTTCTTGAATACCATACAACTGTTCAAACTATTATATTAAAGAAAACCAAAAAGAAAACCATATTTACTTGGTTAGGGTTTCATCAAAACTCTAGAAATAGAAGCCTAGCCACTCATGGAGGAGTAGGAAGATATAGAAGAAGCAGAAACCCCCATGAAAATTGATCTTCAAGCTTGAGAATCCCCTGTTTCCAAACCCTAGCCCCTCATCTCTTTTGGAATTTTTCAAACCCCTAATCCAGCCTTTTCTCTGTCCTTTTATACCTTTGCAATTTTTCCCACATTCAAAACATTAGGCACACTTCTCGAGGTACGGCTGCACGTGCGGGAAACTCCATTGCACATGCAGCGAGGGCTCCGCACGTGCGGGAATGGGCCTCCACAAGTGCGATTTCCTTAGGCTCTGTTTGGCTGTAATAGATGGGCCGCACGTACGGGAATGGTGCTCTGTACGTGCAAGAAGCATTTTTCTCTAAAACGTTAACATTTTTGCTCATGTATCCAACCTGATTGACATTAAACAGGCATAGGATATATAATTTGATAGGCAAGTAAAGTTAAGAGATCCTAGTTATTGGCCTTAGTGTTATACAATTCGGCCTCAATCAACATGTACATCTGAAAAACATTTTCAGCCACGTAGGGTGAGCATAAACCCAAGTAGAGAATATTTCAAAAACTAAATATTCTCCACCAGCATAAATGATTATGATGCAATACGTATATGCAATATGCCAAATGAATTTTCAAATCCATTTGATTTATCAACAAAACCCTTTTTTTCCAATTACCAAAACCTTACGTTTAATCAAAACGTTTTCCGAGTTCAAATCATCTGTTTGATCTAAAATCGCTTTCCAAAAACCAATCCAGGTATCTCAATACCAATCAGCAAATACATTGCTAAATCAAATGCGAATACATTGCTAAACAACAACAAATACATTGCTAAAACCTTTTTCAAAAACATCCTTTTAAGCCAAAATGATAATAAATAAATTTCCAAGGAAAGTGTTCATACGAGTAACTATACAAGTCACAAGGTCATTTTTACCGGTGCTAACCGGAAGGCTCGACACCTACTGCGCGGGTTTAGGTCTTTCACCATAGACACATAGGGCAACTTAATTCTGCTTTAACACCCCCTCATAGTTTTATCACTTTATTTACCTTTTTTCAATAGCACAATACATGTGATTCATAATATTGTTTTCCAAAAGAATGTAAATGTTCCAAAACCCCTTTCCAAGCAAACGGTTTTAAATTCCTAAAAAAAAAAAAAAAAATCCAATACATGCTCCATGATATGAATGATTTCAATTTGTCTAATCTACATGCAATTTCTAATACAAGACAATGCTATCCTCGACCCATAACCAAAATAGTTATCCCTATGCAATAATTATTAGATAACAATAGAAATATATTTTTCCAAAAGAGTAACATCATCCATTTTCAAAATCCCACTACCAAAATATCAATCCAACTCCCAAAACAATATCATTTAGGGTTTTTCTACAAATTGGGGCTTCTCCACTTTTAGAAATCCATATGCAATTTTGATTACCGAAAATAACTATAATAACAAAATCATAGCCCAACAACCCCCAACTTCACAAAACCCTCAAGCCCAAAATAACATTTCAAAATCAACCAAATGACTACCAAATATAAATAACAAAATACGCCACAAATACGCAACCGAACTCATATTGAGTTTAGGAAATAGACCCTACCTTTTGAAGCGAAGAGGAGAACTTGGAAAAACTCAAAGTCGATGAAACCACGAAACTCTTGGATCAAAAGAAATCCCTTGATGAGATCTACAACCTTTCTCAAGGGACCAAGGTGAAAAGATGTCTCTAACCAAGTAGATTTAGAGATATATGTAATAAAGGTTGAGTTTCTAAGGGAGAGAGAGAGAGAGAGAGAGAGAGAGTGAATGAGGAAAAGTGTGTTTGAGGTCTATTTATGGTGGTAGAATAATGGCCATAAAGTCAAAGAAAAGAATAAGTCAAAACCCTCAAAAAGTAGGGCCCAAAGCTGAACTAAAAATCTGGAAATAACTCACTGGGGTCGACCCTCAAAACAGTGGTGTCGACCCTCAAAAAGAAAATGCTGAGACACTAGTGTGTACAGTAGACAAGGGTCGACCTTGGGAACTCGTGCTATTGACCGTATAAACCAGTAGCAACACCTAGAACATCGCAGCAGCAGACAATGGTCGACCCCAGAGCCTGTGGTGTCGACCCCAAAAACAGTAGAGACACCAAGAGTAAGGCAACAAGGCGGTGTCGACCTCCAAGAAGACTAGTGTTGACACCAAAACAAATTTTATAAGTTCTCAAAGAACTTTTCAACGAAAACAAGCACGAACGAACAATCCCAACAAGTCTAAATCGAATTGTACTCCTCCAAAATCAAAATACAACAACTCCAAAGACTCCCAAAATAAAATAAAGGAATTAAATACACCTTACAAAAGCTTAAAGGATACAAGTGTTACAACCTCCCCACCTTAGGAAATTTCGTCCCCGAAATTGAAGAAACGCCAAAACCAAAAAGGCCACCTAACGGTACTGGTGAACACGACATCACCTCACACTTAGATCCATTTTGGGATAAGTTCCCGGATCTCGATCCAACTCCTTGGGGTCCCAAAGACATCCGAACACCAAGAATGATAAGAAAACCTCACAAATGACTCTTTGATCCACATAACTTCATGGTCTATGAGACAAGAAACAACAACCACCACAACAACAACAACAACAAGAACTCCACAGACTCAAAGACGTTATCTATGCCTCAACCACCGACAATACCCAAATTGCTACCGAGTGCTCAACGCTTGGACACAGAGAATAAGAAAGATACTTGCACACAAAGCTCCTAATCAACTCTCTCGTAGCACGAGAACATAAAACAAAACATGATTAACCTAACAACGATACGGCACACCTATGCTCGAAAATTCTATGTCTTTGCAAAAATAACATACAACACATAACTAGCAACTCAAGCAAGGTCAAAACACATCTTCCCAATACAAGATATAAGGCACCCCATTCAGGTTATAAAAAAAAAATCCTTATTTTCCCCATTTGTTTCAAAACACTTTGCTTTCCTAAAAAGTGTTCAAACTCGCACCATCATAACCCAAATACATTTTCAACCATCCACAACAAAACTTAGAGATTTTCAAATTGTTTTTTCGAAACCATAAGCGTTACTCATAACACCAAAATTAGTTTCATTTTCAAAATGTTGTTATTATTATTATTATTATTATTTATTTTTATTTTTTTGATTTGTTGGATTCCGCTTTTTATTAAACCAAAAACTTACATTTCAAACCAAAACCGTTTTAATTCAAGAAAACTACTCAAGGCCACAACACCAAAAAACAAAATTTTTGTTTTCCTCAAAATCATTCCTTAACGTTTCTCCGGTGATCCGCAACACAGTCACCCAACAAAACCCATCACAACCATGGTGATGCCACAATACCAAAACAAAACTTCCACCATGAGAATCCCTAGAAATTTCTAAAATGCCAGCAACACAATAACACGAGAAAGAAATTTCACACCCAGCAATCACATAATGACACAAAAACACAGTATAAGAGGAAAGTTCCCAACTGTAACCCCAAACCGGTTACCATAAACTCAGAAAAACTTCCCAACTGTCCATACAGGACTTAAATGCCACACCATGACGCTGTTCAATTACACAACCCTCAATTCCAACCTATTTCCAAGGTGACTATATGTCAATCAACACAAATACTAGCCAATCAACTATCCAACACCACTATCATGCACCAGTCTCCAAACACCGACATATCACTTAACTTCACATAACCCAACATCAACACCAAAACCTTGCCCAACCTTACTAACTCTGAAATGGAGTTCCATATACAACCTCACATGTTCGTTGAATCCTTCCGGATTCCTCAAAGTTAACCTACAGCACTCTGGTTCTCAATTCACCCATCATACATATACTTATGTGGCATGCGTATCCACACTTTACATTTGAGTCCAAAATGGACTTCTCAAGTTAAAATACAGCACACCCTCTCAAGGAAACGCATACACTAACATTTCACACCACGCACACAAGGACCGATAAGGTCAAAACAACTCTGACGGAGCACACTAATCACTCCACACAATCTTACTACTTCACTCAGAGTTCCACTATCCAAACCAAACCACAAACACCGACCAAAGTGACTCAGCACTACCGGACATTAGACCACTCTTAACAACACATTAAACACACTATTGCTACACTAAGGCAACCACCTAGGATAGTCCCATGACCAATCCCCTTCGATACATTATCGAACAACCTCTAACCATGCACCAGTACACACCACAAAAGCAAAACCTATTACTTACTACACAACATCTCACCCTTAACCCCAAATGGGTTATCTCAACACTAATGCTCTCACTCTGCCAATGTACTCACAATCTTGACCAAGTTCACAACAACGAGTTTCACATATTTATTCTCTTGTACCAAGCTAACTCGTAAAACCCTATCATGCTACAACGCCACCGACACCACGTAACAACCCAAACCGAACAACAAGTAAACACAACACCTCCATCCATCAGTGACCAATAAAGTCAACTCTTTAATCCACATTCTATCTTGTCACCCATTATACAAGTACAACCAAAACACTAAGTCCCCTAGTCAATCTACCAGTTGCTAATACTTACTAAACAATTACCCTGAACTTGTAACGCCCCAAAAATTGCGGCAGGATATATCTATTTATGCTACAAAACCTACCTGATACACAAACACATATGTATAGCTAACTATTCCATACATCCATTTCTATTAAATCCCAAATGCCAAATACATGCTATTCACATCTCAATGCCCCAGTTCCAATCCCAAGCATACATTTTACAACAAGTATGAAATGGAAGCCAACTAGATAATAATTGCCCTACAGGCTTACAAATTTATCCAAGAACATTCTTGGTTATACGCAATGGAGTTTCAACTCAACGCAAATACAGCCCTGGGCTTACATTCAACAAATAACAATAAAACAAAAATGAAGCCAAAGCTCCGAATCCTCCCAAGTCAATGCCTTGGCGGAGGCATAACACCTGTACGTGAAATGGTTTCCCTTATAGGGTGAGCCATAGCCCAGTAGAGATATACTACACAACATATGAAGCATGACAAAACTAAAGAGGAGTATGCTCACGCCATGCTCATGATAAAATAATTTATCTCTCTTTCTATAAAGCATGCAATGAGAAGATGCAACAACAGATATAAAACCATTTCCATTTTAAATCATATCTGTTACATGAATACAGGCTCTGTGAATCTCTAGGTGAGTGTTTGCAAGTAGGTCCTAATGCACTACCACTATCATTTTTATCAGTAAACTGGAAGGCTCGACACCTAACCGCGCTGTTTTACACCTCCTTCCAAGATTCACCAAGTATTCATCTTTTCGCAAACCAATACATTTCCAAACATTTCTCAAAAAACAGATACATTTCCAATGAAATGAATATAACGAAATGTCCAATGCAACAAATGAAGAATGTGGTTCAATTTACCTAAGTCTCATGCATTTCTACAACAATCATGACTATCCTCCACCGATAACCCAAAACAAATATTTCTAAACGGATATTTAAACAATTAAATTTCAAAAAAAAATTTGATAAATACAATCTATTCCACATCTCATCAAATATGAACAACTACACTAGTTTTCATATCACAATCACGTCTGGTAACCTCTCAAGGTCCATTTCTAACCGTATCGGCTTTATTCTAACAGATACATGAAACAAAATAATACCGTTAATGTCCAAGAAAACATCATTCTCTTTCCAAACTTATTCTCCAAGCATTATTCAACTATAACATCCTATTTTGATCAAAAGTCCCAAAAGTTAAACGTAATTCCTTTGTTTTCATTAAAAATGCTCTTTCGGTCGCAAACCGGTAAAAATTTCAAAACCGATCGAGTCGAAGTCCGTTTTTGTTCAAATTTTGAAACATAACTCTTTCATAACCTTACAAACATATTCCAAGTTTACACTTCTACAATTTGGGCATCAACTTTTTATTTTTCTCAAAATTTCTCTTTCAAGCAAATAAATCACAAATTTTTCAAAACTTCTAATTAAATTATATACAACTCTATGCTCCCTATAATCAAGTAAAAGTGCATAAAGAAGTGTAGAAAAAATCACTACCTCATGCTAGAAGAGGAAACAAGCAAAAAATCCTAATTCTCGATTTTGTCGAATTTCGATCTCCATTGGTCAAAATGTTGCTCTCGCCAAGCTCTTCATTTTGGCCTCAAGAACTAGGGTCTAAAACTTAATCAATTTTGGTGGATCAAAGGTTTTACATGATGAATGTCAAAGAAAAAAAAAATTAAAAATATGTGAGGGAGAGAGAACTGAGAGAGAGAGAGAGAGAGAGAGAGAGAGAGAGGATCCAAAGTGAGAGAGTGAGCAAGGCAGCTCTCTGGAAATTGTAAAGCAAAGCATGGCAAAGGGATGGACAACCCCACGTGGGGGTTTGTCTTTTTGTTTATTATTATTTTATTATTTTCAAATCAATACAAATATCTAACTTTACATATACATCAATATATATATATATATATCAATTAAAAGTATATTTCTATATCATTAATGACAAAAAGAATATAATATTTTCTCACCGCAAAATATCTTTCGTTTAATGGTATACACCATAAATATTCACAACTCTTTTATGGTAGTCAAATAATAATAATAAAACCACAATACTATTACATGGTCACTAACGGGTCACAATTCAATCAATTGGGTCCAAAATGAATGGAGTTTAATAATTTAAATAAATCCCCAACTAATTTATCTCAAATCATGGTCCGAACACCCAAAACTCAATTTTAAATTCTACGATAAATTAAACTGAACATCAATCAGTCCGTGAATTTTCATAAAATAAATAGTCATCATTAAATTCTGAAATTTTTATCCAATGTGCTAGACTCATATGGGAACAACATATAAAAATTTCATAATTTTTTGAGATCGGGAACTATTTTTAAAAAATACAAAACTGAACTATTTACGCACAAAATTTACACGGTAATCAAATTTGAAAATTTGCTCAATTAAATTATGCGCTGGCTATTTTAAAAAAAAAATTGGGTCGTTACAGCCTACCCTCCTTAAAGAAATTTCGTCCTCGAATTTAAATTTAGATAATGTAATACATTCTACAGTCACCCACAAACTCACTCAGATAACTACTAATGTATCAATAAAATTTCTTTAACTACTACATTAACAAGTCACATCAGTAACAAACCAAATCATGACATTTGCACAACAATTGATTATAAAACCCTTACTAGTATAAACCATTAAGTGATTCTTTTATCCATATCGATAACCCACAGCAACAAAATAAGATTTAATCCTTTAAGCATAACAAAATTTTGGCAAAACGACTCCCCGAAATACCAAGACACCATACCTTATTGGTGATAACCCAACTTCAACGAACTATCTCCATCGCCTAATGCACAATGGATCACAAGGCCAAAATAACTATCACTACTCCGAGACCTTAACAAAACAAAATAATAACTCTTCAAAAGCACTAACCACCAACTCTTATGAAACGTAATGTAATCATGCCAAACACACTACTCGAAAATTCTTAGCCACAACTTTAATTGCCCAACCAAGCAATTTCTGTATTATTTTTACCTATCCACTCTATTTCTTTCACTCGACGAACCGACTAACAGTTTACGCAAACTTCTCTACATCCTCCCACACAATTTCACTCCAATATAGAATTTACCCAAACGCTCACACAATGCACTTCGAGTCCACATAGAATTCATCAAGACTAGATACACATTCTAACAATACTAATGTATTCCCAACACGATTCTCATTCTTTAAAACCCAAGCCATGACACTAACTCCAAAGTTACAACACGATTCTACATCACACTAATATTACGATAACCCACGAGATCAAACCCAAATTGAACAACTCTTACTTTACCAACTCACTTATTGACAAGTATTATTACCACTATTGAGGCCAATTAGCGGAATATTCTATCTCTCACCCTAGAAGTGTCCCAAACCAATCACAATGAGACACTCGTAAAGATTGACACTGAAATGACTCTAAAATTCCCGAATCATTAACAAATTGATTAACCTCAAATTACAATAAAATCTCTCCAAAGGAAATTCAATGTACATCCCTTGCCAAAAGAAATAATTCTACACTTCTGATTCAGAATTCTAATTAAAATAATCTTTTCAGTACTTTAATCCAATCACTACGAAATCTGCTCTACACCTGAAAAATAAACAATTTAACTGGAGAAGTAATCCACCACAGCTTACTAAGGTACAAAAAAAAATAAAATTGAATCCTCATAAGTGCTCATATCACAAATAACAATACCAACTACCATATTAAACCCACCACGAAAAGCCTACACAACTCAAGACAAAAGGTTACACCAACAAATACTAGTTTTAGTTACTTTGAAATCTTCTATGAAGTCTCTAGTCAGCTCGCTTCTATCCAAATTCTAAAAGATATAACCACAAGTTATGATGCCACTCATTCACTTTTTAAAAAAATTTCTATGTCAACAACAGTCCTTCCATAACAATTTCTAAGACTAACAAAATAACGAAAGTACTTCATACCAATTTATTCTCCGATAAGGGGTCTGCCAAATAATTTCTTCTAAGGTAATATCACCACAAAACACGATGAAACAAAATTAAAATAAGGAATCATCCTCTATTAGGAAAAACTAAATACATTTTAATTAAGAAATCACTTACCACTTAAGGTCAAATACACTCATCAAATTGAACTCAATGGTAATATTAGACCAGCATACCAATAGCACAAATTCTTGCCACACTTATAGCAAAATGAAGGATCAATATAAGGGGTTCACAACTCTTACACCAAGGATATAAAACAATCTTATAGTAAAAGGACAAGGGATACAAAAATAATCTCTATTTCCATTACATGAACCACACCATCACGACACACCCTAAATTTAACCCAAAACACTCTCCTATACCTTCCATCTTCACAATTTCTAACTCATACATAAAAGTAACTGTAAAAGTTAACATCAATCACTCTCGATGGTCAAGCATAAATTCCCATGGAAATACTCAAATTACCACCCTACTAATTATCTTAAAGCACCTAGTTTAGAATTATAATATCCTCACAAAGTAATCTTAAAAATTTCCTCTAAGAACATTGGTTGCTAACACAACTCCATAATATCTATCACATCATGTCCCTCTACACTCATTTATTGTACTTGAGAACATCAACAACTAACTCTGAGACAATGGACTCCACCAATCTCGAAGGCACTCGGAACTCGCCTATATGTTCTAAAATATCGACTCACAAGTCAATATTGTTACTACTAAAAATCCCATCAAACGACGCAACCCAAATCAAATTTAATCTCATTCCGATCTATCTCAAAATTATTTTTCCTCATTTTCCCTCTTAGGATTTGCAGTAAAATTATGAATAAAACAAACTCTCTAAGAAACACATTTCTTACTACACGCTGTAATTTTTATCATGCTAAGACCACGTTTATTCCCAAACACATATAAAATAATTGGCCTAAGGCCCATCATTAACCTCACAAGTAGTCCATCAAGCAAGTGAAACAATCCAATTATAACTAACTTCGTCTATCTCAAGAAAATTTAGAACTAGTTTTACGTGTTCTAATGTCAACAATCCAAAGCATATTATCTTAGATTACTTTAACCATTATTAAAGTCACAACCAAACCAAACCAAACTATTAGAATAAGGTTAATCTCTAACTCACTCTACTTCTAAGATTTTTTTTTCCATCTAGTCCACTTCTACAAACTTGATATAAAATTGAAAAATAATTAACTCCTCATAACAACAAACCAGTCGCTACACAATACAAAGTCTATTATTTTAAGGTCACATTTACACCCACAATCATACAAATCGGTTAACCTACGCTTTAATACTAATTCCACAACATCTTGACCAATCATCCCGGCCATATTACTCTAGCTTACACCTTCTTCTTGGGGAAAAGGTATCCTCCTACATGAGAACATCCCGGGCACCCCAAGTGCCTCTATTACGGCCTCTCCCGCTTTATGACATCTTATATAAGAGACAGGATTTAGCTCAGAAGTAAGTACTCTGCACTAGTTCTAACACGCTGCATACGGATTAAACATAAACCTACACATGTATCTATCTACATCACATAAGGCAAACCATATAAGCACATAGTCACATAGAGCACATACGAGTTACCCCTCCAAGATATTGACTCGTTCCACAAACAATCAAAGACTTCCAGATAGAAATAGCATTGATCAGTTGCTTTTCTAAAAGGACCTCAAAGAATTTCATGGACTCAAATCACATCTCAGAAGTTTAACCGTATACCCACATAGTCACATAAACATGTTATCACATAACACATAAGCTATGCAACCTGGAACACTACGTGAGCCAAAACATGACCCATCTTCGAAAACAATCACCTCCTCACCATCATTCCAAACCTCGACCAATAAACAGTAAACCACTGTGACCCTACACATAGGTCACGCACCAATCATGGGTTACATACCTGACCAACCCTTTCGAAAACATCTCTTAACTTAACTACAATTGAGGTATACATCTCTCGCATCCCAAATATAATAAAGGAATTCTAGAACTTAGGAAACGTCCGCAGTACCACTGTCAGAAATACAACACAAGTTGTTCAGAACACACCACCCACCAAACACTAACAACTAATACTACAATAAGGGACTAACATCTCTTTACAAGAAACGACCACCAGATAATATTAAGATTCGCTAACATTACCTACCATTAAGGTACAAATCTATACCCAATGAAACCATACGCTATTCTTAAAACACAAGTAATCCTAAGTCTCTCTATACCCAAGATAAAGTAATATTCCACCTTTGCATACATCCCTACACTACACTGTACTAGTTTACTAGGTCCATCCTAGGCCAGCCCACCATGACAACTTGTCGCCAAAACACTAACTCAAAACCAATCACACCATCCACAATCTCCTAACACACCTCGTGCCTTACTGAATTGCCCATAACAACAATAACTCTACCTGGTATTCAACCAATTGCCTCACCCAACTACAGGAAACAACCACACCTATTCCAACCAATCATACATCATCTACAATAAACAACTCATAGCCTAAACTGCCCAACTAACTTCACCAACCCTGAGGGAAGTCAAACCACAACACTACATTCTAACCAACCACACCTTACAACATGGATTTCTAGGCTACCAACACCGAAGTCAGATCCATACACCACCACTACCAACACACCTAACTCTCCGTGTTCCAGAAATTCTGACACCACCTACATCCCTTACACCTGACCAATCGAATTATGACTAACTACAAAATCGTACTAGTCCAAAGATTACCAACCAACACCAAACATACACGATACCACCTAAATGAGCATCAGAACTCAACCCTCACATGAAGTCACAAAGGCCTCGAAAACACTACTGTCACTCAAAAACATACTAACCGTGTCACGACCCAAACCCGCCCCTATAGGTTTAGCATCATAACCGGCCAGTAATCGTGGGATTGCCCAAGGCCTCTGAACAGATTAACTCAATAATAAGGGGCTGCGGAAGTAGATATATAAAACATACATAGTCTATAGAGTTGTGCAGACATACATAGGACAACAATTTTAAACTTATATACATAAACCCACATATGACATCATATACATATCCATTTTACATCGTCTTTAATCATATACCACAAAAGAACTGGTCTAAAAGCAAACAAAAGTCATAAGCTGGATTCTGATTCACAAAACTCGATCAGTGGCATTTTGGAAACCTCATCGAGAGGCACTGTGGTTGGCTAGACTAAACTGACCTCTAGGCAACAGCTTAGGCCTTATCACGCGCCTGGTCACCTACATACATAAATAATATAGTGAGTTAGAGCCTAGTGAATAATAACAGAGTAAAGATTTTAATGAATAATGCCATAACAGATCCAAAAGTTAGATTTCGAATTTCAAAACATAATCATACTCATATTCGTATCGAAAATTAAGTCACACTCATATTCATATTCCATTCATGTGTGGTACATCCGTTAGCATTAACAAATCACATTCGTCATTCATATCAAGTTCCATAATGGAACCTCCGGTAGTGAGTATCTTATCACATAAGTAGGCCACAATATTGTTTCCCCCGGGCGAGGGCCTATGACTATAGGCACAGTATTCTTTCCCCTGGACGAGGGCCTTTGCTAAGGATACCACAAATACATTTCATAGAATTGGGCATTCATTCACTATTCATAAAATAACATTTCATAAAACTGTTCATAGCTTATCATTCTACAAATACTTGTAAATACTTATAATCAATCATAGCTTTATATAGTTATTACTCATAGATAGCTTCAATAGCAGACAAAATGGATCAAATAGCTCATGGCGCATGACCTACACAAATATAACAGATACACATATTGAAACACACACTCAGATAGTACTTAACTTATTTCGTTTCATTCTTAGTGTGTTTCTAGCCTTTATCCTCATATTATGTCTTAATTAGGGCTCAGGAATGCCCAAGATACAATGAGGATGCCAAAATGTACTTCAGAGCACTTAGCCAAATTGTCAAAAACAGGGCAGTTCGCTCGAGCGCAACATTGGTCCCTTGAGCGGTCTGCAAAAGTACTGGTTGCATGAATTTTTTGCTCGACGGTCGCTCGACGGTCACTCGAGCGTAAGACTGAACAAAAAAAGGTCTCCGCTTAAGCGCAGCTTCGATCGCTCGAGCGGTTTGTAAAAGTCTGTAAAACTTCTGGGAGCTCTCATTTCACGCTTGAGCGCAACGTCAGTCGCTCGAGCGGAAGGTCAAGAAAATAATGGTGGTCGCTCGAGCGCAGATTCTGCCTCTCGAGCCAACCCCCAAACTCTACAAAAGTACTAGGAGCTCGCATTCTCCGCTCGAGCGGAGAATGCAAATTCTGGAATTTCTAGATTGTAGATTCAAGTTCAAAATTGAATTCTAAAGCTTCAAAACCCAACCTTTTGGGCCAACACTTGGTATAATAGTAAGAAACTCATAGTAAGTGAAGAATTAGAAACCATTTCGCAAAATCAAGCCCAAATGCTTTGTCAGTTGTACCAAAACTTAACTTGAAATGTAGAAAACATAACACGCATGGGTTGACATGAACTTCAACATTCCAAAACATGATCAAATGACATAAAATGACATGAAACTTGATGAATTCCCAAAACTAAGGTGAAATAATAACATGCATGAGGAAATTCTTGGGAAAACAACTTCAAAATGCTATAAAATATGCATGCATGCATGATTTGAGTTTTAACTCTTCAATTTTAGCTCAATTCTTGTGATTCATCTCCCAATTCACTTGAATTCTAACATTAGCTATCTCAATTACATAACTAAAGGGTTGAGTTCTTACCTTAGCTTCTCAATTGTACTCTAGATGGCCAATTGTTTGAGTTTCCAAGCCAAAACCTCCAAGTTCTTCTAACTTCCTACAATCCTCAAGTTGAATTCAAGTCTCTCTCTCTCTCTCTCTCTCTCACACACACACACACACACACACCCATTTGAGCTCAAAAGATGAGGGAATAAAGGTGCATCTCATGACTCTAAGTCAACAAGTTGCCTTATATAGGCTTGATTAGTGGGCTTAATTAAGCTAGGCTTAAGTTAACTAATTTGCATTATTTTATTCTAATTATTTGGTTCTAAATCGAATTTCATTTGAACCTACCATAATGTTCTAAAAATTCCAAATAACACATAGCCTAAGTCAATTTTGTGTTCAGATGCTGATAAGGCCTTCAATTCGCAGAACACAACAGAAACACAAACATATATTTCTACGATAGACAAATATAAATACAAATAATACAACACACATGCAATTAATTTAGAATTTCATCTTAATTACTTATTAGGCATATTTAATCATGGATTATAGGCTAATCACCGGTCAGGATTGTTATAAACCGCCACAAAGGCAATTAATGTTAATTCACAACCAACGCTAATATATAATCGATATAGCACACACCGAGGTACCCACTCCGAGTTCACTACTTATTTCCAGATGTCTCTATAACAGAGAGAATACCCACAACCTAGGATACATAACACTGGTACCCTTTCCCAAAATACTAACACAATCACATAACAATTATTCGAACAACCACATTAAGATTCCACTCAAATCACACATCACCTACCATATAACACATAACACATAACACATAATTGTGCTAAGTCTACAAAGATAGTTATCCATTCCAGCACTCACTTAGATTTCCCATTAGAAACAACGTTGATCAAGCGCGTTTCCAACAAGACCTTCAAGTTAGTCAACTAGACGCCGAATAATATCTATGAGTTTTAACACCATACCCACATAAAATGCAACACATAAGTATGTTATCACTTAGCACACAACATACAAATGTCCTCACAAAGCATGATAAACCCACTATGGCTATACACTTCCCATGAGCCCAAGGTTTTCAAACCTGGTTAGCTCTGATACCAAGTTGTCACACCCTGGATTTACATGGTCTAACTCACATGAATAAACCACCTAACGATGAACAATAGATAACAACTCTCATGCAAATGAATATAGTATGGTCATACAATACATGTGTTTATCCGATTTCATACATTCCTATGTACAACATCTAAGTTGAATGGATGTTCTGTAACTAAAACATACACGGGTGTTATAAATTAAATTGAATGCCCTGAGGCTTACATCATACACAAAGAGTGTAGCCCATACAAGAATGGCACACGGCCAATAAATAACATAAATGGTACATGGTCTACAAATAACTAAACCACCCTACATGGTTCCAAACACAACTTCACGTCACAGTCCACATCCACACATGTACACCTGAAAAACATTTTCAGCCATGTAGGGTGAGCATAAAGCCTAGTAGAAAATATTTCAAAAACTAAACATGTTCCACCAGCATAAATGATCAAGATGCAATACATATATACAATATGCCCAAATGCATTTTCAAATCCATTTGACTTCTGAACAAAATCATTTCTTTCCAATTACCAAAACCTTACATTTAATCATAACATTTTCCGAGTTCAAATCATTTATTTGATATAAAATCCCTTTTCCAAAAACCGATCCAGGTACCTCAATACCAACCAACAAACACATTGCTAAATCAAATGCAACTACATCGCTAAACAACAGCAAATACATTGCTAAAACCTTTTCAAAAACATCCTTTCAAGCCAAAACGATAATAAATAAAATGGGTAAATCTCTAGGGCCAGTGTTCATCTGCTTTAACACCCTCTCATAGCTTTACCACTTTATTTACCTTTTTCCAATAGCACAATACATGTGATTCAAAATATTGTTTTCCAAAACAATGTAAATGTTCCAAAACATAATACGAGAATTTCCAAAACCCCTTTCCAAACATACGGTTCTAAATTCCAAAAAAAAAAAAACAATAATAAAAAAAATCCATTACATGCTCCATGATATGAATGATTTCAATTTACCTAATCCACATGCAATTCCTAACACACGACAATGCTATCCTCCATCGATAGCCAAAACAATTATCTCTAATGCAATAATTATTCGATAACAATACAGATATATTTTTCCAAAAGAGTAACAACACCCATTTTCAAAATCCCAAAACCATTTCCTTTCCATCTCTTTCCAACCAAACCATTTACCAAAATATCAATCCAACTCCCAAAACAATATCATTTAAGGTTTTTCTACAAATTGGAGCTTCTCCACTTTTAGAAATTCATATGCAATTTTGATTACCGAAAATAACTGTGGTAGCAAAATCATAGCCTAACAATGCCCAACTTCACAAAATCCTCAAGCCCAAAATAAAATTTCAAAATGAACCAAATGACTACCAAATATAAATAACAAAACATGCCACAAATATGCTACTGAATTCATATTGAGTTTAGGAAATAGACCATACCTCTTGAAGCGAAGAGGAGAACTCGAAAAAACTCAAAGTTGATAAAATCATGAAACTCTTGGATCAAAAGAAAACCCTTGATGAAATCTACAACCTTTCTCAAAGGACAAGGTGAAAAGATGTCTCTAACCAAGTAGATCTAGAGATCTATGTAAGAAAAGTTGAGTTTCTAAGAGAAAGAGAGATAGATAGATAGAGAGAGAGAGAGAGATTCATGTTTTAAAGAGGGAGAGAGATAGGGGAAAAAAGAAAAAGTGAACGAGAAAAAGTGTGTTTGAGGTCTATTTATAGTGGTAGAATAATAGCCCTAAAGTCAAAGAAAAGAATAAGTCAAAACCCCCAAAAAGTAGGGCCCAAAGCCGAACCATAAATTTGGAAATAATTCACCGGGGTTGACCCTCAAGACAGTGGTGTCAACCCTTAAGAAGAAAATGCTAAGATACTAATGTGTGCAGTAAAGATAGGTCGACCCTGGGAACCCGTGGTGTCGACCCTATATACCAGTAGCAACACCCAGAACATAGCAGCAGACAAGGATTGACCCCAGAGCTCGTGGTGTCGAGCCCGAAAAATAGTAAAGACACCAAGAGTAAGGCAGCAAGGCGGTGTCGACCCCTAGGAAGACTAGTGTCTACACCATAACAAATTTTCCACGTTCCGAAGGAACTTTTCAACGAAAACAAGTGTAAATGAACAATCCCAACAAGTCTAAATCGAACTGTACTCCTCCAAAACCAAATACAACAACTCCAAAGACTCCCAAAATGAAAATAAAGGAATTAAATACACCCTCCAAAAGCTTGAAGGATACAAGTGTTACAACTGGCAATAGAATTACACAACAAGAAGTTACTTCTCACTATCGTAGGTGTTGGCAACAAATCTGGCGTGGTAATAGTATGCACACGCCTTGTAGGTCTCTACTCTACCTGTTCACCCCTCGGAGCATTAGCTTGAAGCACTGACTGAGTTGAAAAGGCTCCCTGATTAGCCTTCGAGGCATGTGCTGACGGTGTAGGCTGATAGCTTCATGTCTGCCTTGAACCAAATGCATTAGATGTGCCACCTGACTGAAAGAAAAACCTCATCACATGCCCCGACTACCCACACTAATAACAGGTCGGCGGTTGTCCTCTCCCCTGACTCTACCTCTGAGGACAAGCTGAAGACGATACAGACTGCTGCCATCCTTCCTTCTACGGGCAAACTAAAGACTTGTGGCCCAACCGACCACACTTGAAACAAGTGATCCCACCTTGACCACCTCTCATTGACCCAAAACTCAGTATAAGAAAAGTGGATCTAGACTGTGCTCCTAAGATTGCTGTGAGTTGGAACTCCTCTGCTTCTTGCTATCCTGAGTCTCTCCCTAAACCTCCTGACTCCTCTGCTTAGAGCCCCTCATATGTTCCTCCTTCGATTGAACCACGGTCTCAAGATGAGCCGCCGTTATCATAAGCAAGTTAGGACTTAGGTACGAGAGGGGAAGGTTATGAATTGAGCACCCCCGCTTGCCTGATCAAAGATTGGCCTTTACTAATCATGATATGAATCTTATATACATTATATGCTCTTGTTATGATTTATTAGGCTAGCATTACTATGTGATGCGCAAACACACAAGTGTAGACTAATTTTGCAAGAATTGAAACACTTGATTCATGTTTGTTTTAAAAATTGTTTCGAAATATGTACCACTTGAAAAAGTGATCGCATATGAACATTACTCAAATTATTCCAATTCAAGCAACAAGCCTTCATCCACAGGCATTCAAGCAATTATAGCACTTTAGCAATTAGCCTCATGGCAACATCAACACTCATGCAATATGCTAAAGTGAGTAAAGGCTCACCTAGTACTCCAACCAAAAAGAAATGATAAAGTTAGAAAGATGCATGATCTTAACTATGCAATATGATTAATGCAACACATGCAATATGGAATTACAAGGCTCGGCTACTAATTATGAAGCAAGTAAATAGCATGCGGTCTAAGCACGTATTCAAAGAAGTATTTAAACTAACAATGCAGTTAGAATGATGAACCGAGCCTCGATGCATGCAATACAAGTGGATGCAAAACATGGAGAATGCTAAACAAAACATGATGTCTCTAAACTAACCATCATAAGCTAGTAAATATAAAGGAGAAAGATGTGCGGTTGGAAGACATACACATTATTACAACATTACGCTCTCACAAAGGAGAGTCCAAATAAACTAACTAGCTAACTAAGCTAATTATTACAAAACAAATAAAATTAGCTGAACTACTTAACTAATTATTACAACAACAAATGAATTAATTAACTAACTATTCTAGCTAATCAAATTACAACAATTTACCAAATTCAACTAGCTATAACTAATTAATTACAACAAATATTTAAGCTAAATATTTAAACTAGACATGCTCGATATGCGAGGAATGCTCATGCACGTACTTGGTTTCCACTCGAAAAGGCCACTGTTTTGCTTCCAGAAGGTCTCTGTTGTACAGCAGAACACTTACACTTTTGTCCACCTCCATAATAGCTCTACTCTGCTCAAAAAACACACTGCTGGATTTTCCATTAGTGGCCGACTGGCTAGGAGTGAGGGCCTGCCGGCCATGGAAAGTGGCATGTCGGCCACTGCTGCAGGGTTCATCTTGCTGCAACAGAGAACAAATAGAGTATGCACAGGGTATTCTCAAGGGTTGTCTACACAACTCACCCCTCCTTATCATCAAACAGCTCAAAGGAGGGACAAAACTTGGTCCACAAACCACCAACTCAAGCAATTTCATTTCATGATGGCTTATGAACCAAAATGTGGAAGTTCAATAAATGCAATAACACAAGACTCAAAACCCCCTCCCTATCATGGATTGATCAAAGGAAGTGGTTGACCTTGGAGACTTAAATCATTTCATCACTAGCAAGTTTGAAATGACCCAAGTTTCCATGTGTTCAATTAACGTCTGATTGAACACAACACTTTTTATTATCTTGCACCTTTTTTTAGCCTCAATTTTATTACTTCATTTTAGATTACCATCCATTCTTTATTAAATTGAGTCCAAAGGTGAATTTAAGCCCTCTAATGGAAAGAGGGCTCAAACCAAAAGTTGTTTTGGGCATGAAAGAGATATCATACCGTTAGTAATGAACCCCCAAAGGGATTAAACCATTGAGCATGACATCTCAATCTCATGCTTAAACAAACAAGTTTGAAACCACTTTCAAAGCCAAAAAAAAAAACCAAGGAAGGAGATTGCAGAGGTGATTAAGAGTGATCACGAGTGTAGAAAGCCATAAATAAATGCAATCAACTCAAATAAGGTGTCTAAGGCCTAGAACACCAAACTTATGAGGACAATTATACTATAAGCATGCAAAACAAAGCTCAAATGCAACTATCAACAAAAAATAGTGCTAAAACAGTATAAAAACAGTCCTAAAACATGCTAGAATTAAGACCAAAAAAAAAAACTAGATTAATATGCTAAAACATGGCACAAGCTAGACTAGTAAGCAAGACACAAGGAAGGGAGGCTAACCCCTCCAAATTTGGACTTCAAAAGATGATTTTGGCCACTTAAATAATTCTGAAAAACAGTGTTTAAAAGCTCAAAAAAAGATAATGCAAAGGTGGGAAACACAAGGGTAAAGGCCTTTAAAGCAAGGTGTAAAGAAGGGTAGACCACCCCTCAACCTTTCAGCCCAAAATTTCAGAGTTTAGACAGTTCAAAAACAACCCAAAAACAGTACAAAAATGTGTTGGAATGAAGACAAAAGTAGCTAAAATAATAAGCTAAAACATAGAGCAATTTAAGCAAAAAAAAAAGCCAAAGGAGAGGAACCCCTCCATTTTTGGGACTTCAAAACCACTTTTTTAGCCTCTGAAAATTGGTGGTAAAAAGCTCAAAAAAAGTTGATGAAGAGATGGGAAACACAAGTGTAAAGGCTTAGAGAACATGTAATGCCCCAAATTTCTTGCCCAAATGATAATACAACAATCATGGCTCTTTCAAGGAAAACCGACTATAAATCTCCAAACTTACATTACATGATGCAATAGTTCTTCAAGCAACAATATATTAATCCAACAAGTAAATAAACAAATAAATACCCCCAAGGGTCTACAAGTTTCCAATGCTTGAGCCTGGTTACACAAAACAGTTATTCAAACCCACACACATACAGCCCTTGGCTTACACACAGTCACAGCAAAATGAGAGTCTCATACTCTCAACACACATTTCCTTGCCTTTAGTTAGGCGGCATCACCACATCTTTTCCTGCACAAAAATCCTGTAGGGTGAGCATAAAGCCCAGTAGGAAATTCTTAACAAAGTATATACATTTTATACAAGTCTCAAGAGATGAAATGCACATGCAATGCTATGCCCTTTTGAAAGAAAATCACATTTTCATCTTTGAAAACCATCATGCTCAATGATGTCATGCAATTTCAATTCTTCAAAACTTAACAATTCATTTCAAGAGCGGTAAATACGACTCTGGTAATCCCTAGGTCGGTGTCTGCAAGTAGACTATACAAGTACTACCAAATTGTCATTTTTACCAGTATTAACTGGAAGGCTCGACACCTATCCGCGTGGGTTTTCGGTCTTTCACCCCGGACTCTCAGGCCAACTTATTCAATATCATCTACACCACCTATCAAGACTTACCAACGTATTTACCCCAAAACCATTTCATGAAAACTTGTTTCTCAACATTCTTTTCTCAATGCAAGTTTTCAAATCAACTTTCAAAGTTTAATGTAATCAAATGAATTGTTATGCCAATAACACAAGATGAATATAAATACTTTTATTCCAATTCATCATCGAAGGAATAACACAATTCCCTCTTCTCAAGTATCCTCAACAATTAGTCATTTTAAGACTATTTCAACGTTTTGAACAATAATTTTCAAAATGAATAACAATTCTCATATTCCCTAAAATTCATCATTTATATAAATATAAATAAGAAATTTTCCAAACATCCATTTATTTTGACACACAAAATAAATACAAAATATCATTCATGGATTTTCAGTCTCTTTTAAAAAAATTCGCAAATTCTAGGTTTCCTCACCAAAACTATACAACTCAAATCCTTTGAAAGAAAACTTTCCAAAATCATATTTTCTTCAATCAACGAAGATCAAAATCCATAATATCATTTTAAAAGAACAAGAGACAAACTCATTTTCCAAATCGCTCAACTTCTTGAATCAACAATCAATTTTCAAAGCTATCGAAAGATGATTTCGAAAATCATATAGATCTTGCAAAAATGTATATATAACTCTAAGAAAATCCCTACCTTAAGTTTTGAAGAAGAAATGAGATGAAACCCGCAAAATCAATGGTATTGAAACTCGATCTTCACCGCACACAATGAAGCCCTCGAGATGATAACCAACTGTGGTGAAGAACTTAGGTCTAAATCCCAATGGATTTGGAGAAATCAAAGAGAGAAGATGACTTCTAGAGAGAGAAGCTCCCGATCTGGAATTCTGGAGAGTTTTAGAAAGAGAGAGGATAAAAAAAAGTGATCTGAAATATAAGATTCACGAACTGATATAACATGGTCCGCAGAGCGTGGAAAGCCACCTAGCTGCGAGGCAAACTTCTCAAAAGCAACTTAACCTGCATTTTGTACTTGTTGCCCCTCGACCTGCAGGGCGCTGCCTTCGGACCCTCCAAGGGGCGTTGCCCCCTCGACCCCCACGAGCTGACCGGGTAGCTCGATCCCTGACCGGCCCAGTCGAAGTGGCAAAACATGAAAGAAAGATCGAAACCAAGATCGCTACAGAACAAGGTTCAAAAAAGGGTGTTTAACCCCTCTATCTTTAATAGCCTTAAACCACAAGCTTCAGCCCATAAAAATACTTGAAAAACACTTCAAAATCAGTAAGAAAATATATAAAAGAAGTGGTGTAGAGATAGTACAAAAGCAAGAAAATGTATACCTCTTGAAAAGGAATGCTTCTTTGAGTTATAAACCACTAATTTCACACTCTCAAGTATTTCAATAGCTCAAATTCAAGCTCAAATCACTTCAACAAGAAGCTCTCTAGGTTTGGTTTAGAGTGCTTGGGCAAAGGCTATGCAAGTTACAAGAGAGAGAGAGAGAGAATTATAGAGAGAAAGGATATTTTTTGAAATTGTTTCCTCACTCCTAAATGTTTCTAACCTTGAAAGCATGAAGAGAGGTCCTCTATATATAGAAAACATGAGCCTTAGGTCAAAAATATCTAAAAAGGACAACTGGAGCTTTGTGGAAACAACTGGCAAAAATATCTGGGTTTTACACTGGTGGCCAGCTAGTGGCCGACCAGCCAGAAGTGTAAATTTCCAGCTACCAATGGTGTCCGGTCGGCCATCTGCCGGCCACCAAAAATCTGCTTCTAGGCCCGACTTCAAACGGGCATATCTCTCATCCGAACTCAGGTTTAGGTCATTCTTGAGTCCAAATTGAAGCTTCGGAAGTCTACTTTCCAATGGTGGTAGCCTCACATTAAATTCTAATTGTGCAAAGAGATATGCCTATTTTAGTGAAGGTTGCTCAGTTTTGTCTTAATCGGATTGATGCCTAACTTCAAACAGCCATATCACCCTCATCCGGACTCGGCTTTAGGAGATTCTTAAGTCTAAAATGAAGCCCCAGAAGTCTACTTTCCAATGGTGGTGGCCTTACAACTAAAGTCTAAGTGTACAAGAAGATAGGGCTGATTTAGTATAGGCTGCTCAGTTCTCTCTCAACAGTTTCAAGCCCAACTTCTCCCCAACTAGTTTTCTTCCCTCTCCTCCAATTTTCTTCAACTCCAAACCTATAAATAAGAGGTTTTAAAGATTTTTTTCAAAGAGTTCACCTCTCTTCTATTTATTTTCACTTTGTCCTTACTTAGTTTACCGAAAAGTGCAGCATTTAACAGCATGCGAGCCTCGGAACATCGTAGAAACATTTGGAAAAAATATTTTGAAAAAGAGGGTTTTGAGGTCTAAAATGATTTTGGTCAAAATTGTTTTGGTCCAAAATAAGGTGTAAAGTTGGAATTTAGAAGCTCTTCTTGCTGAAGAAATCGAACATTTGCACAGCGTAACTTTCGTCATCGAATGATCAATCAGTGGCGCACAAGTCTTAAGGGCGGTCAAAAATTGGATGTTTACAAATATACATTTTCAATGTGTCAAGTATGTAACAATGCTCAACGCAAATGGATGAGAAATTAGTTTCAATTCTCTTAATTCTCATGCAATTTTTACAACAATTATAGCAATCCTCCACTGATAGCCTAAGAGAGATATCTCTAAATAGATAGATAATTTCCAATAAAGATAAACTTTCCAAAATTTCAAGATGGGAGTAATAATGCATATCCAACTCCACCACCACCATCATCATCATCATTCCAATTCCATAAAATCCAACATCATTTCCATTTCCTCTTTACAAAATCAAGTATTCACATTTTAGGGAAAAATCCCATGTATTCACATTTTAGGGCAAAATCCCTTTTCTTTTTTTTTTTTATCAATCAATTCCAAGGATAAAATCCACCATTTTATCATCACTCAACCGCATTTACAAACCCACAATCATTTCCAAGAAACCATTTTGATAACCCCTCTTTTGATTTCAAAACCAAAACCCTTATGTTTATCCAAAAATCCCCAAATCACAATGTTGTTTAGAAAATCAATTAACCGATTTAAAAACCATACAAAAGTGTGGAGAAATCCCTACCTCAAAGCTAGAAGACAAGGGAGAGAGTGGAGAAACTGCGATGAAGCTGAAAACCAACTTTGTTCTGATTAAAATGAAGCTCTAGGTGAGCTCTATCTTTTTATCAAAGTGGCTAGGGTGTAGAGATCAATGGATTAAGAGTATTTGAAGGTTGAAAATGAGTTTTAGAGAGAGAAGGTCTAGATTTAGGGTTTTGAAATATTTAGATATATATATATATATATGAAAAAGTGACTCAAAATGTGGCTGTTATGAACTGATATATGCGCAGATCGCTCGACCAACCAAAACACCGCTCAAGTAAACAAAGTGACAGCACGAGCGAAGAACACCACTTCCTAATACTTTTGCAAACAAAGGCTAACCGCTTGAGCGCAAGAAAGATCGCTCGAGCCAAGACTGTTAAAGCATAAGAAACATCGCTCGAACGAAAAAAGCATCCTCCCAGTACTTTTGCAGACCTGCAAATATACTAGATGTTCTCAAAGACCACTCGAGCGACCAAAGGACCGCTCAAGCGAACTAACCAAAATCTGAACAACAGTTCCATTGAAAAACGAACTCTTGACCTGTTTCAAATGCAACAAAGACATCCAAACAACCAAACTCAATCAAGAATAAGATGAATAAGGATATGAACAACCAAATAAGATAAGGAATCCCAGATCCAAAACAATAAACGGGTTAGATCTAAACCGGAATCATTATAAAATAAGTACACTTATTTAGTGGATACCAAGAAAATTTGATAGTTATAGTTAGCAAAAATAAGTACAAAAAATGGTAAATATTATGGTAAATATTATAAATATTAACAATTAAAATCATAAATTTTTTCATCATTGTGTAATAATTTTTCAAAACCCACCCTAAATGATAATTTTCCCAAATAATTACACCCTTCCATATTTGAAATTATTTTTTGTCAAATACCTTGACTTGTAGTTGTGATTTTTCTTTTTTATTTTGTTTTTGGAAATTAGATGGACACAAATTAACATAAACAATCATAGCTGTTAAATAAGCTAGCTATCCCACATTTTGGTTTGGACATTTCGGTGATGATAATAATGTTTTGATAGAAATGGTGATCAATATTAACTGTCAATTCTGCTCCT
Organism: Camellia japonica; assembly: GCA_030407325.1. Lineage (NCBI taxonomy): Eukaryota > Viridiplantae > Streptophyta > Magnoliopsida > Ericales > Theaceae > Camellia > Camellia japonica. Next base: position 160,281,248 of record JAPPVO010000036.1, read on the forward strand.
TTATCAAAACTGTTTTCCAGATTTGAACACGAAGGCTGCCCAAATCATTACAACGAAGCCAACAGATTTCCATTTCCAAGACTTTGATGGATAAGCTTATGAAAATAAAATTATCTAACAATATTAAAATCTAGACTTAAGTTTCTCTCTAGTTTAAAATCAAACTGAAGCATACTTTACAGAGTTCATATCGATAATTCGAACTGTTAATTTATTTTTAATTCGCTGAATCAACAGAGGTTGGTTTGTTTGGTATCATTTTTCTTTTATGTTTCCTGTGTGAGTGAATTTCTGACCACACTGCCAACTCAATATTCAGCTGGAGAACACTGGCAAAATAGGATAAGCCCGAACGACCTGCAACAGAAAGAAGAGATTCTGGTGGTGGTTCGTCCACCCGGGGGCACTCCGATGATTAAGTCAGTAATCAAATATCTCTCAAAGATAATCAATAGTGATTAACTCACTGTTCTGAATATAAATTGCGTACCTTAGACCCATGGGGGTGCCTCTCTTTTATAGCCTACTCAATCCTAGTCCCAATAGAAGCCTAGCTTCAATGGACTTCTGTTCAGTGCTTATCTTGGACTTCCCAATAGATAAAGATAAACTTCCTAAGAGCTTTATCCTTATCCAGGCTGAAATCCTTCCTCATTCTAGGACTCTTGTCCCTTATCCGCTTATCCCGGATTCCGATATCTTCGGAGATAACCTCGGCCTAGCCGAGCTTACCTCAGTGTTACAACAAGGACACGTAGTACCTCGGCTGGCACGTCGGCGTCACCTTGGCCACGTGTTGGTACTCAAAAAATATGTCCCCACAACTGCCCCCTAGGTTCTATTACCTCGGCATCCTGAGGTGATGGAACCTATATCGTCATATCATATAGCATGTTGGCCGTCTCGCTGTATCATCCTTTTACCAAGGTCATGATACATCAGCTTCACACAATTAGGTCTTGCAATCTTGTCTCATCAAGGTTTCAGAATTTCCCATCAGCCGATGTCATTGCTTCATTAAACCAAGAACTCCAAGAGTTTTATCATACGTGTGAGCTGTTATGCAAAATACATCAAACGTTTTTGTCACGTGTCTTCTCCTCATTGGATCATACTCAATACGCGCCAGTAAGTCGTCTCGTGCCTGCGTGCGCCGTCTGACAAATTCGTCGTTCTAGGCTCATCAATTCCATTTTGCCGTCTTTTCGCGTTTTTGACAAAACTAGTGTCCTCTCTCTTCGTCTTTTTACTTTACATCGTTATTTCTAAAGCTTTTTCTCTCTCTAGCTTTTTCTTCCAAATCCTCCATTGCTGCTTTCACGAAGCTTTTTGCGACCAGCCTGACTCTCTCCTCCGGCGAGGTTTCTGCCGTATTTCCTTGCTTCCGGCTACCGCTTGATCTCGGCGAAAATTTACTTCCGCTTCATTTTTCTTGGGTAAGTCACAGTTCCCTTTTATTTCAATTTCTCGTTGCTCTTTAAGAAGTTTCACTTAATTATTTGTTGACATTGCTATTTTGCTCAAGTATTCGATTTATGAATCATGTATTCGAGCACGTTTACCTTACGATGTTGTTTCTGCCCAATTTGTGTCTTGAATACGTACACACTGTTCACAAATTTTGCTCACTTTTGCCACTGTCCTTGGCCTTACGCCCTTGTGCATATTTTGTCACAATTTTCTTGATAGTTCACTATTGTTCTTGATTCTGAAACACATTCTTGCTTTTCTGTTTTCTGTGACTTTCCAGATTCGTGCCTTCAATCTTCGTTTCCATAGATCTAGGTTTGGGTTTTGTTTGTAGAACCCACAAATTTTTAGAAAAAATTGAAACGATTCCCCATAGATTCTGTGTATTCTTAGGCTTTAGCTGAGGTCCCCAAACCCTCCAAAACACTCTCTTCTGAAATCCAAATCCTCCAGTTAAGCTGATATCATGGGTATGTGGAAGCATAGGGTAGATACCCCGACCAAGTTAGAGCACTTTAGGCGAGAGTTTGACATCCCGGCCGACGTTCATCTGAGGTTGGCTGGGGAGGATGACTCAATCATGCCCACAACTGATTCTATGCCCTTCCCTGTTGTAGCTTTTTATCGAGTGCGGACTTCGGCTCCCACTCAATATCCTTTTTCGTGAGATAATCCATTACTATAAGTTGAACCCAATGCAGCTTGCCATCAATTCCTACCGAGTCATAAATGGTATTATTGCCTTAGCCAAACAAGAAAATACTAGGGTTACTTTAGCCGACATCCAATACTGCTACACCATGTGTGGCCTCAAAAAAGACACATGCTATATTTACTACCTCAAACCGAGGTCTACAGAGTACAAAATCGTTGCCGACCTCCCAGACTCCAACAAGGGAGCTGGAGATGATTACTTCATTACCTCGGGAACTGGGAGTTCGCTCTAGATAAGGACCTCCACATCTACCCTCTTCCTTGAATAGTTTTTGTAGAGGGTAATGGTAAGAGCCCTGTGTTCATACTTACTTCGTCTTTAAAGTCTTCAACACTTCATTTGTTTTAATGTCTGTTTTTCTTACAGCTCTTCCTCAGCTACCAAAGGGCTTCCGCCAGTCTTTCTTCCCCAGCAAAGACTTGAAGAAACTATTGGATTTGCCAGTCCACAAGCGGAGAGCCCCTTTGGTACTTAATTTCATCCCAACCTATAAATCAGTACTCCCCGACGTCCCAAAGAGGAAGAAAAAGAGTCAATCTCCCCCTTCTGCCACAACTCCTCAAGCTGCCTCCACATCTCGGCCAGATCAAGGATCGACCTCTGATCCAGCAGAGCAGCCGTCAACCTCGACTCCATATCTGATCCCTCCATCTCAACGCCATCGACGACGTCGAACTGCTTTTGTTGCTAAGATGGGCCACCAGAAAACAGTCGCTAAGGATCTTTTGGCTAATATTCCTGACTTAGTCGATGCTCAACCAGCACCAACCCAGCTAAAGCCGAAACAAAAAAGGATAAAGAAGGCTCAGCCAAAGGCAACGGTGACTCAGGTTGATACTGAGGACACCTTGCCAATTTCCAAATTGGCTGAGAGTGAGAAGACCTCTTCAGCTGCCAAGAAGAGGCCTACCGAGGCCCAACCATCAGAGTCTACCAGATCAAAGAGGCCGAGGTCATCCTCTACAACCACCTCGGGGCCTTTAAAGCATGATTCCCCCTAGGCCCCCCAAATTGCTCTGGAGGACAGGCCAATTAAAGCTGGCGATAGTGCCGATGACGTTAATGTCAGCGTCGCTCTTAGTACAGCTCTGCTTCTTCCTGGCGATCTTAACCGAAACACCGAGATGAGTGAGTATGAAAATTTTGCTCTGATGCTCCAGCGTTATGTTCAAGTAAGTCTTCACACTTGGTACCTTTCTTTCTCTTTTATACTTAGAAAATTTTCTAATAACTTCTTCTCTATCCATTTGTCTTCAGGCAATCCAGCACGCCCACTCCTTCTCAATGCAATCTTTTGAGACAAGAAAGGCGCTGGCCGACAAGACTAGGGAGGTCACTAGTCTGCAGAAGACCAACAAAAGCTTGCAATCAAAAATGAAGACTCTGGTAGGTCAGGCCGAGGCTGCTGTCAAAGCCAAAGACGTGGCCAAGGAAAAGGCAGAAGCTGCTGATGCCATAAAGAAGGTTCTTGAGGCCCAGAGAAAAGAGGCCGAGGACAAGACGGCGAGGCCCAGAAAGAGTTGCAGGATGCCTTGGCCATAAAGGACACTGAGCTCAAGGCCGCCGATCAGAAGGGATACAATGAGGGGGTGGCCGACGCCACGGCGGATTATGAGAAACAGGTAAAGGAAGCATGCAACAAGGGTTTCACCCTTGGTTGGATGACTTTGCTGAAAAAGCTTGAAATCCCCGATGACTCCCCCCTCAGGAACACCGACGTCCTTCATCTACCATTCCCCCAAACTCCAATCCAATCCGAAAACGATGCTGAGTCTGAGGAAGAGGCTTTGGTGAGGAAGTCAAAGGAAGTTGCTGGGGCCAAGTCCCCTGCTCAAAATGAACAAGTCCTAGATTTGACTTAAGATGAGGAGGGTGAGGAGGTTCCCAAAGACGTTACTCCTGAGAAGGCCACGTCGGACGTGCCTATTGCTGATAAGAGCCTCAACCAAACCCTCCAGGAAATAGACGCCGAGCTAGCAGCTGAAAAGGCGTCTTCCGAGCTTCAGACCCAACCTGCTAGTGGTGCTGAAGAATCTTGATTTGATGTTCTTTTTTCTTTTTTTTTCCTGTACCTTGTACTTTTTCTTTCTTTTGAAACAATGTAAGATCTTCACATGGCCGATGTGCCTTCTTATAAATACAACTTCTTTGTTTTGAACGCTTGCATGTTTGTCTTTCCTTTACTGTTCTTGTATGGCTCTCATACTTAGAATATTTCTGCATATCTTCAATGTACACCTTAACTGTGTAATCTTCTCGGGGTGAAATACCTCTTTTATACTCACCAACGGTTTACATCGGCAAGTACATAAGTACTCAGTTTAATACAACCTTGGCCTTAACTTGTAAATTTTTTCACAAATTTCAACAAGTATTAGACATAACCTTAGTTTAACTTCAACTTGTAAATTTTTCACAAATTTCAACAAGTGTTAAACATGATCTCGGCTAACTTCAACTTGTAAATTTTTCACAAATTTCAACAAGTGCTAGACATAACCATAGTTTAACTTCAACTTGTAAATTTTTCACAAATTTCAACAAGTGTTAAACATGATCTCAGCTAACTTCAACTTGTAAATTTTTCACAAATTTCAACAAGTGTTAGACATAACTTTAGTTTAACTTCAACTTGTAAATTTTTCACAAATTTCAACAAATGTTAAACATGATCTCGGCTAACTTCAACTTGTAAATTTTTCACAAATTTCAACAAGTGTTAGACATAACCATAGTTTAACTTCAACTTGTAAATTTTTCACAAATTTCAACAAGTGTTATACATGATCTCGGCTAACTTCAACTTGTAAATTTTTCACAAATTTCAACAAGTGTTAGAAATAACTTTAGTTTAACTTCAACTTGTAAATTTTTCACAAATTTCAACAAGTGCTAAACATGATCTCGGCTAACTTCAACTTGTAAATTTTTCACAAATTTCAGCAAGTGTTAAAATCATTTTCCAACTCTCTGCCCCCTAATGTGAACCTAAGTTTCACTTGGGTTCTCATTGTGCATGTATTCTAGAAACATCATCAACTATCTTATCAGTAAAAAAATCAAGCTTTATTTATTACTTCGGCTAATAACAAAGAACAAGAAAATTTAATGATAAAAAAACTTAAGATTGCAAGTATTCCAGGGTCTTGTCAACTCTTTGCCCTCATTATCTTCAAGCCGATATGCCTCATTGCCCAGTACCGAGATGATTCTGTAGGGTCCTTCCCAATTTGGGCCAAGCTTGCCCTCTCTGGGATCCTTCTTGTTGCCGACGACCTTTCTCAAGACGAGGTCACCGATTTGAAACTCCCTTGGGTTGACCTTCTTATTATAGGCCCTGGCAAGCTGCTGCTGGTAAGCTGCCAGTTGAATTGCAGCTCTCTCCCTTCTTTCTTCTAGCAGATCCAGATCTCGGGCTGACAATATATCATTAGTCCCATTCTCTACTCCCTGAGTTCTGATCCCTGGGATGCCGACTTCCAAAGGAATGACTGCTTCTGTGCCATAAGCCATGGCAAATGGGGATTCCCCAGTTGATCTTCTCGGCGTAGTCCGATATGCTCAGAGTACACTTGGCAGTTCATCTACCCACTTTCCCTTTGCTGCTTGCAGCCTCTTCTTTATCCCATCCAAGATAACTTTGTTGGATGCTTCTGCTTGTCCATTGCTTTAGGGAAAGCTTGGGGTTGAAAAGTAATTCTTGATTTTGAACTTTGCATAGAAGCTCTTGATTAGCTTACTGTCAAATTGTGTTCCATTGTCTGCTACTATTGCTCTTGGGATCCCAAACCTGGTGATGATGTTCTTCTATATGAAGCTCTTTACATCCACGTCTCGGATCTTGTCTAGGGGTTCAACTTCTATCCTTTTGGTGAAGTAATCTGTTGCTACCAGTAGATACTTCAGTTGCCCAGTTGCTTGGGGCAGTTGTCTAACAAGATCCATGCCCCATTGGGCAAACGGCCAAGGATTGGATACTGGGTTTAGATCTGCTACTGGTTGGTGTATCAATGGTGCAAACCTTTGGCACTTATCACACTTCTTGACATAGGCTTCTGCATCTTTCTGCATGTCAGCAAGTGATCTGCCCCCAGCGTGGCTTCCACATATTCCTTCATGTATTTCATATAAAAAATCTTCAATTTGTGAGGGGTGTACACACTTTAAAAGGGGTCCAGTGAAGGATCTTCTGTAGAGATGTCCCTCTGCTGTCAGACTGAATCTTGTCAACTTCAATCTGATCTTGTGTGCCTCTTTGTGATCATCTGGCAGTTTTCCTTCTTTTAGGAATGTTATTATTTTGTCCATCCAGTTTGGTCCCATGTCCACACACATTGCTTCAAGCTCCGTGGTCAATGATTCGATGCTCGGGCCCGACAAGTAATCAACCATTATCGTCCTTGCCTTTCCAGGCTGTATTGCACTAGCCAAGTTGGCCAGGGCATCGGCGTGACGGTTATCATCTTGGCTAACCTGCTGTAGTCGGCAATTTTGAAACAAGGCCACCAATCTGCCTACTTCTTTTGCGTATGCTGACATACGTTCATCTCAGGTTGCGAACTCGCCCGTTGCTTGGTTAACTATAAGTTGAGAGTCACAAAAAACTACCACCTCATCTGCTTCTACTGCTACTGCCAGTTTCAGTCCTACAATCAGTGTTTCATACTCTGCTTCATTGTTTGAGGCCTTAAACCCCAAACGAATGGATTGCTCTAGTATCTGCCCATTTGGAGATACCAGTACTACTCTTGCCCCCGCTCCTTGTCGATTTGAACTCCCATCAACAAATAGTTGAAAGGAGTCGCCGATGTAAATGCTGCAGGGCCTTAGTTTTTCTTTTTGCCTTTGTTCTGTTACCCTCGGCTGGGCTCCTCTTTGCTCGCTTGGACACCGTTCATCTCGGCTCGATGGAGCCCGATGTACGATGGCTCTTGGAGTGAACTTGGCCACAAAGTTGGCCAAGACTTGGCCTTTGATTGCCGTTCTGGGTCTGTACTCTAGGTCATACTGGCCCAAGGCCACTGCCCATCTGGCTATTCTTCCTGTCAGATCTCTCTGCTGCAACAGGGACTTCAAAGGGTGTTCAGTTAGCACCACAATTCTGTGGGCTTGAAAATAATGGTTCAGTTTCTTTGAAGCCATTACTAATGCCAGTGCCAACTTCTCTAGAGGTAAATACCTAGTTTCTGCATCAGCCGGGTTTTTGCTTACATAGTAAACAACCCTTTGCGCCCCTTTTTCTTCTCAGATGACCACTGCGCTTACCGCGTGCTCTGAAACTGCTAAGTACAGGAACAGTTCCTCTCCAGGTTTTGGATTTGAGAGAACTGGAGTTGTGGTCAGATACTTCTTTAAGTCGGCCAAGGCGACTTCGCACTCCTCTGTCCATAAGAAGTCTGTGGCCTTCTTCACTAAGTTGAAGAAGGGTTTGCATTTGTCAGAGCTCCTGCTTATGAACCTATTCAGGGTTACAGCCTTTCTAGTCAGCATCTGTACCTGTTTTGCCGACATCGAGCTCTTCAACTCAAGGATGGCCTTAATCTGATCCGGGCTGGCCTCAATGCCCCTTCTGGTCACTAGGTATCCCAAGAACTTACCAAATCCAGCTCCAAATTTACAGTTCGATGCATTGAGTCGGAGCCGATATGTTTTAAGGATGTCAAAGACTGCTTTTAGGTCGGCCAGATGACCCTCAGGTTCCTTGGTCTTTACGACCATGTCGTCGATGTAAACTTCCACTGTTCTGCCAATTAGATGTTTGAACATCTTGGTTACCAATCTCTGGTAAGTTGCTCCTGCGTTTTTCAACCCAAAAGGCATCACTCTATTGCAATACAGCCCTTTTGGAGTGATAAACGCAGTCTTCTCCTCATCTGGTGGGTCCATTGCTATCTGATGGTACCCCCTGTAGGCATCCAAGAAGCTCATCCTTCCATGCCCCGAAGTGGCATCCACCAGTTGGTCAATCTTGGGTAAAGGAAAACTGTCTTTTGGACAGGCCTTGTTCAGGCTGGTAAAGTCCACACAGACCCTCCATTTACCATTCTTTTTCTTCACCACCACTGTATTTGATAGCCATGTCGGGTAATTTACCTCTCAAATGGCTCGAGCCTCTAGAAGCCTGTCTACTTCCTCTTCCACTGCTTCAACATGCATCAACGTCGGTCTTCTTGCCCACTGGATTACAGGTTTGGCCGACCTGTCTACGTTCAGTTTATGGCAAGTGACCTCGGGGTCAATGCCTGGCATTTCATAAGGTGTCGAAGCAAATACTTCAATGTTTGATCTTAAGAAAGCCTCTAGTTTTTTTTCCTCTTTTTCGGCTAAGCCGGAGCCGAGAAGGAAGAAGCGTTCTTCATCCCCCTGCTGGACGAGGATTTTCTTTAGGGCTTTTTCACCCTTCTCGGCTGGCTCCTTGCCGACATCCTCTAGGACCTCTACGTCCTCATCTTCGATCTCTGCCTTTTCTGGTTCTCGTATGCTGCAGGTGGATTTCATTGCTGCCATGGAGCAGTTCTTTGCCTGCAGCTGATCCCCTCTGACCTCTTCTATCCCATACTCTATTGGGAACCGCAGTAGCTGATGCAATGTTAAGGGAACAACCCCCATTGCATGCAACCACGGCCTTCCCAAGATAATATTATAAGGGGAGGGTGTGTCGATTATGGTGAACTCTGTCTTATCTTCTTAGTGCCAGCCTGCACTTCCAAGTTTGTTGCGCCCAACGGCCATGTCGGCGTTCCATTGAACCTGACCATTGGGCCGTTGGATTGCTCCATATCATCAGGGTGAAGGCCCAGGTCCTTGTAACATCTAACATACATGATGTCGCAGGAGCTGCCTTGGTCAATTAAGATGTGCTTCACTTGGCACTCCCCAACCTGGAGGGATACTACCAGGGCATCGTTGTGCGGATGTTGTACCATCTCAAGGTCGGCTTCAGTGAAGGACACCACCAGTCCTTGGCACTCCTCGGCCCGAGGTCTTTTCTGCCGGACTTGGTACACATGCTACAAGTACTTTACCTTCTGGATCTCCCCTCGAATTTCATTTTCGTTGACCTTCGAGTGAATTACATTAACTACCCGAGGTCTGCCTGCCTGCGGCTGCTGTGCTGGAGGAGGTGGAGCTGCTGGTGCCTGAGGCAGTCTTGCCTGCTCTTCTCTGGTCCTGACCTCATCTACAAGGTCCCTCAAATGGCCCTGCCTTACCAGGTCTTCCAGGTGTGACTTTAGGGCTCTACAACCCTGAGTCAGATGCCCATCTTCATTATGGTAAGCATAATGCTTCCCAAGGCTTCTTCCCATAAACTCTCCTGGGACCCTTGCCGGTGCTCTGAAATAGGGTTGGGTTCGGATTTTATCCAGGACTTTGTGAATTGGAATTCGGAACACAGTTGTGATTGCCTGTGCCGTTCTCAGTCCTATCTCTTGTTTGTTGGATCCATTATTACCTCGGCCTCGCTTCAGCGAGCCGTTTGCTTTCTCCTGCTTTGTCACCTTAATCCCTGGAGTGTCTTCCTTGGCTCTGGCATATTTCTCAATTTTGGCCATGAGCTCCTCCATACTTTTTGGCAATGTCTTTGCCAATGACTTTCGTAGTGCGCAGTAATCTTTTAGGTCGTTCTTAAAAGACACAACCGTCACCTCTTGGTTGCATTCGGGTATTCGGTTAAATACCTCATAATACCTTTTTGCGTAGGCCCTAAGGCCTTCATCCTCACTGATCCTCAGAGCCATCAGGGCGTCTACTCTTAATGGCTACAGTTTGTTTGTCACGAACTTGGCCACAAATATCTCGGCCAGGCCTTCCTAGGTCTTTACACTTCCCTTCGGCAATTTGTGAAACCAGTCCGATGCAATCTCCCCGAAGGATGAGGGGAACACCTTGCAGAGCAACGGCTCATTCCCAGTGTATAGTACCATCGAGCATCGAGTACAGGTATAATCCGACGTGAAAGTTGGGGTCCGACTTACCATCGTATATCTGGAACCTCGGCATACTGAATCTTTTCGGGGCCTCAACTTTGTCTAACTCTACCGAGAATGGTGTTTTGGGTTTAACTATTGAAGTTACGTCATTATGTTCTTGCTTCCTCTTGAGCTAATCTCTCAAGTCCTCTTTTGTTCGCCCAAGAGCTCGACTATCTCCTGATTTCAGTCTCTTAGGTGCACTATTTTCAGCTTCGTTGTGAGCCCTTTTTGACCTTTCTCCATTGGTCGCATCGAAGCACAACTCCTGCCTTTAAACATGCCGATGTTCTCTGGGGTCTGCCTCCTTGGTGCGATGTGTCCTTCGAGATTCTTCCCTTCTTGGCTCTCCTCGCCCGACCTCCCTTGAAGGCCGGTGAGAGTGTCTTTCGCTCCTCGCGTGTTGGGGGGCTACAGGGATTATTTTCTACCCTCTCTTCTGGGCATTGGCCGTTGGAATCGGCGTGTCCTACAGCGGGAACGGTGGCTGCATGACATTTTTTTGCATTATGAAATTGACCATTGTTTGTAGGTCCGCCAATTTGTTCGCCATGGTCTTTACCTTATCGTCCCTCCGCAGGCATCTTTCTTTTCATACCTGGAGGTTATCTTCGTTATAGTACCCGCTTTGGTCCGTTTTTTTTCAGACGTCGCCTTCCTGGCCAACGTCTTTCACTCTGTGATTTTGGTCATGAGTTTCTTCGTTACAATTGTCTTCTTCGACATCAATGCCAATGGGTCTCCCACTCCCAGTAGGAGTGTTATCCCTAATCTTTCTTTCTGTCCGTTGTTGGCCATCTATTCTTCTTTGTTCCCATAGACGGCGCCAAATTGTGTGAGTAAATTTCCGACCACACTGCCAACTCAGTAGTCAGCTGGAGAACACTGGCAGAATAGGATAAGCATGAACGACTTGCAACAGAAAGAAGAGATTCCGGTGGTGGTTCGTCCACCCGTGGGCACTCCGATGATTAAGACAGTAATCAAATATCTCTCAAAGATAATTAATAGTGCTTAACTCACTATTCTGAATATAAATTGCGTACCTTAGACCCATGGGGGTGCCTCTCTTTTATAGCCTACTCAATCCTAGTCCCAATAGAAGCCTAGCTTCAATGGACTTTTGCTCAGTGCTTATCTTGGACTCCCCAATAGATAAAGATAAACTTCCTAAGAGCTTTATCCTTATCCAGGCTGAAGTCCTTCCTCATTCTAGGACTCTTGTCCCTTATCCGCTTATCCCGGATTTCGATATCTTCGGAGACAACCTCAGCCCAGCCGAGCTTACCTCGGCGTTACAACAGGGACACGTGACACCTCGGCTGACACGTTGGCGTCACCTTGGCCACGTGTTGGTACTCAGAAAATATGTCCCCACATTTCCAATTTTAGAAAATAGTGTATATATATTTTTGAGAACCTGCTTTCAAAAACTATTTAAGAAAAATCTACTGGAAAACAACTCATTTTTTAAAACAATACTAAAAAATTATTTTTGAATTTTTAAAAATTATTTTGATACAAAAATTAAATGGCACAAAAAAATGATGGGTGCTTTTTGAACCTTACATTGCTTTTGTTTTATGAAAACAGAAAAAAAAGGAAACAATTCTAAATAGGGCCAAAAGTTCAATTTTAAAAAACAAAAGCAATCAAAGGTAGGTTTTTCCTATAAAAAATTTAAAAGAAAAAAAAAAAAAGCAATGCTACAATTACTTACAATCTTACTTAAAACATACATGTTCAAACATCATTGGGTGTTTAAATATCATCACTTTTTTGATAATCAATCACATTTGACCTCTTATATTTTTAGTAATATTGTTAATATATTTAGAATTATTCAAAAAAAAGAGGAGGAGGAGGGGGGGGGGGATGTGTCAATTTCACTTTTTAACTATCTGAAACCATTAGGTCCAACAATATTTTTAAACCTCTCTTATCCACCATTCAATTTATGGCACAATGAACCTTAGGGAGACTTATTAGAAAATTATTTTTCAAGTGTTTGTTTTTCAATTAGTCCATAAGATATTCTTGTATTCCAATAAGTCCTATTATTTGAACATTTGATCTACCAAACCTTAATTCTCATATTTAAAATATTGTATGGACATTTCTACCTTCACAAATATTTTTTGAATGGTTAGCAATTTAGTAATATGAACATTCATATTTTACAATGTGAATGTTCACATTAACAGTGTAAACATTCACATTGATATGTTAACATTCACATTGATGGTGTGAACATTCACATTGACGATGTGAACATTCACATTACGGAACATTCACACTGTAAATGTGAATATTATTAGGGGTATTTTGGTAACTATGTCACTCATAGAACTTATTGGAATATAAGAAAATAATGTGGACTAAATGGAACATAAGTAGATGAAAGGGATTTATGAAAAAGTGCCTCATTTTTTGGGGCATTTACACACAAGTCCTAATTTATGAACTTATACTCCATTAAGTCCTAGCTAAGATTTTTGGACCTTCAAGTCCCATTAAATTTTTAATAATTGGAATTGTTCTTCAAACAATGATTGTTCATCATTTATGATTATCTATAAAGGAACATGATGATTTAACATTTATTTTGATTTTCAAAACTTTAAAATATCAACTTTCAAATTGAAAAAACTAAAAAAGAAAAAAAAATTACGTGCAAAACTGGAAATTGTCTATGAAGCAGCATAATGATGGAACATTGATGTGCAAAACTAAAAAAAAAAACACTTTAAAAATGGAAAAACTATTAATGTTCTCAATTTTAAAACTGAAAAAGATGTTAATGTTCTCGGTTTTATTAGATAACTGAATCAAACCAATACGTAGAAGGGCACACTACAAGAAAAAGCACATTCGGCGACCAAATTTCCCGACTAAAAAAAATTTGGTCGTTGAAAGTATAGCTTTCGGCGACCAAAACAACATTAGTAGCCAAAAGTAAAGCTTTTTGGCGACTAAACAATTTTAGTAGCCAAAATTCTACAATTGACGATTAAAAATAAGTTTGGTCATTGATTATATAGGTTTTAGTGACTAAAAAATTTTTAGTAGCCCAAAGTAAAGCTTTTTGGCGACTAAAAAAATTTAGTAGCCAAAAGTCTACAATTAGCGACTAAAAATAAGTTTGGTCGCTGATTATATCGGTTTTACCGACTAAAAAAATTTTAGTAGCCAAAAGTAAAGTTTTTTGGTAACTAAAAAAATTTAGTAGCCAAAAATCTACAATTGGCGACAAAAAAATAAGTTTAGTCGCCAAAAGTGGTCATTTTTAGCGACTAAAATCATTTTGGTCCCTAAAAGTTAATTTTTTATTTTTATTTTGCTACTAAATAGTTTATTTTACATAAATTATGTAATAAAATAATTATGTTTATACATATACTTTTATATTAATATGGGTGTATGTACTATATAAATAATATATATCAGATATACAATCATGTGGTGCATAAGGTTTATGGTGCGGGAGGTTGATGGTTCGATTCTCCGCAAGAGCGAATCAAATTGTTCTACAATGAATTTTTTTTTTTTTCACGTTTGAAACTTTTGACGACTAAAGGTGTTGGTCAATGATTCCTTGACTGTTGGCGACTAAAACATTGGTCGATAAATGTATAATTTTAAGGAAATATAATTGACTATTGGCGACCAAATTTTTGGTCGCTAAAGACTTGCTTTTTGCCCACCAAAGGTTTTTTGGTCAGCAAAACCCTCCAAGACCTTTCCCGATAGGGTTTTGGCGACAAACGTAGCGACCAAAATCTTTGGTCACAGAATATCATTGGCGACCAAAAAACAGACAATGGGCGACCAATATTTTAGTCGCTAAAAGTGACTTTTTTATAGTGGCAAAAACGTTTAATCTGATGTTCTATTTTTTTTTCATCAGTTAGTTAAACAATTATCTAGAACATTATTATGCAAAATTGATAATGTTCTTAGTTTTAAAAATTAAAAAAAACTGATAATATTCTCAGTTTACTAAATAGGACTTATTGGTTCAAAAAATCTTAAATAATACCTAAACTACTATAACATTTGTTAACAAAACTTTTAAGTAATTAACTCTTTACTTTTTTATCTTTTGTATTCTATTTATTTTTTCATTCACAAATTATAATCCAAAAATACAATAAGAGCCATTAATTTAACTGCACCGAACCTAAACGGCTCTTTGTTACTTTTTTGCTACATGCCCAAAGTATTAAGGGTACATTTATTTAGGTTTGGCTTTTTTTGTTGATATTTTTTTTTTAGTTAAACTCTTTTTTTTTTTTTAATTTCAAAAAGATTTACGCATTTAGGTTATAGTTGACACTGATTGATTAGAATTTTTTTATAAGAAAAGGTCAAAATTTATTTTGTTTTTAGTACTTTTTAAATCTTTTTACACCAGACATACTCAAAAAAATAAAATTTTGACATAAATGTTATAAAAAAAAAATATTAAAAACACAAAATAAAAGAGTATTTTTTTTAGGTGAATCCAAAACTCACGCTGCCATATGATGGGAACGGATGCTCAAAGTAGTTCCACGCAAAACAATGTCAAAATACTTTTGCAAAATACCTTTTAGGTGTTGGTTAAAAATGCTTCTATTCTTTTTAAATATTAACTTTGTTGTGTGTTCATCTAATAATAAAAAATTATGTGTTTAGAAGGTTAAAAAAATAGAAATAATGAGCAAATCACTAATCTCAATATATTCTAGAATCATGAGATAATTTTTATCATTTTAAAGTACTTTTTAGTTATAAAAATATGGCTACCATTGACAAGGTGTTATATAAGAGTTCTATAAGAATGATATTAGGAGGGAGGCAAGAATGGAACTAAGAGAAAATTATAGAGGGTCATGATCCCTTGCTTTGTGAAAAATACTATTTGCTATAACACTTAAAAATTTATATATATATATATATATATATTATTTTATACATAAAATGACATCTCCATATAAAAAATATATATATCTCATTCTTTCATCTAGAATTCTTTTTTAATTTTGCACAAGAAAAGTTTTTTCATCCTATTAGAAATTGCTTTCTTAGTGTTTAAATTTTTTTTTAATATGTATATATAATTTATTTATCATATTATATATATACATATATATATATATATATATATTTGTAACTAATGAAAAAAATTTATTTGATAATAAAAATCTAATTCTGTAGGAATGTTAAACAAATAACAGTCAAGTGTTTCAAAAAGTATTTTATAAAATATTGATACTCCTTTTGTCGGTTAAAAAAAAAAAAAAAAAAAAACAGAGCAAATTCATTGCCTAAAACATAGAGAAACCAATATTCTATTCATGAACATAGACATCATTCTTTCTTGAAACAGTGTTCCTTATATGTATCCCTTGACCCTATCATTGCTGAACCAACTTCACCAAACCAACCATGCAAGAGAGAGAGACAGAGAGAGGACAACCTTATTCGGTTCGAAAATGGCTGCCTTTGTGCAAAGACCTTTTGTTGTTGCACGTGTTTTCAATCTTGAGAAAATTCACACCCCACACTTCACTTTTAGCGCGTGCACCTCACTGTTTCTTAATTCCATCTTCTTCTTTTTTATTTATTTATTTACGACACTTCGTTCAGAGGTTTATTTTTGAAATTGTTGAGTTAATATGTTTAAGATTAAAAAAAATTTGAGTCAAAAGGACATTGGTTGTCTAAAAGAACATGCAATTTGTTCAAAAGCTTAATTCTCTGTCTATCTATCTGTTTAAATGTCAGATTTCACTACAAGAAGATGAGTTATTTGAGTCGCATTATTTGTGACACGAACACTGGCCAACTCAAAAATGTATTATTAGCGTCGGCAAAATAGGACTGTCTCAAAAAAAATTTACTTGCTATGATTATTTGAGTCGGTATATTATACCGTCTCAAAAATATATTATTTGCGTTGGCCAGATTTTGCCGTTTCAAAAAAAATTATTTAACTTTTTATCCATTTTTTTGGCTCCAAAAATTCCATTGCACGCCTTTTTTTGTGCCCATTTCAGGTTGTCTTTGCGTCTATATTGTGTGCCGTCACAAAAAGTAATTAAAAAAATTTAAAATGACATCGTTTTTAAAACCTGATATATATACCCTTCCTCTTTTTTGTTATATTTTTGCCCTAAATTCCATCTTGGTTCATCAACGAGAAACCAACTCTTCATTGGCACCACCGATTCTCCATCTCCACCGGCACCACCGACTCTCCTCTCCTTCACCGATACCGCCGACTCTCTCTCTCTATATATATATATATATCAATCTCCCTAAGAACTAAAAGAGTAGATGATTTGAGTGTTCGATTTGTGTTCTTTCACCCCTAGTTATTTCTGAGCTTTCTCTAGAATCAAACTGGGGAAAGGTAAAATTGACCACAGTGGAGAAAACCCTACCTCTTAAAAGCTTTAATCAACAAAAGAGTGAGACAAATAAGAGATAAAGGATTGTAGATCCAAGCCATATCAAGTCTCCCCAGCTTCCTCAAGTTTTCCAAAAGCTAGTCTAAAGGGTATATGTAAATAATACAAAAAGAAAATCAAGAATTGAAAGTGAGTTCCAAACCTCACGGGTTTGGCTTGATATGTACCCAAAAAGAGTTCTTTGTTTATGAGCTTTCTATAAATTAGGGATTAATGGTGTATACTTTTGTAATCTACTAGCAAAATTCTAATCGGGTAATATTGTGTTGTCCTCACTAAGAAAGGGTTGTTCCTTTTTCCATTTGAGAGAATTTGAAGGTAGAATTCAAAATTCATCTACCCAGATAATGAATTGCAGCAATAGTAAGGAATCAATAAAGAAAACTCAGAAATTTTCTTAGGAAAATCTCTAGCTGTATAGCGATTCTGGTTTAGACCCAAACCATTTGATATTTTGGATCCGAGTTTCATTTCCTTGTATAGTTATTTATGTCTTATTTCCCATTTTCCTCTTTGATTTTGTCTTTTGAGTTGTGTTGGTTGCGTTTGGAACAGATTGGTACCTTGTTTTTCAAAAACTTTGTTGCCCAGAATTTTGCTTCTATGCTCGAGCATCACTTCTTGTGCTCAAGCGGCCTTTGTGGACTCTCAGTACTTTTGCAGGTTTGCAAAAATATTGGAAATTGGTATTCTTTACTCGAGCGAAGCTTCTTGCGCTTGAGCGGTTATGACTTGAGCAACCCTTCTTGCCCTCGAGCGTTGGCCTTCTGTTTGTAAAAATATTGGGAGTTTTTATTTCACACTCGAGCGTTGACTTCTTGCGCTTGAGCAGTCATATCTTTTGTGTCTTATGCTCAAGCGTCACTTCTTGCGCTCGAACAGCCTGCGTGTATATCAATCCATAAAAGTTACTTTTTACATCACTTTTTCATTTCTCTCTCTCTCTCTCTCTCTCTCTCTCTCGAAACTTTTTAAAAACCCTAGATCTACTATCACGCCCCAAAATTTGGACAATTAAATATTAAATTAGGACTAAACCCCAATTAATGTTCCATCATCCAAATTCTAGGGGTGAAACAAAAAAACTAAACGCCAACCAAACCATCCACTCTAATTTCATAACTAACCAATACCTCCAACATTAAAGTAACAATACATAGTCAAAATAACTTAAATAATGTACGGTTACAAACCATGCTAAATTTTCCCAATGCTAAAGTTATAAAAAAAATATTAAATACATAAACTACTATCAACCCTAAGCTCAAGAAAACAAAAGAAATCCAAACGACATGTCCTATGATCATAGTTATTTCTTGTCACCACCATAGCCTCAACTAATCCTGCAAAGGAAGCTCATCTGCGCTCAAACAGAACGCACCCGAGTTGCCAAGACACAAAACGGGTCAGTATACACGTATACTGGTATGAGTACAAGATTTAACACCCACGTGTCCACTAGACACAAACAAAAATACATTTAATTCTTTTTACGAGACAAGACAAGTAGTTCCAACCGCACCGAGACAAATGGGTAGTTTCCCGAGATACGGTGGCATTTAGTTTCTTGCCCGTACACAACGAAATATAAATTGAGTATAAAATAAACAAAATAGAAATAAAAATATGGTGGGTCAGCCTTGCATAAAAAAAAAAAAATTAGTAATACCCATCATCTTGCAAAAAAATAAAGTTAGTATAATTTAATCATAAATAACTTGCTGAAGAAGTATAAAAATGCACTGTTTCATGCTTAAATAATTCGAATTGACCAAAACTCAAAGAATAAAAGTTGTACAAAATCAAATTTCCTAAAATACAGTGTGAACGAATTTAACAGAAACTAAACAGGTTGAGAGAAAAACTTGATAGAAGAATCTAGACGGAATTCAATTGAAAAATCTAAAGCTGAAAACGAACAAAAACTGTCCTAAGATTTTTTTTCAGAAAAGTTCAAAACATAAAAAGTGTGCAGAATAATATTTTATTTTAGTTTACGCGAAACCAATAAAAATGAGCTTGTTTCATAGGTCATAACAGCCTCTAAAATCTGTATTGCCAAAATGAATTAAAACTACTATACTCAAGATCATCCGATTATAAGTTATAATCGATCTTTTTAATAAAAAGCCTAAACACAAAAGTTTGCTAGAATCACGTATACATGCCTCTGAACAAATTTCATTATTTATCGAGGTCGTTTATTATTTTTCATGATGTACAAATCAATACAATTCACACTATACTAATAAACTCATAATTAAATTTTTTGTACCTTAACTCCACCACTTCGGCCTCCACTTCCAGCCTACACATATATCCCATGTGCCTCCCGTATACCTAACACCACTCCGAAGCCAAACTTGCATAGGAATATCGTCTCGAGTTTGACCCACACTCCTCGAATGGTTAGCATATACGTACGCGCGTAAATCAAAGCACTCGTCTACTCATGAGAACGAGGCAACAATATACATATACAAAACATCTCACTCATGAGAACAAGCATAACAATGCCAAGCTTAAGACATTCAAATAAATCTCATAATCCTCACTTTTTTTATACACTCTTTCTCACTAACACTCAAAAATAAAACAATAATCCATAGAGTCATGGTGGAGTGTAAGGAATTTATCTAATGGTTCCAAGTTTATTTTAATTTCATATAACCATGAGTGTGATTACAACCATAAAATAAATCCATATTAAAACATAAACCTGGCATACACAACTAATCAAAATAATTAAAATCAATCAATCATCTAAAAACCTAAACCTTACATACACAACTAATCAAAATAATTAAAATCAATCAATCAATCATCTAAAAATCCTAAACTTTACATACACAACTAATCAAAATAATTAAAATCAATCAATCATCTTTACGTAAATACAAAATCAAACTAATATCAAATAAATATAAATAAATAAATGAAAACAACGAATTAAACATAAATCAAGGGATGTGGGTTTTGTACTCACAATTATTTTTGAAGATCAAAGAATCACTTAAAGAATTAATGGAGCCACCAAAATAAAACCCAAACCCTTTTTTCTTTTTTCCTATTCTCCTCCTGCCGTCCTTCTCTTTCTCACGCCACACACAGCACTCTCTTTGTTGATTAAACATTTTTTTTCTTGATTTCTCTCTCTCTCTCTCTCTCTCTCTCTCTCTCTCTCTCTCTCTCTCTCGCACGCGCGCGCACACCCTTTTTTCCCGTGGTTGCTACTTTAAAGAAGAAGTTCTCTAAACCTTTTTTATTACAACAACCTAAGTTTAATATATAATACCCTAATAACATTATATTTTATTTTATAATATAAATACAACATATATAAATATAAATATCCTAAGTAAACTCAATATATACATAACACCCTTATATATATATATAATATAAATATATATATAAATATTCTAATTAATTATATATAACAAATAACACAATTAAATTAATTTAACACCACATTAAATTCTTATATACCTACACAATTAATAAAGCCAAAAATAAAATCAAGTAATAATAAATAAATAAAGACTTACGAAAAAATTCGGGTTGCTACAATATACACACCTCAAAAGAATCTAGTCCCGAGATTCGATAGGAGAGAGCACTAAACAAAAAGTTCTGGATGCATACGCCGAACTTTCTCTTCTAATTCCCAATTGATATTATTCTCATCCTTGCTCCATTGAACTTTAACCATGTTCACTTTCTTGCGTCGCAACTGCTTTACATCCCGATCTAGAATAGTAACTGGTCGTACCACATACGTTAGATCGTCACTAATCTCCAACACTTCTGGTGATACTACTTGAGAAGGGTCTTGCACACACTTCTGCAATAAAGATACATGGAACACATTGTGAATCATAGCTAAAGTAGGTGGTAGGGCTAATTTGTAAGCCATGTTACCAATATTCTCAATGATCTCATATGGTCCCACAAATCTAGGTGCCAACTTTCCCTTCTTTCCGAACCGCATGATACCCTTCATCGACGAGACCTTCAAAAACACAAAATCTTGAACATTCAACTTAACCCCCTTACGTTTTCTATTAGTGTAACTCTTCTAACGACTCTATGCAGTCTTAATACGTTCCTGAATAATGTTCACCTTCTCCGTGGTCTCTCTTACCAACTATGGCCCTAACAATGGTGTATCTCCTACCTCCATCCAACAAGTAGGTGATCGACATGGCCTCCCATACAAAGCCTCAAAAGGTGCCATTCCGATACTGGAGTGATAGCTATTATTATAAGCAAACTTCACCAATGGCAAGTGTTCTTCCCAACTACCACCAAGATCGAGGACACAAGCTCTCAACATATCCTCAAAGATCTGATTTACCCGCTCAGTTTGCCCATCCGTCTGAGGATGATAAGCTGTGCTCAAGTCTAACCTAACACCCAAAGCATGCTAAAAACTCTTCCAAAACTCGACCACAAACAACGGATCATGATCTGAAACTATAGAAACTGGTGTGCCATGAAGTCGCACCACCTCCCGAATATACAGCCTAGCTAGTTTATCCACAGTTCGGTGAACACTGATAAGAATAAAATGAGTAGACTTAGTGAGTCGATCCACTATCACCCAAATAGATTCATTGCCTCGCTTAGACTGCGGCAATCCATCCACAAAGTCCATAGAGATGTACTCCCATTTCCAAGTAAGAATCTCAAGAGGCTGCAAAAGTCCAAACGGTTGTTGGTGTTCTGCCTTAAATTGTTGACACACATAACATTAAGAAACATACTCTCCTACGTTTTTCTTCATACCTTCCCACCAAAATGTCCTCTTCAAGTCATGATACATTTTAGTCCCACCAGGGTGAATGGTATATCGGGACCTATGGGCATCATCCATAATCTCTTTCCTCAATTCAACAATGTTAGGTACACACAACCTACCCTTGAATCGCAATCCCCCATCTGAGTCCACAGACCAATTAGTAGGACAATCATCGATCAAATCCACTACAAGGTCATCGAGCTTGCTGACAAGAAACCCATCTAAATTCTGCATCTGATGAACTTTACCTAGTAATGTTGGCTGCACGGTCAAACTACCAATGTATGCCCTCTCAGCAATCTCTATTGGTTGAATATCATGCATCGAAATTAACTCCAAAGACTTCCATTCTTGAATCATCAAAGAAGCTATAATCCTATGTTGTCGACTAACTGCATCAGCGACCAGATTTTCTTTCCCCAGGTGGTAAAGGATCTCGAAATCATAACTCCTGATGAATTCAACCCACCTCTGTTGCCTCATGTTCAACGCTTTTTGAGAAAAGAGATATTTTAGGCTCTTGTGATCTGTGTACAACTCAAAGTGCTCCCCAAACAAGCAGTGTCGCCACATTTTCAACGCAAAAACAACTGCTGCCAACTCTAAGTCACGAGTAGGGTATCGTCTCTCATGAGGTTTTAATTGTCGAGAAGCATAAGATACAACCTTCTGATGCTGCATCAACACACATCCCAACCCAGTTCCACTCGCATCAGTAAACACTACTAACTTTTTCCCTTGTACCGGTATAGTTAACACCAGAGTTGTAGTTAACCGCTGCTTTAACTCCTGGAAAGCTTTCTCACAATCATCTGTCCATAAGAACTTCACATTCTTGCGGGTCAACTTGGCAATGGGTACTGCAATAGTGGAAAACTTTTCTATAAATCTACTATAATAATCGGCTAGTCCTAAAAAACTTCTCACATCTGTAGGGTTTGTGGTCTGCTTCCATTCTTTGACCGTAACAACTTTCTCAGGATCTACCGCTATCCCTTGATTGGATCCAACATGCCCCAAAAATTGAACTTCTTTCTCCCAAAAGTGACACTTACTGAACTTAGTGTATAACTGTTGCTCCCTCAAAGTTTACAATGCAACTTTCAAGTGTTCTCTATGTTCCTCCTCATTCTTAGAATACACCAGGATATCATCTATGAAGATAATCACAAACTTATCTAGATATGGTTGAAAAATTCTGTTCATTGAGTCCATGAAATAGGCAGGTGCATTGGTCATACCAAAAGGCATTACAAGAAATTCATACAACCCACACCGGGTCCGAAAAGCAGTAAGCGGTATACTTTCCTCTGACACACCTATCTGATGGTAACCCATTCTAAGATCAAACCGAGAGAACATGGCTGCCCCCTTCAACTAATCAAACAAGTCGTCAATTCTAGGTAGCAGATACTTGTTCTTGATAGTCACCTTGTTTAGCTCTCTGTAATCTATGTACATACAAAGCTTGCCATCTTTCTTGGAGACAAAGATCGCGGGTGCTCCCAACGGGGAGTTACTTGAACGAATGAACCCTTTCTAAAGCATCTCTTCCAGCTGCTTCTTCATCTCCACAAGCTCTTTAGGCGCCATTCTGTATGTTGTCTTAGAAATCGGTGCAGTTCCCGGCACTAGGTCAATGCGAAATTCTATTACTCGTCGAGGTGAAGGTCCAGGTATCTCCTAAAATACATCCTCAAACTCATGCACCACATCTGCCTCACTAATATTCTGCTTAGGGATTTCTACCAAGCATAGAAAACTCGTCATCACCGACTCTTCTCCATCACTAGAAGTGTGGGTAAGTCGCGGCATACCGAGAATATCTATGCTTATAGTCCTTCTAGCACAATCTAGAGTCACAAAGTGTTTTCCCAGCCAATCCATACCCAAAATAATTGTAAACCCCTCAAACCCTAAAACAATTAGGTCAGCATACAAGACTTTGCCTGCAAAGTCAATCACAAAATCTGTACACATCTTATAAAGAGTAACTGCCTCCCCTAAAGGGGTCTCAACACGAATACGTCTAGACAAGGCAGGAGTTACAATATGTTCTCTTTCTACAAACTGTCTAGATATAAAAGAATGAGAGGCACCAGTGTCAAAAAGTACTCTAATGGGTTCTTGAAAGAGATTAAAAGTACCTTGCACTTTGTCAGTTCCTGGCATCGCTGCAAATGCCCTGGCTAGAGCTGCCTGACCCTGTCGCACCTGCTGTCTCTAAGGACAATCCTTGATTACATGTCCCAACTACTAACACCCAAAACACTTCCTATTGATCGATTGAGGTGCTACTGGTCTGATAGGTGGGGGGCCCTCTAACTGAGGTACGGGAGGACAATAACCCAACTGTGGTACTTGCTGCCGTTGTCCTTGGTAACCCTGTGGGCGTGGAGCACCCTGTCTCTGATAATAGTGCCCCTGGGGCTGGAAATTGCCCTGAGGCTGGAAATTACCCTGAGGTCTGAAATGTCCTTGATTGCCCTATTGTTGTGGCCTCTGAAACTGCTGACCCCTATGCCTTTGATCATAGGGTCGGTATCTGTTCCCATCCCGCTGCTGAAAGTGACTCCCTTTAGAAGTCTCTCCGACCTTGGCCTTCCCTTCTTTAAACTGCTTCTCCTTTTCCTCATACTTCAGTGCCAAGTCAAGAACTCTGTCAAACGGTTCAGCATCAAAGGGAATAAGGGAGTTAGATAGGTAATGATTCAATCCCTTAATAAACTTCTCATTCTTCTTCTCCTGCGTGTCAACCAAGTAAGGGGCATAACGAGACAACTCATACTCGATCACTGTTCTACCCTCTTGAGTCAACTTCAAAAATTCATCACTCAGTTAAGACCGAATAGCAACAGGAACAAACTTTCGGTCAAAACGAGTCTTAAAATCTGCCCAAGTCAAAGTTGTTAAATCTAGACCCTTCTTCCATGAGTTCCACCAAAATAGGGTTCCTCCCTCAAGCTGATGTGTCGCCAACTCTTGTTTTTGGACCTCAGTGAGCTGCATACAACCAAACACCATCTCATATTTCTGAACCCAAGCATCAGTTGCTATGGGTCCTCCATCTCCAGAGAATTTTTGACCTCCCAAAGAACCAAAATCTTTGTTTCTTTTTGCAAATGGATCTCCCTGTTGGCCTTGATTATTATTCTGAACAACCTGAAGTAACTGAGCCATCATCTCCCACACATTAACTTGCATCGTATTGGTTGTCTCAGTAGTAGTCGCCGTTGCCGTTGCCGCTGCCGCTGTGTTAGCAGTTGTTTCTTCCCCTGTGCATTAGGCTCAACGCTTCTCAAATTATATCTTCCAGCCATCACCTTCAAGTTAAATGCACAAAAATTCGTTCATAAAGACTTCGAATAAATTAAACCACCAACGTAAACTAGCTAACCCATGTTTCCACAATCCGAAGATCACCTAAACTCTCCCAAGTCTAGGGTAACCTAGAGCTCTGATACCAAACTATCACGCCCCAGAATTTGGACAATTAAATATTAAATTAGGACTGAACCCCAATTAATATTCCATCATCCAAATCCTAGGGGTGAAACAAAAAAAACTAAACGCCAACCAAACCATCCACTCTAATTTCAAAACTAAACAATACTTCCAACATTAAAGTAACAATACATAGTCAAAATAATTTAAATAATGTACGATTACAAACCATGCCAAATTTTCTCAATACTAAAGTCATTAAAAAAATATTAAATACATAAACTAATATTAACCCTAAGCTCAAGAAAACAAAAGAAGTCCGAACGACACGTCCTATGATCATAGTTATTTCTTGTCACCACCATAGCCTTAACTAATCCTGCAAAGGAAGCTCGTCTGCGCTCAAACAGAACGCACCTGAGTTGCCAAGAGACAAAACGGGTCAGTATACGGGTATACTGGTATGAGTACAAGATTTAACACCCACGTGTCCACTAGACACAAACAAAAATACATTTAATTCTTGTTACGAGACAAGACAAGTAGTTCCAACCGCACCCAGACAAATAGGTAGTTTCCCGAGATACGGTGGCATTTAGTTTCTTGCCCGTACACAACGAAATATAAATTGAGTATAAAATAAACAAAATAGAAATAAAAATATGGTGGGTCAGCCTTGCATAAAAAAAAAAGTTAGTAAGACCCACCATCCTGCAAAAAAATAAAGTTAGTATAATTTAATCATAAGTAACTTGCTGAAGAAGTATAAAAATGCACTGTTTCATGCTTAAATAATTCGAATTGACTAAAACTCAAAGAATAAAAGTTGCACAAAATCAAATTTCCTAAAATACAATGTGAACGAATTTAACAGAAACTGAACAGGTTGAGAGAAAAACTTGATAGAAGAACCTAGACGGAATTCAATTGAAAAATCTGAAGCTGAAAACGAACAAAAACTATCCTAAGATGATTTTTTTTCCAAAAAAGCTCAAAACATAAAAAGTGTGCAGAATAATGTTTTACTTTAGTTTATGTGAAACCAATAAAAATGAGCTCGTTTCGTAGGTTAAAACAGCTTCTAAAATCTGCATTGCCAAAATGAATTAAAACTACTATACTCAAGATCATCCAATTATAAGTTATAATTGATCTTTTTAATAAAAAGTCTAAACACAAAAGTTTTCTAGAATCACGTATACATGCCTCTGATCAAATTTCATTATTTATCGAGGTCGTTTATTATTTTTCATGATGTACAAATCAATACAATTCACACTATACTAATAAACTAATAATTAAATTCTTTATACTTTAACTCCACCACTTCGGCCTCCACTTCCGGCCTACACATATATCCCATGTGCCTCCCGTATACCTAACACCGCTCCGAAGCCAAACTTGCACGGGAATATTGTCCCGAGTTTGACCTACACTCCCCGAATGGTTAGCATATACGTACGCGCGTAAGTCAAAGCACTTGTCTACTCATGAGAACGAGGCAACAATATACATATACAAAACATCTCACTCATGAGAACAAACATAACAATGCCAAGCTTAAGGCATTCAAATAAATCTTATAATCCTCACTTTTTTTTATACACTCTTTCTCACCAACACTCAAATAAAACAATAATCCATTGAGTCATGGTGGAGTGTATAGAATTTATCTAAGGGTTCCAAGTTTATTTTAATTTCATATAACCATGAGTGTGATTACAGCCATAAAATAAATCCATATAAAAACATAAACCTGGCATACACAACTAATCAAAATAATTAAAATCAACAATCATCTTTATGTAAATACAAAATCAAACTAACATCAAATAAATATTAATAAATAAATGAAAACAACGAATTAAACATAAATCAATGGATGTGGGTTTTGTACTCACAATTATTTTTGAAGATCAAAGAATCACTTAAAGAATTAATGGAGCCGCCAAAATAAAACCCAAACCCTCTTTCCTCTTTTCCTACTCTCCTCCGGATGTCCTTCTCTTTCTCACGCCACACACAACACTCTTTTTGTTGATTAAACACTCTTTTTCTCTCTCTCTCTCTCCTCTCGCGCGCGCGCACACACAGACACTCTTTTTTCCCGTGGCTGCTACTTTGAAAAAAAAGTTCTCTAAACCTTTTTTATTACAACAACCTAAGTTTAATATATAATACCCTAATAACATTATATTTTATTTTATAATATAAACAACATATATAAATATAAATATCCTAAATAAACTCAATATATACATAACACCCTTTTATATATATATATATACTAAATATATATATATATATATAAATATTCAAATTAATTATATATAATAAATAATACAATTAAATTAATTAAACACCACATTAAATTCTTATATACCTATACAATTAATAAAGCCAAAAATAAAATCAAGTAATAATAAATAAATAAAGGCTTACGAAAAATTCCGGGTCGCTACATCTACCCTCTCTCTCTTTAAAACTCACATTTTGTCTTCTCAAACACCTAAATCCTTTGATTTCTCTACCCTATTCCCTTTGAGAAAAAGGTAAAGCAAACTTAGAGCTTCATTTTCATTCGAACAAAGTTGGGCTTCGGCGCTGTTGAAGCGTCTTCACTCTCTCTCTTGTCTTCTAGCTTCAAGGTAGGGATTCTTTACACTCTTGTATGAGTTTTCCCTTAGTTATTTGCTATTTCAAAAGATTATAGTGGCTTGGGGGGTTTTTTGGCAAAAACCTAGGGTTTGAAATCAAAATGAAAAAGAGGGATTTTCAAATGGTTTCTTGGAAAAGTTTGTGAGTATGAAATTGGGGTTGACATATGTTGAAATGATGTATTTTCTACATTGAAATTGATTTTCAAAGAAAAATGGATTTTGCGCTAAAATGTGGATGTTGAGATTGTAAAGAGGAAATGGAATTGATGATTGAGAATTATGAAATTGAATTAATGTTAATGATGATGGCGGAGTTGGATATGTATTATCACTCCCATCTTGAGATTTTGAAAAAGTTTATCTTTAATGAAATTTATTTATCTATTTAGAGATATCTGTTTTGGGCTATCGGTGGAGGATGTCAATGAGTGTTGTAGAAATTGGATGAGAATTAGGTAAATTAAAACTAATTTCTCATCCACATACATTGAACATTGTTACTCATTTAATATATTGAAAATGTACATGATTTTGAGAAAAAAAAAGGGTGAACGTAGGAAAGAGGTGTGTATCACCAAATCAAGTTGGCCTATGTGTCCAGGGTAAAGTCCCAAAAAAATGCGTGTATACATGGATGCCAATTCCCGTAGATGAAATATCCACAAAATGGCAATAGTAGCGCTTGTATAGGCTACGTTTACATGGGTGTCGTTTAACGGTTTCCCGCGGACGAAATATCCGTGAAAGGTTGTACTGGTTTGAGATTTCCTCTTACTTTCTATTGTAAAGGGCATGGTTTTGAGAATTGTGATATAACCTAGCATAACACGGCTTTTAAAAAAGGATATAAATGTTTTGGTACTGGCATTGCATATGCATAAAACCTTATGGCTTTGTTAAGATTTATACATTGTGTTGTAGTGTTTCTACTAGGCTTTAGCTTACCCTATGTGGGAAAAACCATTTTCAGGTGCTAGTGATATGCCTCCACTAAGGACTTAGCTTAGGAGAACTGTAGAGCTGAAGGCTCATTGTTGCTATTTTGTATTTAATTTTGTACAAGCCTAGGGCTTTATTTGTATTGAGCTTAAGACTCACTTTTGATGTACCCAAGCATTCACTTGGAAAGATGTAAGCCTTTAAGGCATATGATTATCTGTTTAGCTTTCATTTCTTTTCACTGTCCTGTAACACATGTAGTAAATTCAAGATGTACTGTTTATGAATATATAACGCATGCATCACCTTTTGTATATCAGACTTTGATTAATGAAAGCTTATCAATTCATTTATATTGCTATTTATTGGTTGTTATGAGATGGGTATATTGTATTTATTTCGGGGCGTTACAAGCTGGGTGTAAGTTGGGAGATGAAAGGGAATGTGATTGTATTTTGTTCTTGTAATTCACTCAAACAAGAATGAAAATGGTGAGAGAAGGAGATGGGTGTGAACAAAAATGAAGCAAAGAGGAAAAGGGCGGATAAAGAAAGTGATGGAAAATGGGAGGAAAGTGGAGGGGAAGCAAGAAAGCAAGATAAAAAAAATGAGCAATTATATGTTTGACCTTTCATAAAATAATAAATATATACATACACATAAAATCTGCTTTGTTTTTGTTTTTGTTTTTATTTGAACGTAATTTAATTTTTAAATGTGTTATAAGTTAAATATATATATATATATATATATAATCTGTTTTGTTTTTGTTTTTTTTTTAGTAAGGACAACAGAAAATGTTTTTTGTTAATATATAATAAAGTACAAAATTATCTTATTTGAATACAAACTATTTCACTATTATTTTTTTTTCAAAAAACATATTTAATTTTTAAAACAACACTGAAAATGTTTTATATGTTTTTTACACACCATACTGTTTTTTAAATAGAAAAAACAGAAATTGAATTTTGTTAATATATATAGAGAGAATCTATTTCACTAGTATTTTTAAAAAAAAACATATTTGCTTTCTAAATACTATAGAAACTGTTTTGCAATAGAAAAAAGACACTATGGTCATTACATTCTCAACAGAGTTAATGTATTTGGCTATGATGAGATGGTTTTTGAATTGTCCAATTTCAAACAATTTAGGAATGCATAAATCTATATTGCAGTTTGTAGCTCACTGTTTTAAATTGTAAACCTTCAGTAATTAATGTGATACAATTTTCACAGGTAAAGTTAAGAAAAGTGGGATGATGGATAAAAGTTGGATTGATTTAGGAACTAGGATGTCGAGGGAGTACTTGGATGGGATTGATACATTCCTAAAGTTTTCATACGCCAATAGGACTGAAAGTTCATATATTAGTTGTCCTTATAGGAATTGTGAGAATCGCTATAATATTTCATGAGAAGTATAAAAATTGGACTAATCATGGCGAATCATATGTTTCTTTGCATGGTAATGAGGATATGGAAACTTTGGTGGATTCAAATGTTAGGGATGATATGATCGGAATACTAAACGATACTCTAAGAAATCCACATATACATGTAAGTGTTGAGGATGATGATCAAAGTACAAATGAGGCTTGCACATGTCCAAATGAAGAAACTATAAAGTATTTCAAACTTCTACAAGATGCTTAAACTAAACTGTATCCAAGCTGTAAGAAATTCACATCATTGTCGTTCATTGTTAGACTTTTGCATATGAAGGCGCTCACTAAGTGGACAGACAAATTTGTTGACATGCTATTTAACTTATTGAATGAGGTTTTTCCTGAAGGTGTGAAACTTCCAAGTTCATTCTATGAGGCTCAGAAAGTAACTGAGGGTTTAGACTTCACATATGAGACTTGGGATGCATGCCCTAATAGTTGTATGTTGTACCGAAATGATCATGCCAGTCTTGATGAATGTGTTGTTTGCAAGAGTTCTAGATGGAAATCGAATGATGGTAAAAGACACGGTAAACGTAAAGCTGTAAAACAAATGAGATATTTTCCTTTGAAGCCAAGGTTGCATTTGGATGACAAAGCTCATGAGATGGCATCAAGAGGAACGAATTAATGATAGTGTGTTAAGGCATCCTGTTGACTCCTCTGCATGGAAAGATTTTGATCAATAAAACAGCGTCTTTGCTAGTGATAGTCGAAGTGTAAGGCTTGGGTTAGCATCTGATGGATTCAATCCATTCAGAGCAATGCACATAGTTCATAGCACTTGGCATGTGGTGTTAATTCCTTACAACTTACCCCCGTGGATGTGCATGAAGCAACCATTTTTTATTTTTCTGTACTTATCAATGGCCCAAAAAGACGTAAGGAGAAGATTGATGTGTATTTACAATCATTAATTAAGGAGTTGAAAGAATTGTGGAATGAAGATATAGCCACATTTGATGCATTAACCAATCAAATGTTTCAAATGCATGCAGCTTTGCTATGGACAATTAATGATTTCCCAACTTATGCCAACTTATCAGGTTGGAGTACCAAAGGTGAATATGCTTGTCCTTGTTGCAATACAAAAAAGGTATCATGTTGGTTGAAACATGGTAAAAAGCATTCCTACATTGGGCAATCAAAAAAGGTATCATGTTGGTTCTTCCCTAGCAATCATAAATTTCAAAAGGATAGAGTATCATTTGATGGCAAACGAGAATGGGGAAACAAACCTAAATTGTTGTCTGGATCTGAGCTATTGCATCAGTTGGATTCAAAAGATAGCTTGACCCAATACAAGATTGATGACCTTAAGAAAAGGCAACAAAGACAAAGAGAGAGGGGAATTTCCAAATCTCGAAGCCATAATTGGAAGAATAAGAGTATATTTTATGAACTACTGTACTAGAAGCACAACCTAATTAGGCATAATCTTGATGTGATGTATATAGAGAAAAATGTATGTGATAATATATTCTGGACATTACTTGGAGTTGTAGGAAAATCTAAAGACAATGTGAGTGCTCAACATGATCTGTAATAAATGAATATTAGAAGACCACTACATGTGCAATCAAAAGGGT
Organism: Camellia japonica; assembly: GCA_030407325.1. Taxonomy (NCBI): domain Eukaryota; kingdom Viridiplantae; phylum Streptophyta; class Magnoliopsida; order Ericales; family Theaceae; genus Camellia; species Camellia japonica. Next base: position 160,312,742 of record JAPPVO010000036.1, read on the forward strand.
TCAACAAAGTGTAATTACGTCTTGCACAATTTAGAATGAGTAAGAATGAAAAAGATATATTTCTCAAAGTACTAAAAGGAGTCAAAGTGCCAGATGGGTATGTATCAAATATTTCAAAAGGTGTGCATTTAGAAGATAGAAGCATTAGAGGTTTTAAGAGTCACGATAGTCATATTTTGATGCAACAACTTATATCATTGGCTATTCGAAAATCCTTGCCAAGAATGTGGTTGAACCCTTGATTGAATTAGGCAATTTTTTTCGGCAATTGTGCTCCAAGGAGAATCGTGTGACAGATTTGGAATACATTCAAAATCTCGTTAGTGTAATACTTTGTCATCTTGAGAAAATATTTACACCTATATTCTTTGATATAATGGAACATTTGCCTATACATTTAGCTGATGAAGCTTTGATTGATGGAGCAGTGCAATTCAGGTGGATGTATCCAATTGAAAGGTTTCTCCTTACGTTGAAGTAGCATGTGCGTAATTGAGCTTATCCAAAAGGTTCAATTGCTAAAGGTTACTTGATAGAAGAGTGCATGGAATTTTGTGCATGGTATTTGGATGATGTTGAAACTAGAAGTAACCAACCGGTGAGGAACTACGATGGTGGTGATAACATGGGTCGTGTTGTTGGGGAGAACACTATATTTTATCTTGATAATAATGCATGGACACAAGCTCATCGATATATCTTATTCAATACAAGCTTAGTTGCCCCATTTATAATGTAAGTTGCATCATCCATTATTATTATTTCCCTCTCTCTCATCTCCCCTCCCTTATGAAACAAGGAAATCATCTAACATATCTTTCAATTTACATAGCAAGCACCTTGAATTCCTCAAAAGCAAAATGCCACGTGCAAATGATCATCAAATTCAACGTGAACATTTTGAAACATTCCACACTTGGTTTGTGGATCATGTACGTATATTTAAATATATCATCCAACTTACATAGTTTTTATTTATATTGAATTTTGATTATTTTTTTAATAGGTTCAAACTTTACAAGTGACAAATGCTACAATTTCTGAAGAAATCAATAAATTGGCAAATGGTTCTACTAACTTGGCAAGGAGATTTAATGGCTATATTATCAATGGTTGTTGATTTTGTATTAACACCACTGATAACAATTGAACAACTAAAAATAGTGGTGTTTCTTTGAAGGCAAATACAATGAGCTATGCTAGTCGGAAGGACAAAAATCCTCATGTGGGAGCTGTTTATTATTACGGATGATTGATTGACATTATCGAAGTCCGGTACAGTAATGACACAAAATAAGTGCTGTTCATGTGTGATTGGATTGATAATATTTGCGGGATGAAAGAAGATGTCTTTAAATTCAAGTTGGTCAACTTTAAGTACTTGTTATATCGAGATGACCATCAAAATAAAGAGCCTTTCATCTTGGCATCCCAAGCAGAGCAAGTTTGGTACGTCCCAGACCCCTTGGAACCAGATTGGAATGTTGTTGTGAAGATGTCTCAAAGAGGATTATTTGATATGCAATCTAATGGTTCTCAAGCTGAGCCTTACATGGATCAACAATTGGAAGAAAATGTTATGCTCCGGGATGAAGAAATGGGCTGGGCGAGGGAAAGAACAGAAGGAGAGACATTTACTTCTTTAATGAATATTTGAATATGTTAATGATATGAAAGTACTCTTTTTTGTATTAATTATTTCTATTATTAATCCAATTATTAAAGCATTACAACTTTTATATTGAGAATCTGTTAGTTTATGTTTCTTTATATCTACTTGTATCTTATGTTATCAATATATTATTTCTGGTTGGCTGAGTATTTGTATTTGTTTGCACTTGTTTGTTCAGCCCCCTCCCTCCATGGCCATTGGTATTTGGAGTTTGAACAGAACCTTATAGTACAACTTCTACATATTGTCTTGGCTAGGTAGACTGCTATAGCTCTACTGGTTTTGCTGTGCTGTTTTGTTATTGTTGGTGCTGTTTATGCTGTGTTGTTTGTTGTGTTGGTGCTTGTGCTAGTTCTAGTTTGATGTAGTGATGATAGCCAGCTTTATGTTGTGCTGGTTCTGTTTTGCTATTGTTGTTCTACTGGTGTTGTGTGTTGCTGTTTCTATTGTTATTCTGTTTTGCCATGCTAGTAGCTTCTGTTTGCTGTTGGTTTCTTGGTTTTGTTGGTTATTAGTCTATTGCTTTATTTTTGTTGTTTTGTAGTGTAGTGTGTTGGCTCTAGTTGTTTTCCTGTTGTTAGATCTATGGAGGGTTGTTTTTGCTTTTATTTGTTTTCTAGTTAGTTGGGTTTTCTGAGGTATGCCTCTTGTACATCTATATATTTTCTTGTCTTATTTTATAACTTACTTACCCAACAAAATATATGGTTTCAGGTAATTCTAAGAAAAAGAAAATATGTTGCTGCTACTATGGGTGAGGCATTATTACAGATGCATGAATCTGAATCGGATGGCATTGAAACCTCTCAACCATCACATACGTCTACGTCTCAACCAAGAGAGGTGACACCATCATTGGTGCTACAGTCACAAAGAAGTCAATCATCATTAGTGCCCACTGTTGTATTAGAGTCACGTGACTCCGGTGTATATTTTTTCTTATGATATATTCTGTATTAATTTTTTTTAAAAAATAAATTTTTATTTCAGGTCCTTCTTCGTATAGGCATGGTCGTGGTTGTGCTAAGGGAATCAAGGAATAGGGTACTGGAGCAAAGCTAAATGTAGAGTTCAATGCCAAGTTTCAGCCGCTTAATAAACTACGACGGTCATTTAAGGGGTAGTTGGGTCAGATTGTGCGCAATCCACACCGAGTTCCTCTAACTTATCTTAGTTGGGGCTCTGTGCCTGAAGATATTGTGGAAGGCATTTGGAAGGAGGTTCAAGTATAAATTTATTTGTTTGTACATTCCATTTGTCTTGTTTATAATGCTTGATAATTTTATTTCAAATTTCTTATGCATTTATAATGTTTGCTACTTTATTTCCATTGTATTAATTATAATGTTTGCTAATCTTATTTCCATTGCCTTGTATTGTGTAGGATAACTTGCTATATGCTCCAGAAGGGTTGAAGCCAGTGGTCATAGACTCATGTAACAAATTGTGGACGGATCACAAAAATAAGACTAAGACCAATCACTACAAGCCTCTTAAAGGTGATCCAAATATCAGTGAGAAAGTGCCTTTGGACATCTTGCTAGAACAATGGAGGGTGATGGTGGAGTACTAAAGTAGTAAAGATGCAATGGTATATAAATATATTCATGTATCTCTTGTATGACATTTAATTAATAGTTTTGTAAAATGTGAATGCTTGACTTTTACAGAACATTGCTGATCGTAATTCTAAAAATCAGGAGTTGCATGGTCCAGCGCATAGGACCAGGAGAACACCCTTTGCCGATATACAACAAAAGGTAGTGATTTGTATTAACAATTATATAAAAATTAACTAAATGCTAACTCTTATATGTTTGGCAATTTTAAATGATGGTTGATGGAGAGAGCACTAACAAGATGAATGTCTTCATGAATACACACATGATAACTAATCCAAATGTGAAATTATTTTTGGTATGTGTGAAAACCCGAATATAAAAATTAAGTAAATAATTAAATAATAATAATATTACAATCTCAAATATTTTGTTGTGAATCTTTAAGTGCAAATTAAATATTATTGGAGGGTCTTTTAGTTAATTTTAAACCTAAAATAAATTTATGGTGAAAGTATTTAATTTAGGGGCAAGATTTATTATTTAAAAAAAAATAGAGGGCAAGTTAGTAAGTATATTTTGTTATAATAATAGTTATATTTTATTTAAATTAATAGGTTAGAAAATAAAATAATATAAAGAGATAATTATTTAGAGTTTTGTTTATATATATATATATATAATAACCCTAGGGTTCCTAATCAACACTATAGCAGCAGCAGCAGTAGAAACGTGAGAGAGGAAGAGAGATCAAGAGATAGAAAAGAAAGAGGGAGAGAAAGCACCCTTGTGTCTCAACAAGTCTCTAAGGTATTAATCATTCTATTCTTGTTCTATTATAATATGTTGTTTACATAGTTATTGTGCTTGTGGGTGTTGTGAGTTGGTGGAAGAAAAAGGAATGGATTGGCTGATTGGGATAGTATTCTAGAAATTTTAATTGAATTCATAATGTTGCTCCTAAGAATATTAATCTGCCAGCAAACTTTAGAAATCAAGAAATCATATCAAACGAATGAATTTTCAACTAAAATTTTTACAATAGATTAATTACATATTGAATTGTATATCTGAATTGTTTTCATAATTTTTGGGAGTCAAAATCCATATAAACTGATGCGTTCAAATCTGTTCAGAAAACTGGTTTTAACAGTAAATTCGGGAGTGTTTTTCTCTTTGGGTATAGATCCGAAAATTATCAAATTAGTGTCATTAGAATCGGTTACGAGTCTAGTTTCGTACATTTTTGGCCTTGCATTGATTGCTCCTGTATACTAAGAGAACCATTAATTTATTTAAAGTGCTGCAGAAAACAACCTGTTTGGGCATAATTAATTGTAAATAATTACTTTGATAAGAAATCAAGCAAAACCATTTGGGTTTAAAACTTAGGATATATTAGTTGATATCTTGAGGGTTTTAGAATTTTTTGAACAACGTGGAGTGGGTTTTGAATTTTCAAAGTTAGCTAATAGATTGGGAAAACTAGTTTAAAATTTTGTTTTATCGTAATGTTACTTTTAATTAAGTTTCGATTTGAACCATGTCTTGGGTGATTTTAGACCTTGAATAACATGAATTTAGGTAATAGTTAAGAGTAACGGTAAGTTGGGTTGAGCCGTGTTAGTGCGCTTTAGTTGAGGTTACTTAGTTCCTATTCTTTAGTATTTTTAAATTAGTAGTGACGTGTAGTTTTTATACTTGGTTCAGGGCACTAGTTGGACTTTTATACTCTATTCGAGGATTACATTATTTCCTTTCCAAGTGAGTAGTTTCATGCTACATATTTTTATAAATGTTCCCCTACCCAGAACTGTTGAAAAATTAAAGGACTAAACTGTTTTGATAAATTATTATATTATTAATGGAATCAAATTATTTCTGAAACATGTGTGAACTTGGCATACTGTAAACTATTTGTTTTGGTCTCATGTTTATAATGATGAACTACCATGTTTTGCGAAACTGACGTGTATTGATTATTGGGACCATATGTGTATTTAGTCCAGGGAAATTATTCCACTGTGTGTGGTGACTCTGGCCACTAAGGAACATATTTGGGTTGGGTCGTGATGACTCTAGTGCTCAACGATTGTAAGGAAAAGACCTAGGTTAACCTGGGTGACCTTCAATCGAATCGTCTTAGAGAAAAGGCCCAGGTTGCCACCCTGAGGATGACTCTTAGTTCGGTATTGGATCCAACGGAGCTTATAGCCTTGAGAACTGTGTGGCATAGTACTTGTCATTTTCTTGGTACCCAGAAAATTATTGGTGTTCATGTTTTAATCTGTTTTAAGTGGAAAATGTCATTTATTATGTTCTTGAGAGACATGAGTATTTTAACTTTTAAACTGTGGAACCTTTTTTTTGAAACAGATTCTCTTTACCAAACTGTATGCCAATCTAGTTTATGTGATATATGTCTTATTTTGGAATTGATCCCTGTTTTCAAAACTGTATATACTATCCATGTTGCTACTCACTGAGCTATCAGCTGACTTAGTTGTTTACCATTTCCAAGTGTTAGAAGGATTTAGACTGGACTTATGGCGTAGTGAGGACTCGATTGCATGGACCTCTAGGACACTCATTTATTTTGTTTTAGCTTGTTATGTCGAGTTTTGTGCATACATTGTGGTTGGGTTTGATTTGGAATTATTTTATTTTGTGGGTAGTTTGTGTCCCATTTAGTATATATTTTTAGGAGTTGGTTGTGGTTGGTTTTACCATTTATACTTGTGACATGTTAGTGGATTGGGCTTTGATTTATTTATTTATGGGCTATCATCACATTTATTCTTCGTGATTTTGGGTTCATGTTTAGGTTTACGTGTGCCTTAGGCTGAGTCCCTGTGGGCCACAGCCGGTCATGCCCGGAGTTGGGGTGTGACAATATGGGCCTTTGCATATTGGTTTAATATTTTTTTTAAGTATGCTGTATGTATACTAATATTTTTAAATTTTAAGATGAGTATAATGAGCAACTCTCAATGATAGACGAGGTCCTTGGGACAGAAGAGGTACAAAATAAGATTTTCCACAACCTATTAGGAAATGATGGACACAGATATTGCAAGACTTATAGGACAGACATGCCTCGAAGTGCAGTGTACAAAAAAGATATCAGTCCATCACAAGCATCCTCATCATCGACTGTTGAGGAGATCACTCAATAAGTATGCTAAGCAGTTACTCAAGAGATCGAGCAAAGGCTTATAGTTAAGATTGAGCAGAGGCTTACAGTTGAGATTGAGCAAAGGGTCACTGAGAAGTTGAAGGTAGAGTTCCAGCAAATCAGAGCTTGGATGGACTTCATAGGGTCCCAAGGGAGCCCAAGTGGTACACAGGTGGAGTAAAAATGACCAACTGAATAACTTTCGTTTTGTTTTCTTTTCCTTTCCTTTCTTTTCTTTCTAGGTATTATATTTAATAAAATGGTATTGGTGTTGGTTATATAGCTTCCAAATGCCTCTAGTGGACATCGACAAGTCAAGAAGTTTGTAGGAGATCATGATAGTCATGATGATGAGTTGCTGGGTTCTCCTGTGCAGGTATCTCTATTACATAATGTAATATTCACAATCACACGCAATTGAGGTTAAGGGTTAGCCTACTGAAAACCCGATTTAGTGTTATTGTTGCTGTTGAACCTATTTTCCTAATGTTGAACCTAGAGAAAGACTAATTAGTGTTGAACCTATTTTGCATTTCTTAATAGTTTTCCTCTTCATTATCAGAGTCGTTACTTTATATTCTGAGTTGTTAAAGTTGTGTTCTTTCCATTGTTATGGCATTAATTGTAAATATTTAAACACAAAGCAACAAAATTTACCTATTTTAAACCAATAACACTAAATCTTTGAATTTTAGAAGTACCTATCAAAAACCAATCTCTTGAGGGTCTCAGATTTGCTCTTGATATCATATACTTTTGTTTGTAAATTATATGGTTGAAAGATATTGATCTGCTACCAAATTCACGAACATGATATCACACCATTCAATCCAATAAAAGATTGTGTATTTTATGTGCCCTCCATATATATACTTATGAAATGCTTTGAATAAAAAGTAAATAATAATTAAAGCTTGTTTCTTGAAAATTAGATTTGAAGAAAAAAAAGGATCACAACACAAAGATTCATTAGTATTTAAATTTGCATGAGAATGTGTTATTTTCATGCATATATGAAGTTGGTTTTTCGTGCCCCTCGGAGGGGTTTAGTCTCCTCGGATATGATCACCTTACAATTCAGATTCCTGTGGTTATGAATCTAGTTTCACAAGTGCAATGTGAATTAGAAAGAAAAAAAAAAAAAAGAAAAGAAAAAAAGATTGAGAGTCTAAGTCCAGCAATTCTTAGAAAAATCCATTAATCCTCAGAGATGCCGAAAATGGATTGCATTGCCAGATTTCAGAGTCACCACCTAAAATTTTGGGGATTTAGGAAACCCATGACTCATGCGAAAGGCCACTTGTCCATCATAACCAAAGTTGTCTCAGTTTGGAAACTTAGGTATGAGAGGCGAAGGTCATGAATTGAGCATCTCCTTCACCCGATCAAAGATCGGCCTCTACTAATCATGATGTGAATTTTATCAACAATATAAACTCTTGTTCTGATTTTATTATGCTAACTTACTATGGAAGGCACACAAGTATAGACTGTTTCGCTTGCTTTGGAAATGACTTGATTTTATGTGATTTTTAAAAGAGTTTTGAGTGCACACAACTCAAAAGGAAATAAATGAGTTCATACATACATTTTATCAAAATCATCCCCAATGCAAGTAAAATAACCTTCATCCGCAAGCATTCAAACAGTTTATTTCGAGTAAGCACGTAGCCTCATGGTAAGATGCTAAGCATGGCAACAATCACACACATGAATATGCTAAAGCCAAAAAACACTACCTAGTACTCCAAAGTAAGCCAAAGAAAAAGAAAGCAATTAAAAAAATGCATGACCCTAACAATGCACATGACTAATGCAACACATACAAAAATGTAACTATCGGATTTGACTTCTTAACATGACATACGAATTGATTCAATGCAAGCGGTAGCACATGTATTCAAGTAAGTAAAAATGACACTGATAGTAAGATGAGCCAAATCCTAATACATGCAAAGATGGATGCAAATCATGGCAATGATAGAGAAAACACGATGCTACACAACTATAGTAAGCAAGTAAATAAAAGGAAGAAAAAAATAGGGGTTGTGAGACATACATCAAGTGTTACATATTTGTTCTCTTTTCAAGAGAGTCCGAATACCCTAATTGTTGCTGGTTTCTCATGCTCCTTTGAGGGGTTTAGTCTCCTCGGGTACGATAGCCCTACAGTTCAGACTCCTGTGGTTTTGAATCTAGTTTCATAAGTGCAATGTGAAACAGAAAAATGAATGAGCGTCCAAATTCAGCAAATCTTTAGAAAGATCCATTAATCACAAAAAATGCCAAAAATGGACTGCATTGTTAGATTTCAGAGTCGCCACCTAAATATTTTTTTTGGGAAATTTAGGAAACCCGTGACTTGTGCCAAAGGCCACTTGTCCGTCATAACCAAAGTGTCTCGGCTCGGGAAGTTAGGTATAAGAGGGGAAGGTCATGAATTGAGCACCCTACTCACTTGATCAAATATCGGCCTCTACCAATCATGATGCGATTTTTATGTACATTATATGTTCATATTCTGATTATTTATGCTAACTTACTATGTGAGGCACACAAGTATAGACTACGTCACTCACTTTGGAATGCTTTGATTTCATGTTTGTTTGAAAAGAGTTTTGAATATGTGCTACTTGAAAAAGCAAGCTCATATGTACATTTATCAAAGTCATCCCAACTTAAGTGAAATAACCTTCATCCCAAGGCATTCAAAGAGATATTTCAAATAAGCATGTAGCCTCATGGTAGTTGTAGACCGCCAGAACTCGCTCTGCGCGCCCCCCTTTTGGAGAGGGCGCAAATTGTAGTTCTAGCTACTACAATTCGAACTCCTGTCACGGTTTTGAATCTAATCTCCCAAAGTGCAATGTAAGACTGATAAATCACCAAAGAGTCCAAATCCGGCAATTGGTTTTGAAAAATCAATTTTGAATCAAAAAGCGCCAAACATGGACTGCTTTGCCAGATTTCAGAGTCCCCACCTAAATATTTTATTTTGAGAAATTTAGGAAACCCTGACTCGTGCCTAAGGCCACGTGTTCGTCATCACCAAAGTTGCCTCGGCTCGGGAACTTGGGTACGAGAGGGGAAGGTTCTGAAATGAGCACCCCCGCTCGCCCGAACAAAGATCGGCCTCTACTAACATGATATGTTGTTTTTGAAAACACATGTGTTCTTATTCCGGTTATTAGCTAACATTACTACGTGATGCGCACAACATACAAGTATAGACTAAATCACTCGATTTGGAACAAAACATCTCATGTGTTGTTTTTCGAAAAGTGGTTTGAAGGTGCTACCCTCAAGTAGGCTAAAGTGCGGATTTGCTACCCTCAAGTAGGCTTAAAACATGATGATTTTGCCACTCTGCAAAGTGGGCTTAAAACGCATATTTTGATGAATTGTTCCAATTCAAGCAATAAAGCCTTCATCCACAGGCATTCATGCAGTTTAACACTTGAGCACATAGCCTCATGGCAAGCATGCTATCATGGCAATCACGCTATCATGGCAATCACTTACACACATGCAAGGATGCTAAAGTATAAACACTCACAGTGTCCTCCGAGCCAAAATAGAAGCTAGTTAGTAATCAATGCATGATCCTAGCTATGTCAACAATGCCTAATGCAACATATGCAAAATGCAACTAAGTAGGCTCGGCTATCTAAAATGGCATATGAATGCTACACTTGATATAGGAATTGAAATACAATACAGTTTGAATGATGCGCCGAGCCCGGTGCATGCAATACGAATGAATGATGAACGCATGCAAAGCATAAGTATGCTAATTGAAACATGTCCTAAAACTAACCATCAAAAGTTGGTAAATAAAAGGGAAAAATACGTGGGTTGGAAGACATTCACACACTCCCGCACACTTATTACAACATTATACCCTCTCGACAAAGGGTCCAAATGAATTTAGCTAACTAGCTATGCTAATTAAACTAATTATTACAAACCAACTAATTAACTATGCTAAACTAATTAATTATTACAAAACTTTGACTAATTAATCAAATTAATTAAGTTACAAAGCCAACCAAGTATGAAAAGCATCTAAATTAGGCTGCTACAGCTCTGCTTGAATAATGAAGGATGCATGCTCGGTTTTCGCCTCGAAAAACTCTCTGGTTTGCTCTTTAGAGGCTCTGTTTGCAGGGTTTCTCCAAAAACTTGCTGCTGAACCTCACCAAATCATTGCTGGGGAATGCACCAGTGGCCTGCTGGCCATGAATGGTGACTGCCGACCCTCCTGCCGGCCAAGGATGAAGAGGTGCCGGCCATCAATAAGGCACTATAGGCCACTGATGTACTGAAACTCCATTTTGCAACAGAGCTCAAAAGAGAGGAAAGGGAGGGTCTTCCAAGGACATGTATGTACCATACCCCTCCATATCACCTCAAAACATCAAGAGAGAGGCACCGTTGGATCCAAAACCATCAATCAAGCATCTCAATGCATGATGGCCAAAGATCCAACATGTATAAATTCTATAAATGCATGAAAAACAAGACACTTAGACCATATCCTTATCATGAGAGATCAAAGGCAATGGAGACCAAGGGAGATTGGCTCACTTCATCACTTCAAGTATGAAATGAACTAATCCACCTTGTGTTCAACACAACATCCGATTGAACACAATGCAAAGCAAGCAACATGACATGCAAACAACATGCTAATGTTGGCATGAAATGCAAGACTCTAACATGCAAACACTCATGCACAACATACTAGAACACTTAAGCATTAAAAGGTAGTGAAGGACACAACACTAGAATCATGCAAAGCAATGCTCGATGGACTAAACTAACACCAAACAGACCCCATGCATGCCAAAATAGTGGCAAAATCCTGCTGGAAATGAAGCACCAAAAGCTATAACAACATGCTCATGCATTGGCTCGCAAGCTAGGCATTAAACACAACTCTCAAGAGCTCTCAAGGAATGAAAGAAGTAAGAACATGACATATGTATACGCTCTAAAATAACATGTTAAATGATGCCCAAACATGCAATTATCACAAACATAGCATACTACAGTGCTCAAAACTCAAGTTTAGCTAAGGTACTTGCACCATAGCCATATCAAGTAAGCCCCGAAGGACCAAGATCACCCAAAACAGTCCGAAGGCAGGCCAAAACAATGCTAGAAACATGATGAAGTGTAGCCAAAACAAGCTAGAATGGGAGTCATGAAGCATGATGCATGCAAGGCCAATGAGTGAGATTACACTACACATACTAAAACCAAGTAAGAGGTGACTCTACCAACAAAAATCAGAGTTGTAACATGGCAAAGTAACACCAAAAACATGCTGAGATGGTAGCCCCAAAGCTTAGGCAAGGATGCATACATATAGGCTTATAAGTGAAGCATAAGGCTCAACCCTAAAGCATAACAAAAGGGCGATAAATGCAAGAATATGGCAGAGGTATATGATCTGAAATAACATGCCAAATGATGCCATGCCATGCACACAAAAAAAAAAAAAAAAAAACTCAAATATGACATGCTAGAGGTGTCAAAGCTTAAGGCTAGGAAGGCCAATCACACTAGAGCCATACAAAGCAAGGCATGCACGACCAAAACCACTCAAATCAGACCTAAAGCATGTTAAATCAAAGCCAAAAATGTGATAGAGCAAAGCTAACACATGCTAGAATGATGAACCGAAGCAAGAAGCATGTTAGGCCAAAGAGCATGATTGCACTACAAGTACCAAAAGCAAGCAACCAATGACCAAATCAACTGAAAACAGAGTTATGGCAGGTCCAAAAAGTCACAAAAACATGCTTGGACTCAGCTTAAAAGAAGTAGAAAAGCATGCTCAAGTATGAAGCCAACAACGCAAGGAAGCAAGACAAGAGGAGAGGAGACCACCCCCTCTCATTTTGGACCTCAAAAACACCTTTCCACCATTAAAATTCCTCTGAGTTTGAGTAGTAGAAAGGCCATGCAAAGGCCACTACAAAAGCTTCAAGGAATGGCTCCAAAACACCCCCAACTCCCACAAGGCCTTAAACAAACCTTTTAAACACATAAAAATAAAGCTTTTTGTAGTTGAAAGTCAAGCCTAAAACAGCATGCAAAGGTGGCTAAGATGGCATACAAAGATAAGCTTAAAAGGGGAATACACTCACCCTTGAAGAACAACAGCAAAGCAGGCCTTCCTCTGAACCAAAACCAGCCTTTTGAGTCCAAACAAGACCCTCAAGTACCTCAGCAACAAAGTGATGGTGCTTTACTAGGTGTTGTAGTGCAAAAGTGAAGAGAAAATACACTTTGAGACACTATCAAGCACAATATAGAGAGAGAGAGAGAGAGAGAGAGAGAGAGATATCTTGTCTCTAAAAAATGTCAACCCCTGGAAAGGGGGAGGAGCCTCTCCTTATATAGAGCAATGCAATGCAAAGCTTGCTTGACAAGCTTGAAATGGCCTCTATCCCTCCATACACGTGTATGGAGGATGGCTTAGTGAAAAACAACTAGCTCAAAAGATTTGAAATAATATCTGCTGAAACAAAGTGTCCTGCCGGCTATCAGTGGTGGCCGGCAGTGCCTCATTGATGGCCAGCAGGCCTTATCCATGGTCGGTAGGGCCAAATCCATGGTCGGCAGCCCCTTCCCCATGGCCGGCAGGCCATCACAAACAACAATATGGAGGGACCAAGGCATGGTCCAAAAATGAGACGCAATGGAAATAGGGTTTGGAAAGAGCAAACCTGGCATTCCGTCGCGAAAGTTAAGCGCTCAGCGAGCAATCAAACTTGTAATCGGATGTACCTGCAAGCACATCCAAGTCTTGAGGACGGTCAAAAATGGGGTGTCTACAGTAGTATGCTTGATATGACAACACAAACACATATGCAATATGCTAAAGCAAAAATGCTCACCTAGTACTCAACCGAGGCAAGCCAAAGAAAATAAAATAATTAGAAAAATGCATGCTCTAATATGCAAGTGACTAATGCAACACATACAAAATGCAACTACTAAGTTCGGCTTTTTTAACATGTCATATGGATCAACTCAAAGTATGTGGCAACGCACGTATTCAAGCAAGTAGGAAATGACAATGATATTAGAATGATGAACTGAACTTAATGCATGCAAAAATGGATAAAACACATGGCAATGATATGGAACGAAAACATGATGCAACACGATAAGCATGTAAATAAAATGAAACAAGAAATGAGGGTTGGAAGACGTACAAAATATTACAAGTGTTACAAATTTTCCCTCGCACAAGAGAGTTCGAATGAATGTCCTAATTAACTAATTATTACAACAAAAATGAATTAATCAACTAGCTATTACAAATTCAAATGAAGCCAACTAATTAATTACACATATTAGTATTAATGTACTAATTTAATGGACTTGAATGGAGGTGAGGACCCGTATGCACATGATTGAGAACATCCTTCAGAAACCTCTCTGTTTTGCTGCTAGAATCTACTTTGATTGCAGTCAGAAAATTATTTTGTTTTGGCCTCAGATTTTGTTCTGTTCTGCTGTGAAAATGCCACTGCTTGTACAAAATAGGTGGCCGGCCGGCCTTCAAAAGTGGTCAGCCGTACAGAATGGTGGTCGACCGGCCACTGTTTCTAGGTAATACCCTGTTGCTATAGAGCTGAAACAGAGCAAAAATAGAGTGTTTTCAGGAGATGTTTATCCTCTCTACCTTTCCCTATCATGAAGATGATCAATGAAGGAGTAGATTCGATTCTCAAATCATCAATTATCACAAATTTGTTGCGTGATGATCTTAGAAACGATAGGACAAAAGCTCAATAAATGAAACAAAAGATAGACAACACCTCCTCCCTCTCATGGAGTTATCTCAAGGGATGGGGTAGACATTGCTTCATGAATCATTGAATATCACTAAAAAGTATGCAATGATTCAAGACGTAATAAGTTCAATATAACGTCCGATTGAATCTAACCGAATTTTGTTATCTTTTTTATCTCTTTTACTTCGATTTTATTAATCTTTTTTACTTTACCTTTCCATTTTCTTATCTTTTCTTCCTTTTTGTCCAAAAGTGATGATTACGTTCGCTAAGTCTAAAAGCAATAAAGAATAGCAAGCATGACTTAACCCGAGAAATGAGCTTTTCAAGCCCTTTTCTATGGGGAAAATTAAAAAGGAAGAATCAAACTCATTTACAAGCGATAATAAAATCGAAGTCAAACCCAAAATGAGAGATAATGACTAGTTAAAGCCCAAAAGAACGATAAGGACTAGTCAAACCCAAAACAAACAATAATGACTCCAAATCCAAACTCGATAATAAGCTATAATGAAACTTTTCTTTTTGATTTCCAAGGGTCTAACTAAAAAATTAGTCACTTAGAAGTAAATGCACCAGCGATAAAGAGATGTATCAAACAAGAGATTGTGCTTAGTCTAAGAGAGATGTAATGCCCTGGTAATGAACCTCCAAAGAGAAAAAACCATTTAGCATAAAGGTCTCTTTCTTATACCTTCAGCAACAGTCTTTGGTTTGATGCAACTCTTAATCAAAAGAAACAAAGAAAGGAGAGAGATTGCAGAATGCTAATGAAAAGTGGATGATTACAATAGTGTGAATATGTTTGAAAACTATGAAGAAGTGAAAGAAAAGACTATTAACTCAAATGGATTGGAAGCTATATCCATGAGGATTTACTACAACACATCTATAGTATTCAAAGCATAATCTAAATAGACAAATTAAACAGTGCTAAAAATCAGTTTGAAAAGGTAGAAAATATGAACAAAATGAAAAAGAACAAGTCTAGTATGCAAGCCTAAGGAATGGTGGCTAACCCCTCCACTTTTGTAACTTTAAATCACATATTTCAGCCCTTGAAAATAGCCCAAAACAGTGTATAAACACAAGAAAAAGAGAAGAAAAGATCAGTAGAAACAAATAAGAAGATGTCGAAGATTATACCTTTTGAAGGAAAGGATGTTCTTAGTTAAGCAAACTTGACTCAAAGCACTCTCAAGTCTCTGAAATTAGGTTCAAAACCTCCGCAAGAAACCTCAAGTTTGAGCTCCAATGGTGTATCTACAGTATATCTATATTTGAAAGGGTAGAGAAGATACTTGGATTATCTTCTAAGCTTTGGAAATGATTTTCTCAACCCCCAAAACCTGAGGGCAAGTCCTCTATTTATAGATTTTCACCTTCTCACGTCGAAAATATCTGAAAAAGGACATCTGGCTTGGAGCTCATGCATGGGAGCAGCTACAGCTGTCAAAATATCTACTCTTGATAAATATGGCCGGCCGACCAATTAATTGTATGGCCTGCTCATTAAATTGGCAGGCCAGCCAATTAATTTGGCCTCGTTACTCACTGAGTTGTCAGGCTAAAAAAGGGTTTTGGTCCAAATGGGATGGAATGCTTGGGTTTGAAGCTCGAAATCGAATTCTTTTGCTAAAGATTCAAACAATTTGCATAATGTAACTTTCATCATCGAGTGTTCAGATTGAAGCACCCAAATCTTAAGGCCGGTCAAAAATATGGTGTCTACAGTTGCCCCTCTTTGACAAAGCTCAAAGTCATGAAATGACGTAAGTGAATGTCAAAGCCCGAAGACGACCCATTTTGACGAGGCCGTAAGACTTGGGCAAACAAACAAAATGCAGATGCAATTGGTTGAACGCAAAGGTTGCCTATGTATCCCTTTGCAATGAATCAAACCTAGCATAGTTTAAGGGTAGAATGTGAATGCTACACAATGCAATGCAACAATCAAAACCACGAATAGTGTTTACCACACAAATATCACAAAGGAATGAGGATGTAAATCAAACTACGTTTTATACGGAAAAAAAGTGAGCAAGGCCAAACGACGCCTAACACAGGCTAAGTGCCTACACCTTCAATACTAGCCTCAGCGCAGTGTGGGTGCTTACACATAACAGAACCATGTTTCAACATGAAAGGGGTGTGAGCACATGCAAAACTATGCTTCTCGCAGAAAGAGTACAAGTGATTGGGTGGTATGATATAGGTGAGGAATGATCTGTTGAGCAATGATCTACTGGGAAATAATAATGCAATGGGATGATAATGATCCTAAACTCGTTTACACGAAAAGGATGAATGCAACAAGATAGTGTACGATGCAATGGATGGGGGGGCAAGCCGAACTATGTTTTACCTAGAAAAGGCATGGACACAAAACAAACCACGTCTAACACAGAAAAGGTGCCGACACCCTCAAACCACAATTCTTGCAGAATAGGTGCGTACACATTAGCACAAAACTATGCTTTAACATGGAAATGATGCAAGCAATAAAATGGTATGATGTAATGGGTGCAATGGATAAAATGGATAAAAAAATGATAGGGTAACATACTCCAACCACGTTGGAATCGTGAGAAGAGGAAGAGACTCCAACCATGCTGGAATCGTGATAGAAGGATGAACACTCTGACTACGCTGAAATCGTGAGAAGAGGTCCTGAACTGCTCAGGGTCGTGGTTCTACATGCCTTGAGATAAAAACCGCTCCAGAACATGTCTCATGCGTCCTGAGAAAACTGCTCAGGGTCGCGTTCCTACACACCCTAAGATACTCTAACCATGCTGAAATCGTGAGAAGAGGAAGAACACTCTAATCACGCTGAAATCGTAAGGAGAGGTCCTGAACCGCTCAGGGTCGTGTTCCTGCATGTCCTGAGATAAAAACTGCTCAGAAACGCGTCTTACGCATCTTGAGAAAACTGCTCAGGGTTGTATTCCTGCACGCCATTAAATACTTTAACCACACCGAAATCGTGAGAAGAGAAAATGAAAAAACCACTCAGGGTCGTGTTCCTGTACGCCCTGAGATACTCTAACCACATTGAAATCGTGAGAAGAGGAAAAGAAAAAACCACTCAGGGTTGTGTTCCTACACACCCTGAGATACTCTAAGCATGCTGAAATCATGAGAAGATGAAAAGAAAAAATCGTTTAGGGTCATGTTCCTCCACGCCCTAAGATACTCTAACCACGCTGAAATCGTGAAAAAAAGAAGAGACTCTAACCATGCTAGAATCGTGAGAGGAGGAAGAACACTCTAACCACGACGAAATAGTGAGAAGAGGAAAAACAAGTGATGATGCAATAGATACAAAGAGTATGATGAGAGATTGTGCGATAGATGCACATGAATGATTTGATCGTGCGATAAATGCACGATAGCAATTTGATCATACGATAGATGCACGATGTGGTTGGATCGCGCGATAGATACACGAGCGATTGGATCGTGTGATAGATGCACAATGCGGTTTGATCATATGATAGATGCACGATGGTATGATTGTGTAAAAGATGCATGATGTGGTATGTGTGACAAGCAATGTAGTGGATGATGTTCTGGAAATGCAATAAACAAACAAAGCTGCACTTTTGAAAGCACCTCATGGGGCGAGTGGCGATGAACAGCTCTACTTTAATGGGGATCTCCCCCTTTGTGTTCTTTAAACTTCTACCTTCAACTCACAGTTCAAAGGTCCTCAAATGCTGACAAGAGGTAAAATCTGCATGTGGATGCCACAGATGTCACATTTCCTGATTATACTTGCAACTCTCCCTATTCTCCAACGGGGTGATAGACTAGGTTGATTCAGTATCTATAATTGAGGCGCATACAAGCTACCTCAACCTATGGGGCTGCCATACAGATTTCAAGCCGAGGATACACCCTTGGGTATTTAAACCAGACTTTAGTCTTAGAAATTCCAAACCTTTGTGTTCTAGACATCGCCATTCGAACTCTAATTTCCACAGTCACAGTTGGTCTTCTAGGAACTCATTGCAAACACCGCCAAGATGTATCCGGTGGGGAATGGTGTTCAGGGAGAGCGCTTTTGATTGCCATTCTGACTTAAAACCAGCTTGAGCTCAAGGTTGAGGTACACTCATACTCCAGAGCAATGACGAGGCCTGCGAAGGTGCATTTGGAATGCAATCTCAGAATTTTCTGAAGTTGAAGATGCTCCAATTTTCCCTTTTGCTCTTTTGTTTTGCAGTTCGGAACCTTTGTAACTTTAGATAGGTCTTGTTTTGTTGTTCTCTCTTTTGATCGGGGTTGGATCCTGCAGTTTATGAAAGAAAGAATTATGTTTTGCATATCATGTTTGGAATGGCACGACACTCTAAGCACAAAACGAGTTATTTTGAAATTGAAACCGAGAATGAATTCTTAATGGGATATTGAGCCTATAACTGACCGAAGTACAAAATAAAACTCAACAAGGGAAGAACAAAGTAAAAAAGACCTAAACACACCTATTTACATTCAAAACAACTCAAAACAAGAATCGAGACAAACAAAACACTTGGATGTTTTCCACTGGCGAGAGACCTCTCGGTTCACGGGGAGCCAATTACTTCTCCAGGTATTGTTTCCCATTCTTTCTTATTTATGACTCTCACATCACTTTGGCCCTCAATCTCTATTTTCTCTAAATAAACATTCCCTTACTTTTTCTCTCAACGCACATCTCTCTATTATTTAATCTTTTTTATTTTTTATCTCTTCCCAGGTGTGGTTGATGGATAAGCTGGAAGTTGTGGACCCTATGAGGGTGTTGAATATCCCGTTCTATTTCTGGTCTGTGCTTCAAACTTGGCTCGATATCTCACTGCTTGGAGGATGAGAGAGCTTTTGGCTCCTATTAATAGCTTCATTTGTGCCCTATTTGGCGAGTACGCTGACAATGGGGAAAAGACAAAAAACCTGACTCAACTGTGCCCCTAGTTCATCACTTTGACCATTTTTTTTTTTTGTTTTGTTTTTGGCCTTCTGCTAAAACAATTTTGACCCACATGAGATTTTAGATTAAAATGCTTGTTTGACTTTCTATTTTGAAATCATGTAAGTTAAGTTGTGAGCACTGAAAATTTTTCATTTTTGGTCCAAGAAATGGTTTAGTTTTGGAAAAATGAAATAATTTACAAGAAAATTAGTCAACTTCACTAAAAATCCTTAAACTATTTTTGTAAATGGCCACTACCCGACCAATATGGAATTAACTCTTGAGATGCACAACCTCTAATCTGAGCTTGATTTGTCTTACAGCTGAATCCTTTATCGGAATAGGACGACTGAATTTGAACGAAAACAAACCAATTGGACATGGATAGGATAGCCGAGTTGAATAAGGATAAGCCAATCAACATGGAAGAGACAAGCAAGCTAAAAATGGTTGGGGCCGAACTTCAGGATGAAGTTGCTTACGTATCCCAAAGATGGGAATCAGGCCTTACGTAGTTTCTAGTTAAGGTTTGCTCGAGTATTAACTCTCTTCTTTTACGCTCTAACTTTTGCCATGGCCGCCCTTCCAGGTTTTTAACCTTGCGAGTTCTATTTTTCTTTATTTCCAATTTTTCGTGCTCTAACTTTTTCCTAGGTTGTCCTTCCAGGTTTTCGGCCTAGCGAGCTATATTTTTCTTTTTATATTCACTTTTCTCTTTTTTTTTTTCTTTTTTCTTTTTTCTTTTTAACTTTTCTTCTTTTGTTTTCTTTTTTTTTTTCTTGCTCTAACTTTTGCCTAGGTTGTCTTTCCGGGTTCTTAGCCCAGCGAGCCTCTCAAGGATAAAGAATTTTAACTTGTCTATGTTGATTGGTTGTGAGATCTGTAAGCCACCTAATCCATGAGAATGGCTGCTATTCCTGACCAAATAGTCTTGATAATGTAAGGGCCCATCTAATTGGGTTTGAATTTTCCCCTAGTGCTGTGGATAGAAACTTGATTGTCCTTCAGCAATAGCTTATCTTCTCTTAAATTCTGGGATTTGGCTCTCTTACTGATCTTCATTGGCTTGAGAAATGACCCATCTTTGAATCTTTGAGCACATCTGACCTTTTTTGCCCAAAGTTCAGGAGTTGCTTCTCATCCAACTATGCAAGCTTCCTTTGATTATATCCGATCTTATTACCCCTAGTTCAAGAGCTGTTTCCAATCTGGCCATGCAAGCCTCATATTTTGGTTGATCGTTGAACATTATGAATCAAGGTTTGGAAGCAAAAGGGTTGGGTCTCAAGGCCGAAAGTGATCCTATGTTGTACAATCGCAAGATTGATTCCAAGCACGTCTTCATGGGACTACGCAAAAATATTTTTGAAATCTTTTAATAAAGCGACTCGTCGCTCGTGCTCCTATGAAGACAATGTAGAACCAACCTGGACCAAGCCAGGATCCTTCTCAGTACCCACATTAACAAACATGATCTCTTTCATTAAGGGCTTTAGCACGCCTCTCTTCTTCTCAATCGATCAAATTTTGCAAATCTTGAAGAATTCCTCTCTCTTTGTTTTCACCATAGTTTTGAAAAAAAAATTGAAAAACTTTGGTCAATACAATGGTTTATAAGCACAGAGAAGTAGGTGAAACTTACTGCAATTTCATTTAGAACTTCTAGCTCAATGATAGAAACAAACTCAAAAAAAAAAAAAAAAAATAGTGAAAAAGACAAACAAAAGAAGACAGTGATGTTCGAGTTAACACCCCCGAAATCACCAAACTCTAACACAATAAGATTGACTCAATACCCAAGTTAGAAAGTGAAATAAACCGTATTCTAAAGTTGCTAAAATCAGTGCGTGCCATTCACCACGTCCGGAGTAAAATGAGCGCCATCAACAGGTGGTTCATCCTCGATCATAGAACTAGTAACATTCCTCCTCAAGTTCATTGATCCAGCATGGATAGACTTTGTAGGACCTGGTGAGGCGATGAGCTTGTTGTTAATCAGATCTTGTACTTCATGACGAAGGCGAAAACAACAGTCAGTGTCATGGCCGGGTTGCTGATAGAAGGCGCAATATTTGGCAGCATCATGCTTGGTTGGAAGGCGATCAGGGAGAGGCTGAGTGTCAAGGGGTTTGAGATGGCCTTGTCCTATGAGGATTTAGAGAGCTTTGGACAAGGTCATGTAAATAGGATTGAAGGTGCGATTACCAGTCCTAGAAGTATTGACAGAGGGGTCGGTAGGTGTTGCTTGGCTTACCCCCTAATTCAAAATGCCCCCAACTTGAGTGACAAAAGTGTCATCCATAGTTTTTGCAACAATTGCAAGCACTTGTTGTTTGTTCAACCCTTTGATCTTCAAAGTCTCAATAGCCTATCGAAGATGTGCATAAGGATTAATACTTGTCCCGGCCTTGTTCTTGCCACTGGCCTCCACTTTGCCAAGGGATTGGGTCGCTACATCAGAGCGAGGCCCATTTGTTGTTGACATGTCATCACCCAGACTTAAGATAGCTTTGGGTTACCCTTCCTAATTGTAGCTCGCTCCCAGATTGGGAAGCTTTTTGACATGAAATTCCTAGCATGTGATGTAGTTGATGATGGAGCCAAGATCCCAAAGGCTAAATCTGCCACAGTTCTCTGAAGATTTTCAATCATGCCTAACAACTCAGAAGTAGTGGGTTTGGCCATTGGTACCCGTGGTGTATTTGAACAGACTTAGTCTTGATGAATTGGTTGGGTTGGACTCTTTGGAGTAGGTTAGACTGGTCTTGGGCTTTTGTGGAGTTCAAGTTTTGAGGTTTGAGATGATTGGGGTTCATGTGCATCCATCATACACAAGTACGTGCTTTCTGGAATGAACACCTCAGGCTTGGGTAAATGAGCTAGAGTGATGTATATGTTGGGATTATAGGTGGATAGCAATGTATAGATTAGGTTGAGGTGTTGAGATAATGGGTTAGTGGTAGCCTGAGGTCTTTTCGGTGAAGTTATGATCTCTTCGTCAATAAGATCCTGAATCTTATGACGGAGGCGGATGCAATGGTTTGTATCATGATCGTGTTGTTGATGATAAGCACAGTATTTAGTGGGGTCATGCCTTGGTAAAAGAGGACTTGGGAGGGGCCGAGATTCTAGGAGCCCTAAGTGCCCTTTTTTTAGCAGCATTTTCAAAGCTTGAGAGAGAGCTATGTAAAGAGGATGGAAATTTTGAACTTGGGAAGGGTTTTTGATTGGAATGATGACAGTGTCTACTTCTAAGCATTTCGCAATTGCGCTACCACTGGTAGTAACATTGGAACTGCGAACAACATTCTTCCTCATAGGCTCATTACCTTCTACAATGATCCCTTGTCTGATGGCATTCTCGATTTGAATCCCAATTTCAAAGAGGTCTTTAAAGTTGAATATCATTTTCTGCAATATCTTAATTTACCGGACCATATCTTCCTAGAGCGAATCTACTGATTGTTGAAAACGGATCAGCAAATCTTCTAAATTTGTCGATTGAGCCATTATAGGAGTAAATGGTTGTGCCTGGTATGACCTGAACTGAGGTGATCTAATTAGTGAATGTCAGAACTGATGAATTGGTGAACCCTATCTGGCCCTCCTTCGTATTACCACTAGCGAAAGTGAAGCAAACACTGGTTGCCCTTAAACAGTCTCCGACCTGACAAAGTCTATCAACACGAGTCCAGAGCACCTGGGGGATATCAAAGCCTTTTGAAACTATGGTTCCAGGATTACCTAGCAAAAGAGTCAAAAACAGACAGCACCTTAGCTCAATTTCACCCAAACAGATATGATCATAGCTAAATAACTGTACTCCCCACTGAATTCTTCCCCATACACTGATATGAATTGTACCAGTGATATGAAGCACCCCTGTACAATATCACTGTAAAGCACATACCAGGTAAAGAGAGCCAAAACACCCTTATATAGGGGTAGGGTTACCCTGTCCTAGCTTTGGCATGATCTAGGGTTTCACTACTTCAAGCAAGTAGTTTCACAAAATCCTGCATATGGGCAAGCATCCTGTCCTATGTTGGAATAGTCACTAGAGCTTTACTATATGCACTAGGCCGATTAGTCAAAGGGTACCTTAGCAAGATTACCTAATATATCTCTCATACCTAACACCGAGAAGCAAAAGGAGGATCAAGCGGTACAGTGATAATCCAAATCCAAGGGTTGTGTTTCCAACATGGCAGAGCCCATGACCAGCCAACCTTTTACCAAGCCTTTTAGGCAAGCCTTCAACAAGCCGTCCAAGAATAGCAGATGGAAAACACAGTGACTTAGAGCACTATGCAAATGCAATGCAATGAACATATATCTGTAAATAAAATGTCACATCATGAAGTCCAAGTCAAGTTTTCTAGTTTTCCTAGCAGAGTCGCCAGAAACTGTAGCTGGTTTCTCGTGCTCCTCGGAGGGGTTTAGTCTCCTCGGGTATGATAGCGCTACAGTTCAGACTCCTATGGTTCTGAATTTGGTTTCACAAGTGCAATGTGAAATAGAAAAATGAATGAGAGTCCAAATCCAGCAAATCTTTAGAAAGATCCATTAATCACAAGAAATGCCAAAAATGGACTACATTGTTAGATTTTAGAGTCGCCACCTAAATATTTTTTTTTAGAAATTTAAGAAACCCGTGACTCGTGCCAAAGGCCACTTGTCTATCATAACCAAAGTGTCTCAACTCAGGAACTTAGGTATGAGAGGGGAAGGTCATGAATTGAGCACCCCACTCACCAGATCAAATATCGGCCTCTACTAACCATGATGTGATTTTTATGTACATTATATGCTCATGTTCTGATTATTTATGCTAACTTACTATGTGAGGTACACTAGTATAGACTACGTCACTCACTTTGGAATGCTTTGATTTCATGTTTATTTGAAAAGAGTTTTGAATATGTGCTACTTGAAAAAGCAAGCTCATATGTATATTTATAAAAGTCATCCCAACTTAAGTGAAATAGCCTTCATCCACAGGATTTCAAAGAGATATTTCAAATAAGCACGTAGTCTCGTGGCAGTATGCTTGATATGGCAACACAAACACATGTGCAATATGCTAAAGCGAAAATGCTCAGCTAGTACTCAACCGGGGCAAGCCAATGAAAATAAAATAATTAGAAAAATGCATGCTCTAATATGCAAGTGATTAATACAACATATACAAAATGCAACTACTAAGTTCAGCTTTTTTAACATGTCATATGGATCAACTCCAAGCACATGGCAACGCACGTATTCAAGCAAGTAGGAAATGACAATGATATTAGAATGATGAACCGAACTTAATGCATGCAAAAATAGATACAACACATGGCAACGATATAGAACGAAAACATGATGCAGCACAATAAGCATGTAAATAAAAGGAAGAAAGAAATGGGGGTTGGAAGACATACAAAATATTACAAGTGTTACAAATTTGCCCTCACACAAGAGGGTTCGAATGAATGTTCTAATCAACTAATTATTACAACACCAAATGAATTAATCAACTAGCTATTACAAATTTGAATGAAGCTAACTAATTAATCACACATACTAATATCAAAGTACTAATTTAATGGACTTGAATGGGAGGCGAAGAGCTGTATGCACATGATCGAGAACATCCTCCGGAAACCTCTCTATTTTGCTGACAGAATTTGCTCTGATTGCAGTCAGAAAATTATTTTTTTTGGCCTCAAATTCTGTTATGTTCTGTTGTGAAAATGCCACTGCCTGTACAAAATAGGTGGCCGGCCGGCCGGCCTTGAAAAGTGGTCAGTCGTATAGAATGGTGGCCGGCCAGCCACTATTTCTGGGTAATACCCTGCTGCCACATAGCTGAAACAAAGCAAAAACAGAGTGTTTCCAGGAGATGTATATCCTCTCTGCCCTTCCTTATCATAAAGATGATCAAGGAAGGTGTAGATTCGATTCTCAAATCATCAATTATCGCAAATTTGTTATGTGATGTTCTTAGAACCGATAAGATAAATGCTCAATAAATGAAACAAATGATAGACAACACATCTCTCTATCATGGAGTTACCTCAAGGAATGGGGTAGACATTGCTTCATGAATCATTGAACATCACTAAAAAGTATGCAATGATTCAAGACACGGTAGGTTCAATATAGCGTCTGATTGATCTAGCCCAATTTTATTATCTTTTTACCTCTTTTACTCCGATTTTATTAATTCTTTTTACTTTACCTTTCCATTTTCTTATCTTTTCTTCATTTTTGGCCAAAAGTAATGATTACGTCCTCTAAGTCCAAAAGCAATAAAGAATAGCAAGCATGACTTAACCCAAGAAATGAGCTTTTCAAGCCCTTTTCTACCGAGGAAATTACAAAGGAAGAATCAAACTCATTTACAAGCGATAATGAAATCAGAGTCAAACTCAAAATGGGAGATAATGACTAGTCAAACCCAAAAAGGGCGATAAAGACTAGTCAAACCCAAAACGAACGACAATGACTCCAAATCCAAACTCGATAATAAGCTATAATGAAACTTTTCTTTGTGATTTCCATGTGTCTAACTAGAAATTTAGTCCCTTAGAAGTAAATGCACTGACGATAAAGAAAGGTATCAAACAAGAGATTGTGCTTAGCCTAAGAGAGATGTAATGCCCTGGTAATGAACATCCGAAGAGATTAAACCATTTAGCATGAGAGGTCTCTTTCTTATGCCTTGAGCAACAATCTTTGGTTTGATGTGACTCTTAATCAAAAGAATTAAAGAAATGTGGGAGATTGCAGAATGCTAATGAAAAGTGGATGATTACAACAGTGTGTATATGTATGAAGACTATGAAGAAGTGAAAGAAAAGACTATCAACTCAAATGGATATCCATGAGAACTTACAACAACACATCTATAGTATTCAAAGCATAATCTAAATAAACAAATTAAACAGTCCCAAAATAACACAAAACAGTGCTGAAAATCAGTTTGAAAAGGTAGAAAATATGAACAAAATGGAAGAGAACATGTCTAGTATGCAAGCCTAAGGAAGTGTAGCTAACCCCTCCACTTTTGTTACTTCAAATCACATATTTCTTCCCTTAAAAACAGCCCAAAACAGTGTATAAACACAAGAAAAAGAGAAGAAAAAAATTAGTATAAACAAGGAAAAAGATGCCAAAGATTATACCTCTTGAAAGAAATGATGTTCTTAGTTAAGCAAACTTAATTCAAAGCACTCTCAAGTATCTGAAATTAGGTTCTAAACCTCCGCAAGAAACCTCAAGTTTGAGCTCCAATGGTGTATCTATAGTATATCTATATTTGAGAGGGTAGAGAAGATGCTTGGATTATCTTCTAAGCTTTGGAAATGATTTTATCAACCCCCAAAACTTGAGGGCAAGCCCTTTATTTATAGATTTTTGCCTTCTCACGTCAAAAATATCTAAAAAAGAACAACTGGCTTGGAGCTGGTGCATGGGAGTAGCTACAACTATCAAAATATCTACTTTCGGTAAACATGGTCGATCGACTAATTAATTGTACGGCCTGCTCATTAAATTGGCAAGCCAGCCAATTAATTTGGCCCCGCTGCTCACTGAGTGGTCAGGCTAAAAAAGGGTTTTAGTTCAAATGGAGAGGAAGGCTTGGGTTTAAAGCTCGAAACCAAATTCTTTTGCTGAAAATTTGAACAATTTGCATAATGTAACTTTCATCATCGAGTGTTTGAATTGAAGCGCCCAAGTCTTAAGGGCGGTCAAAAATGGGATATCTACACTAATTAACTAGCTATTACAAATCCAAATGAAAGCTACTAATTATTACCATACAAGCAAATGAACTAATTAATTACATGAACTAAAGGGATCAAAGGAGAGGCGATAAATCATGCGGACACGAGCAAGAACATCCTTCGGAAACCTCCACTGCTCACTACCATAGTCTGAAAAATGAATCTGTTTTGGGCCTCAGGATCTACTCTGTTTCACTAAAAAAAAGCACTACAGCCATACAAAAAAAAAAGGGTGGGTCGGCCGGCCTTGAGAAGTGGTCGGCCGTACAGAGCTTTGGTTGTCCGACCATTGATTCTAGGAGAGGATTTGCTGCAATTAGAACTGGAATAGAGCAAAAGAGGGGTTTCCAAAAGATGTTCATCCTTCCTTCTCTCTCCTATCTTGAAAAATTCTCAAGGAGAGAGTAGGTTTGCTTCACAAATCATCAAACATCCCAAGGGTTTTTAAATGATGATTAGTGGAGCAACGGGATGGCAATTAATGGATACAAAGCTAGCTAAAACTAATTATGAAAGATTCAATCAAAGATATGGCCAAAACACGCTGAATCTCATGGAAAACAAGAGCAAGTGAATACTCAAGCTTAGAAAGAATAGGTTTAGGAGGAGCCATTCTGGGAAGCAAAGCTCATACACAAGAGGTTCCATCATTAAGAAAACCAAAGAAACACTTCTTTCTACTCATAGAAGATGGATTGAAACCTTCATTTCCATGCTTCAAAGGAACAAGAAAAGAGTCTCTAATGGTCTTGATAAAAGAGCTCCCATGTAACGTTGAAGCAAAAGCAAAACTAAACTAAGTAAAAGCAAAAAAAAGACAGGTATGGAGAGATGATTGCAAGCTCATCTTCCTACTCATGGAACATGGATGACACATCCATTTCCGTGCTACAAAGAAGAAACTAGAAGAGAGCTTTGCAATATCTTTCACGAAGAGAGAAGAATCAAACTATCTATATAAGATTTAAACACATATATACATAGTTAATCAAAATCTACCTAAAACAGTGCTGGAAATGAAAGAAAAGAAGCAAAAACATGAAAAACACCAAGAGAGCAACACCAGAGAACAAGCCTATGGAAGGGTGGCTAACCCTTTCACCTTCAACAAGGTTCAAATCACATTTTAAAGCTTAAAATTCTCTAAAAATCAGTATGTCAAAGACAAGAAAAAGTGAGAGAAAATGTGGTGAAAAAGGTTCAAAGTTCAACCTCTTGGGAAGAGGAAGAGCTTCTTGATTCACAAACCTCAATCTAAACACTCTCAAGTATCTAAAATTATGTTCAAAACTTCAATGGTGTATCTATTGTGTATCTACAGTCAAGAGGGTGGAGAAAAGCTTTGTGTAATTGTCTAAGCCTTTGGAAAATTTTTCTAACCCTAAATTCAGAGGGAATATGCTGTATTTATAGACTTTTAATTGCCTTTCAACGTAAATATCTTCAAAAGAGAGCAGCTGGCCAAATCCCGTGCATGGGAGCAGCTGGCTGCTGCAAAATATCTGCTCTCGGTAAACATGGTCAGCTAGCCAATCATTTGTACAGCCGACCCACAAAAAATGGTCTGCCGATCATTTTTTTGGTCTGTTGTTCTCTTAGTGGTCAAGGAAGAAAAAGAAGGTTTTGGTAAAAATGGGGTGCAAGTAAGGTTCTGAAAAACGGTTGCGGTTTTCGTAAAGGTGGCGGTGGCGCGGTTGCAGTTGCGGGGTGTAAAGGCTGTCGCATAACGGTTGCGGTAACTGAACCGTGAATTTTTTTATTTTTTGCACAATTTGTAAAAAACTTACCGATACGCATTTTTTTTTCTATAATCATATTTATTGGGTTTTAAAATAAATATTGATCAATTTTTGAAAATTTTTAAGTATGATCCAATATATTTTATATTTTTAAGTCACTATAAACTGAGTTTTTTACATTTTATTTTAATAATTAATGACTTTATATGTCATAAATTCATATTACGCTTGTGGCAAAAAAAAATT
Organism: Camellia japonica; assembly: GCA_030407325.1. Taxonomy (NCBI): domain Eukaryota; kingdom Viridiplantae; phylum Streptophyta; class Magnoliopsida; order Ericales; family Theaceae; genus Camellia; species Camellia japonica. The sequence goes on from JAPPVO010000036.1 coordinate 160,341,676, forward strand.
TTATTGGACTTAGATGTATAAATTTTTTTTTTATATAATTATTATACTTGGAAGCATATGAAAATTTTAACTTCAATATTTTTAAAAAATAAATTATACATACTAATGCAATCATATAAAAATTAAAAAAAAATAAATTATAAAGATTTTTTTTTTTTTTTTTTTTTGGGGTTTGAATCACTTGAATATTCATTCCCTTTTTGGATAACATGTAAATAAAAATAAAATAAACTAATCAAAAAAAAATTAACATGTATAAAATATGTATTAATATATAATTATAGGTGTTATGTTTTCTAGATATTTTACAAAAAAATCAATCACTAACTATTATATAAAAGATAAACAATGGCAAAAATAAGAGAATAAATAAGAGCCTAAATATATATATATATATATATATATATTAATCAAGCCACATAGATAATGACCACACTTATTATTATTATTTTCAAACAATATATAGATAGACACACACAGACAAAATGGTTGAGTGATAGCAGCTGAATAGAATAGCATAGGTCTTACAGCTTCAACAAATCAATAACATATTCTTCCTCTTCCCTCTTCTCTCTCTCTATCTCTTACTCCTCCATCTTCCCTCTTCATCTTCCCACTTCTCCCATTTTCAGTTTTTTTTTTTTTTTTGAAAGAAGCAGTTCGGAACAGTTATGTAACGGTGCGTAACAAGCCGTTACGGCACCGTTACGGCCGCTACGGCATCCGTTACGGTTAACACACCAGTAAATCTCAATCACATCGCAAAAGCGGCCGTAACGGGTGGCGGTAACCACCACAACTGTTACGTAACGGCGTTATGTAACGGTTGCGACCGCTTTTTAAAACATTGGGTGCAAGGTTTAGGTTTGAAGCTCAAAACTGAATTCTTTTATTGGAAATTCGGAAGATTGTATAATATAATATTTCATCATCAAGTATTCAGAAGGAAGTGCCCAAATGTTAAGGGCGGTCAAAATGGAATGTCTACAATATGAAAGCTAGTTGACTTTATTTAATAGTTTTACATGAAAGAGTTTATAGTGAATGTTTTTTTGCCTTTATGCTCGCTGCAAAAGGGCAACACATACCCACATTTTGTAGAGTACCCTACAATATAATCTAGAAAATTTGATTGTATTAAGTGAGGTCCAATAGTATTAGCTAGGGAGTGTCCTACTAAAATTGTAAAGCATGCTTAAATTGAGTTTATGACTTGGTGAAGCTATATATATAATATAGCCTAATATTTGATTTAATTTGTCTTTGTTTTCAGGTTTTGCATGAAGCCTAACTAATTAATGACTGATGAATGGATGAATTAATGGTGGCATGGAAGCTAATTTTATTTTTGGACATATTATATTATGGTTTTAGATGTCAAGCTTTTTGTACTTAATATTTACAACATATTGCTATATTATGGTTTGTATTGATTAAATAAATTTTTGTTAATATTTTGATGTCAATGAAACTAAGATGACAACTGAATTTGTGCAAATATTTTTGGTTTTTGAATGAATGAATGAATGTCTATTGATTGAATGCATTTTTTTTTATTGGATTTCAATAAACATAATACATGTATTAATTACAAAAACGAAATAACTTTTTTATGAAAAATAAATATTTATTTTATTTTATTATTATTATTTATTTATTCTTATTTTTATTTATTTATTTATTTTTTGCGACAGTAACTAACAATCTCAAAAACCTATACAGAAAAAAAAAATGTTTAGAGATGAATTTTTTTAGAGTCAGCGACCTATAGACGCAAAAAAAGTTATGGCGACGATAATATACCGACACAATAATAATATTAGAGACAGCATATTTGCAGACACTAACCTAAGTGATTTTTGATCCTTTTTTTGCAATGGCAGGAGATCGTCTCAATTAATACTCTTTATTGTCGCAAATGTGCTATGACGACATCGTTGCCGACTCAAAAACTTTTAGTGTCCCCAGTACTATCGTCTCTCACCATGCCGTCGAAACACCGTCGCTTTTTGCGACGGCAATTATACTTTTTGCGACAGCACTCCGCCAACTCAAAAAGAATGTTCTCTAGTAGTGTTTATTCAAATAAATCTATATGTACACGTGTTTTTTATCTGTATAATTGTCTATTCAATGTCTAATTATCTATTCTAATGTATACATGTGTCACCTACATGTACAATTATATGTTCAAATGTCTGTGTACACGTGTCACTTATCTATTAATTTATCTGTTCAATATCGCATATATATTCAGCTCACTGCACGAACTGCTATCGTCAGCCACCACCGCCAACCACGTCCTCTGAGAACTTTTCTGGTCAATTTTCTAGTGACTTTTCAATACATGTCCTTTTTATTTATGTTTTTGGATACTCCAAATAGTACCTATTATGTCCTTAAAAAACTTAAGAACCTTAAAAATATACTAGAAACCTGCTTTCTACACCCCATTAATCTAATAGTTACAATAGATGAACAAACTCATCCTTTACAGTAGAGTCAACCCCATCATCTCCAACACCCTCGTCACTAACCTGTCGTCTCCAACCCCTATCATTTTTAGGTACTTTGGCATTCCATCAATTTGGGGATTTTTCGATTTTGATACTTTGAAAAAAGTGAGTTCTACAATTTCTTAGGATACTCAATGTTGAATAAATGAAATATGTGCGGATACTTAATTTCGAACAACAGAAAATTGGTTCCAACTTTTTGATTCGGATACTCAATGCCGAATAAATGAAATATGACAGGGATACTTAGTTCTGAACAACAAAAAATTGGTTCCATCTTTTTCATCCGAATACTCAGTTTCGAACAACAAAAAATTGGTTCCAGTTATTCCATCCGAATACTCAATGCCAAACAAATTAAATATCCCTAGATACTTAATCCCAAAATTATGAAATTGCTTCGAATATTTGCTACCAAACAAATTAAATATGTAATGATCTTCAGGTCCGAACGATAGAAAATTAGAACATATGTAATACCTGATATAATATCAGATAGTTCTTTTTGTTCGAAATTGGAATATAAATAAGTTCAAAAATTAAATATTCGAATATCAAATACTAAACAATATTGACTATTAGTTCGGAAACACAATACCGAAGATATGAATTTTATTTAGAAATAGGTTTCCGAATAAATGTAATTTGTTTGGTGCTGAATTTCAAAACAAATTTCATAAATCCAACAGCTGAAAACAATGAATTTGAATAGAAAACTTAGGTTGCGTTTGGTTTAATTTTGAAATTGTGATTCTGTTTTTGGAAATTGTGATTTGAGTATGGAATTGTAAGTTGAGTTTTGAAAAGAGAAAATTTGTTTGATAATGAGTTTTGAAAAGTGTTTTGAAAGGAATTTTTGAATTTTAATTTTGAAAAGGGCGGATTGGATTTACCCGGTCATTTTCCCGAACATCCTCTCGGATGTCCGGCTGGTTGACAGAAACAGTGCAATTTTTTATTATTTTATTTTATTTTTGCAATTGCAACCTGTTATTTGGAAAAAAAAATTTATATATTTGATTTAGATATTTTTTTAAATATAGAAATTATTATTTTTAGATTTAAAAAAAAAATAATTTAATAATATCATCACTAACCATCTTCAACACTATATCATCAAAAAAGTTTTGAAAAGAGTTTTGAATTGAGTTTTGAGTTGTATGTTTTGTTATGAGTTTTAAAATGAATTTTTGAATTGAGTTTTGAGTAATTTTAAGTTGTGTGTTTAGTTATAAATTTTGAAGTGATTTGAAAATTTTGCCTTTGGAATCATGATTCCAAAGGCAAACCAAACACAACCTTAACTTCTTTATAAAAAATTTAAAAAAGAAAAAAAAACTATTTAGAAACGTTTTCTTCATTGTTCATTATTAACTTCAATATTATATGAAATAGAATGGAAAATTGATGAATTCAAGTAAAATAGGGTTGAGTATGAAAATACAAAATGAGGAGAAGAGAAGAGAACATTTGAGTTTGATTATGAATGAAGTGTCCAAAACACTTTGATTTGCATATTTTTTTCAATATTAGGTACCTTTTAGTCATTTTAAATACGGATATATTAGTAATAAAAAAAAAGTTTCATTAAGTTGGAGTTCCCAACTTAATTTTTGGAATACAAATAGAGCCTCTCCTTTTATCACATTAATGTGTTATTTTATTGACCGTTTTGGCAGTTCATTTTACTCTAATTTCTTTAAAGACATTATTAATTGAATTAAATTGAAACAATATTAAAAATTCAAAATTAAAATTCATACATTTAAAACTACAATGATCAAATTAATATAAGAGGTAGAGTACAGAGATTATAGGTGTAATTTAATTAATTTAATATAAAAAATTGCTAATTACATAGTTTTTAGGGTTAATTGATTGGAGAATGTGTACAACAATAAAGACAATTATATTAAAGTAGACAATCAATTAATAAAAAAGTCTAACATCAACAACCACTATAACAAATAACTCCATAATGAAAAAAGTATATAACAAACATTAAAGAAATTTTTTTTTTTTTAATTTTAATAATGATTGACTTCCTAACCTCTCAATATGATCGATAACAAAAAAAAATAAACAATAAGTTTTTCTTTTGAGAAATAGTATAAAAAATATACTATTCGATCATATAGTTGTTGATATTCGATTAATATAATTTTTAGTAGGCATGAAGTACTCAACAAATCTTACAAAATGAACGGTTCGGATCATAAAAATATGTCCATAATACACTTCAAATTGAGGCACAACAGTCATTGTTGTGCCTTTAGCACAGCAGTGACCCCTCTTCCAAGAGGAAATGGGGTCATTGCTGTGGTTAAAGCACATCAATGACTGTTGTGCCTTAATTTGAGGTGTATTATGGATTTATTTTTATGATCCGAATTGTTCATTTTGTAGGGTTTGTTTAGTATTTCATACCTACAAAAAATCATATTAATCGGATATCAACAACTATATAATCAATAACCCAAAAAAAATAAACAATAAGTTTTTCTTTTGAGAAATAGCATAAATACTATGCTATTCGATCATATAGTTATTGATATCCGATTAATATAATTTTGGTAGCATAAAGTATTCAACAAATCTTACAAAATGAACAGTTCGGATCATAAAAATATGTCTATAATACACCTCAAACTGAGACACAACAGTTACTGTTGTGCCTTTAGCACAACAATGACTACTCTTCAAAAAAGAAATGGGGTCACTACTGTGGTAAATGCACAACAGTGGCTGTTGTGTCTTAATTTGAGGTGTATTATATATTTATTTTTATGATCCGAATCGTTCATTTTGTAGGGTTTGTTGAGTACTTTATGCCTACCAAAAATTATATCAATCAGATGTCAATAACTATATGATCGATAACTCAAAAAAATAAACAATAAGTTTTTCTTTTGAGAAATAGTGTAAAAAATATGTTATTCGATCATATAGTTGTTGACATCCAATTAATATGATTTTTGGTAGGCATGAAGTACTCAACAAATCTTACAAAATGACGGTTCGGATCATAAAAGTATGTCTATAATACACCTCAAATTGAGACACAACAGTTACTAATGTGCCTTTAGCATAGTAATGACCTCCTCTCATAATAAAAAACTTTACATAAATTAAAGTAGAATATCATAAGTTTTTCTATTAATTAGTAATTAATTTTTGCAAAAATCATTGTACTGTGATTATTCCATAAAAGGAAGGGTAAATTATGCAAATAGTTCCTGTAATTTATACGATATATTAATTTGGTCCATATTTTAATTTGCTCGATTTTGTCCTTTAATTTAACGGATTACGTCATATTAGTCTAATAAATAACGGTTGCTAAGTTTAGTAGACGGAAAGTCAAACGATGTGTCAATTTAGTCCATGTATCTTACACGATGTGTTAATTTGATCCCTGCTTCTAGTTTACTCGATTTTGACAGGGACCAAAGTGACATATTGTATAAACTATGGAGACCAAATTGACACATCGTTTGACTTTCCGTTTACCAAACCTAACAATCATTATTTATTAGACTAATATGACATAATCCGTTAAATTAAATGGTAAAATCGAATAATTAAAATAATAAAGACCAAATTAACATATCGTATAAATTACAAAGACTATTTACAAAATTTACCCTCAAAATAAAAGCGTACTAATCCAAATAATTACACATTACTCATGCAAATGGATTATTTTTTGACCCCTCAAACGAAAGTGTAAATGAGTGATCACAAATTATTCTTGCAAATAGATTATTATTATTATTATTTATTTTTATTTTGGTTAGGTGAAGGCATTTACATTTGGCGAATTGTACTAACCGTCTTCGTAATTTAGAATTTGTGTCACTTTAATCATTAATTTTTCAATTATGATACATTTAATTATAAATTTTGAATCTTATTCTAAATAAGGACAGTCAAACATATTTCATTTGCAAACGATCCATTTCAAGAGCAAAGTCCTCGTACAACTTATTTTGTGTTAGTTAACTTATATGTTGTTTGAAATGTAATAGTCTTTTTTTTAAAATAAATAATGTTAAAATTTTCTGGATTATAAAGTTCTGTTTGGTTTGGTTTTCTAAATTTTTTTTCAAATTTTTTTTCTAAGAAACTAAAAATTAAATTGGTGAAAAAAAATTAAAAACACATTATTTTTATATAATTTTATCTTTTGGGATGGCAGAAATAATTTTTAAAAATAATTTTTTTATATTTATTTACGTTAAAAAAGTTTCTATTTTTTCAAAAGTCAAACACGACGACAATATTAATATTATTATTAAACCAATCCATTAAATAAAAAAAAATCAAAATGAAAACATTTCATATATTAAATATATCAGTTACCCATTAAAAACTTAATAATCATTCATTACATGATAATTATAAAAAAATATCTATTAACAATAAATACAACCATCTATTACATAATAACCATCTAAAAATATCAACAAAAACAACCATCTATTACATATCCAAACACATGCCAAAAACTAATTTGGTAAAAAAATTAAAATAAATAAAATTGTAAAAATTTTATTATTTTTATATAATTTTATCCTTGGTGGTTAGAAATAATTTTCAAAAATTTAAAAATAATTTTTTGACATTTATTTTTATCAAACTAATTTATATTTTATCAAATTAATAATTTTGTCTTTAAAATGAAGTAATAGTATTTTTTATTATTCTTATTTTAAATAAAATTTAAAATTTAAAATTAAATATATCATAATTAAAATTTAAATTGTAAGAGCATCCATACCAAACTCTTTAATTTTTTAGTTAAATTAAAGTTATTTCATTATTTTAGTTACTCACCTTTTAGCATCTACTGCATCAAACTCTTTATTATAACTTATTCTTATTAAATATTATTTTCTTATTATGTTTGTTAGTCGTTCTTTTTTTATTAAATTGATAATTTACCAACCAAACAATTCTTAAAAAAAATACAAAAAAAAAAAAATTGCCGTTGACCGGTTGACCGGCAAAACTTCCAGATGGACATCTGGTAACACACAAATAACGATGAATAGTGTCTCACTTATTGTAATGAGTTACTATATCGATCATAAATTTTGACAAATTACACGTGAGTTTGATGCAAATAACTTTCTAAAAATTTTAATCAAATTTAACAACCGTTAGTGCAATTCGTATTTTACATTTTTGTACAATGCTTGATAAGTCAAACTGAAAAGAAGACAATAATAATAGGGGCGGGACCCCTGGTTCACATTTTTGTACAATGTTTGATAAGTCAAGTTGAAAAGAAAACTAATAATAATGGGGGCGGGACCTCTGCTTCATGCGTTACTGTCATTGGTAGTTTGGTTTAGCTGTATTGATGATCTAAGTAGATAAAGGGTTCGTTTGGCATAACCTGGTTAAAATAGTTATAAGATAAAATAAATTATTTTAATTAAATAGAATAAAATGTCATATTTAATTTATAATTATTTTATTTTTTCTATTATAAAAATCAAAAAAATCAAAAAAAATATTCCAAATGAGACATTTAATTCATAATTATTTCATTTTAGTTATCCTTTTAAACAAATTGTGTCATTTTAACCTAAAGAAATTAGAGTTCGAACCTAATGATCCAAAGATTTATAAATTTATTTATGGCCTGAGTGCCCATCATATTTTGGGTTAAGTTTAAATTTGAATTTTACCACAAGTCCCGTTTTAATAATCAAAATTATTTTATTTTGTGAGGCTCTCTGTATGTATCATTTATGAAAAAATTATGTCAATTCGATAACCATAACCATTTTAATTTATCATGTTTCTCTAAAAAAAATGTTGTTTAAAATATTTCATCTATTTTTCAGTGACCAATACGATAAAATTAAAAAAAAAATTACAATTATTGAATTGATTTAATTTTGTTATAAATAGTATATATAAAAAAAATTAAAAATAAATTATTCAAATTATCAAAACAAGAATTCCACGAACCTCAACATGATAGTTAACTATCCATGTTTTACCCAAAAACATATGACGGTTCAAAAATATTAACAATTAAACCCCCATGTAATTTAAATTGAAGTGCAAAATGAATGAAAACTATAAAATTTAATTGTTCATTTGGTTAAAAATAAAACAGTTAACTTATTTATTTATTTTTTATCTTTTTATTTTTTTTCAACTTTGAGTCATTTTTTTTTTAAGTCTATCCTAGACTATTATAAAAAAATAAAAATAAATAAATAAATAAATATAGTAAGTTCCAATTTAAAAAAAATTCATTCCTTTTTTTAACCAAACCACACGGGTTAAGTCTAATTTCCTTATAATATTTTATACTTTCTATACTATAAAGTAAACTTCTTAGTTGGTATTGACACACAAAAGTAAAACTGTGCAAGGCTAATTATTATACAATGGTTTAAATTATTCCCATTGAGTAACTCTTGGGGCAAAGATATAAGAAAAAATCACATCTCAAAATAATTCAATTTCCTACTTGTCCTAAATAGGAATGGCAACGGGGCGGGCTGGGGTCGGGGATCACACTCCCTGTCTCCGATCCCCGATGGTAGAAATGTCCCCATCCCCGTCCCCGGCCCCGATCCCCGACGGGGCCCTATCACCGCCCCACCCCCCGCCCCTAATGGGGATCGGGTTTCCCCGACCCTGAAAATTTCCCGTCTAAAAAAAAAAAAAAAAAAAAAAACAGCAATATAGAAGTCAGTGTACAACTTACAAATCAAATACAACATCAAATACAAAATATATATATATATATATATATATCATCAACAGATCAACATAGCAGATCGGAGGCAGATCCATCGCCGTAGAAACAGATCGAAGTTTGTGGTCTGTGTATAACTTACAGATCAACACAGATCGGAGGCAGCGGGGGAGGATCGAGGCTACATTGCCTCCGATCTACTGCCGTACCATGGCAATGATGGCGGATTCACTGCTCACATCACGAGGTCACAGATGGGCGAAGTGGACTACGGGGAGGAGGAGAAGAGGCGATGAAGGACGGTGGTGAAGACGAGGAGGGGAGGAGGCAACGGAGGCTTGGACGTTCACTTCTTTCTCATCTCTCAGTCACACACAGAGTAGAGGGGGGAGAAGAACGAGACAGACAGAGAGAGAGAGAGAGAGAGAGAGAGAGAGAGAGAGAGATAGAGAGAGGTTGAGATAAATAATAACCCAGCCACTAATTTCTAAACATATATATCTATATACACACAGGGACTGATCGGGGCGTGATTGGGCCGAGGCATCTATCACCGTCCCGGGCCCGAAAATCGTCGGGGATCTATTTTTTGCTACCAACCCCGCCCCTGTGGGGAGTTATTTTCGGGAAAAACTCGGTTTATCGGGACGGGGAGGTCCGGGTCCCCGTCGGGCCGGGTCCAAATTGCCATCTCTAGTCAAAAATCAACTCTTCCATTAGTTTGTTTTAAACAGGCTTCATTTAGGTAGAATTGCTCCACTAATAATTACTAAGAGCATCTTTTGTGTTAAATATTAAATTTAGCATATCAAATTTAACAATGTGATACTGATAATTACTAAGAGCATCTTTTGTGTTGATTATTAAATTTAGCATATCAAATTTAACAATTTTATAACATAAAATTTATCAAAATCTGGCTATCTTACTCCAATGCTTGTGTTATTTTTTAACACAATCATCATTTGATCTTTCTAACTAACTTTGGATCTCTATAAAATCCATCTACTCATTGATAATAATGCCAAATTTTGATAATCTATCAAAACTTATTTTGGCACTAAGAATGCCAATGCTAAAATTTGACAATTTCAATGGCAATCCCATTAAAACATTCGGTAGCTATAATATATTAAATAGTGATGAGATGGTAATTTCAACGAAAGATGGGTTGGACTGATCCACATTTCTAATGGCTTTGCTGGTCTTGAAGCCCACAGAATGTGCCTACAAAAAGGTCCAAAGGGGGAGGTAATCCCCCGGTGGACCCTCCAATGATCAAGTTAGAACTGGATAGATTGATTGTGTAGAGAGAGAAGAAGGGAACGAAGAATTTAACCTTTTATGCATTTCGGAAGCTTCCTTATATTCTTTGCTCATCATTTCCTTGCCCATTCCAGCCTGTCGTGTTGGTCGAAAGTCTACATTCTAGCTCACATCGTTCATGGTGTGTCTGTCTCCGCCGATGTGTAGAGGTTATTGTATTTAACGCCGTGAGGGCCTCATTAATGGCTGATATGTGAGTGCAATAACTTTGCAGGATCTTTATCTGCCTACGTGGCTAGGTTTCTATTTGACAAGTGTTTAAATATTATTGGCCCAGGCCTTGGGCTTCAATCACTGGGATATGAACTGGGCCCTGATCCGTAGGTTGGGCCCTCTTAGGTGCCCATTAGCATCAAATAGCATCTTCATCGAAACTACTCTAATGTGAACACAAAATTATTAAATATTCCTATAGTATTATGTCATATTGTTTACATAATTATGCCAGTTAATAAAAAATCATATCACATACTAAGTAGATAATTATTTGTCTCATAAGCGACTAACAAGTTGGTCAATATTATTTCAACCATATTGCACATGACATGACTTTTATCACCTTCGTAAGCATGCACCTATATATATTAAAATGTGGAATATTCAAATGTAAATTCTGTACCAGCAGCTCAGGAGAAGTTATTGGTTTGTCTCATGGACACGGATTTCATCAATAATTTTTTATTATATATATACATACATATGTATAAACAATACAATATATAAATTTATATACACACATAAAAAGAAATTCAAATATCATAAAAACAATCTCTAATAGGATGAGAAAATTTTTTTGATAAAAAATAAAAAGAGAATGTAAGATGGGAGAATAATGAGATATGCCTCTTATACTAGGATGTCATTTTTATTTATGAAATAAGATATATATTTTAAAAAATGCTATGGCAAATAGAATTTTTCACAGAAACAGCCGTTATCCCCCATAGTCTTCTCCTAATTCCATTCCTGGTTGGTTTTGAGGCACCGCCACTTAGAGCCCTAATGATATTGTGATTGGTGAAAGGAAAGGAGCCTACGAATTTGTGTTGGGTGATTAAGGAACATAAAGGGATATGGTAAATTTGTAGAATTGTTGTTCCATATAATTTTTTGGATTGTTTTTGTCAAAAAGTATATGATATGTTATGATCTATACATCATATTAACATCATGATTATTAACATGTACTTTCTAATAAAATTCTTGAACATTTATACACATTAAAAAAGCATGTATACATGTAAAAGATTTTACTTTTTATGAACATTATACCTGTTTGATTACATCAATTTGTTTTTTTTTTTTTTTTCATTGATGCCAATCAAAAGGAAAAACACTTATAAAAAAAAGGGCTTTTTCGACCAAATTTTTGTTCAAAATCGTCAGAGGTGGCAACATTTCATTAGATAATAATGAGTCTCCCTTTATCACAATCCAATGACAATATAACATCTCAATTACATTCACACAAAAATTCGACCTACCAATGATTATCCTAAGAGAAAATTGGGAGATTTACGTGTAGGTCTAATGAGTAAATTTATTGTCTAATAGGTCCTATGATAATTAATTGTATTTTTTATCAAATACTATTTAAAAAAAAGTTACTAATTATTAATTTCAATGACAATCTAAAAATTTTGTCACAAAGAATGTCACTAATTATAAGTTTTAGTGACGGTTTAAAAAAATTGTCACAAAAAACCATTACTAATTTTTGACTTTTAACGACAGTTTGAAAAATTCATTTAAAAAAAGTCATTAATTGTAAGTTTTAGTGACAATTTATAAAAAAGTGACAAAAAAGTCACAAATTATTAATTTTTAGCGACATGCAAAAAATTGTTGCAAAACATTATTTTTAACGACAATTTTATTAGGACTTATTTTCAATAGGACTTGATGAGAATTAAATCTAACTATTAAGAACTATTTGTAGTTTTCCCAATAAAATTTGTCTTAGATGCCGTTTAGAAGCTTGCAAGGTTGGACTTCTTTCAAGTTCACATCTCAACTTGAGGGGCCTCATTATGAGTCCTATTTTCATCATATGAACCGTTCAGATTGTAAGACCCTCCGTATATTTCATCCATAAAAAAAGTTAGTTGATACGATAATCGTATATATATTTTTCTATTTTATCGTATTTGTCTTAAAAAATTTGATGATCTATTTTAAAAATATATTTATCGTTTATTTTTTTAGATATAAACACCGATAAAACAAAAAGTTACAATTATCGAATTGAGTTAATTTTTTTTCATGATAGATATATATTGAGACCTTTACAAAATGAATATTTTGAATAATTGAATTGGAACTTATGATAGGCTGACCTCTCAAATTCTCTTAAATTAAAATGTGAATATGAGAAAAATCTAACTTTTAATATAACTAGCATGTAAAAGACACAATTTCACATCTAATACATTGTATGCAACAAAATACTCATTTTGAAGATGTAAAAATCATTTAATGTAACAATATCAAGTAAATTAATAGAGTAATGATTACTTATTTTCATCATGTCCTGTATCAAATAATATTTATTGGTTTTTATAAATGAATGTGAAATGAGGCCCAATTTGTTTTGAGTTATAGGAAATGGAATTGAATTAGGATATATGTGAAATTTATTAAACTGGTGTTTATTTGTAAAATTGGGAAGGGGGTTCATAGTCTTAAAGGACTATGATAGGTCTTGGAGTAAGGAATTAGCAAAGACATCTGGGCCTGTTTGTTTTAGTCCAAAGGCCATAAGATTGGACTAATAGTTCTATGAGTCTCACAAAAATTGTGTTTGATTGGAACAAAAACTCTTAAGAACCCTCCAAGGAAGGGACTGACAAATCCCAACAATCCCACGCGGGAGGTGAGTTTGGTATAATGCCTTTGTGTTGGTTATGTTGGAAAAAAATATTATTTTAAGCCACGCAAAAGGCATGCATAAATAAGTTGCATGCATGTAAAAAGAGACATTATCGATTTATATATATGAACATTAAATATATTTCATAGCTAAATGTAGTGATGAAAGGGTACTTATGCGTAGGTCCTAATAAGTAGACTTATTATCTAATAGGTCATATGGGAAAAAAATTTCATAAAAAACTTCGCTAACTGTAAGTTTTAGCGACAATTTATAAAACTTATGATAAAAAAAACTCACTAATTGTCAATTTTTTAGTGACGTATGTAAAAAATTGTTACAAAAAAAATTTATTTTCAGTGATAATATTACCAAGACTTATTTTCAATAGGACTTGATGGGAATTAAGTCCAATTATTAGGACTTACTGATAGTTTACCCTTGAATGAAATCCAATTAATATGTTTGCTTTGTCAAGATAAAATTACTACATAAATCAGAAACTCAAGATTTAGAGCACCAAATATAGACACAAAGCACAAAGGTGATTAGCAAAAATTTGGTGTTCAAGTCAATCTTAATTGCTTTGCTTGAAGAAATACAAAATCTTTCTACTCAAATGTTTAGAGTATGATTCCATATGGTACCACTAGACCTTTGCTATGGTGAACTTTTCTTATTAAAAAATATTTGGGAGCTCTAATTGAATATTCTTAATTTATCCTTAATGTGTAAAATTAGGTGAAATGTAATACTTTTTTCTTTCCTTTTTCCAAATCTCTTTCCACATTTTCTAACCAAACACAACGTTAAACTACTAATCTTACATATCTTTGGTTAAAACACAAAAGGAGAGAGGCATGTCACCAAAATACTCATTTGATTCCCTTAAATTCACCACTGAATGAGAAAACCAAGCACCTATCATTGTGAAGGATCGATAATTTTGGGTTTTTTTTTTTTTTTTTTCCTCTCTCCAGTGCACGTATCTTTTTCCTTGTACAGAATGCGAATCCCGGCCATAATGGAACATAGTGTGAATGTCACGCAAAAAATCCAAAATCCAAAAAGATAAGGTCATTGTCGACTTCCATCACCTTCAGACTAGGCTGTTACAATGCCCAGTTCTAATCCATATATATATAAGTTATATATTATTGGTGGTCCAAGTTTTTAAGTTTCCAAAAGCAAATAATAAATACAAAGTTATATCCATTGGCGTTTTGCTCGGCTGGTGTATATCCCTACACATCCTGCATAAGGTCTTTGCCTTTTGAATTTCAACCATCAATTATCTCCTGTACATTTTTACAGGCACCCAAAAAACAAAAACAAAAACAAAAAAATCTGTTTGATTTTTCAATTTTTAAGAACAATAGTTGAGTTTTCAATATGTGTTTTTTAATTTTTAGAGATTGAATAGTGTACACACCATCAGTAATATTGGCTCGACCATTTAGGCAAGTTAGACGCTCACCTAAGCCCAACACAAAAAAGGAGCGTGGTTTTGCTAGTGTCGAGCTGGGTACGATCGCTTCCCATTGATTACGTGTTCCACTAGTAACTTGTCACGTGTATTTAACAGCTACATAAATAATAAACTAAAATGAAATGGTGAGTTTCACCGTTATATCTTCCAATGTGGGACCATCATCTTCTTTACGGATGCAATCTATAAAGTGCGTGAAATGAATATATTTAAATTGTAGATTTTACATTTAAAAACTTGGTTAATTCTATTTAACATAAATGTACGAAATAAAATAATCTTAAATCCATCCTTCTATTCAAAATAAATAAATAAAAAATTCATGCTTCTATAAAAATATAACTTACACATATATACACGAAATGGAAAATTCTATGGTACATACCCTTCTGCTATATGCACCTTTGTTACATTTTTTTTAATAATAAATATGGTGTATTTTTGTGATAAATATTATGTATTTTTCTAGTAGGAATTACGATAATTTGTGGTTAAGAAATAAAATGTTTCTGCTTTGAATATCTCATGTTTGGATATGATACGTAGACCGCTCCCCTATTTTGGTGCCTTTCAAATTTATTTATTTATATTATTATTTTTAATGAAAATAAAATTCCTCTCTTAAGTTTTTCTGATGTACAAACATTCACTAGTCTGATATAATAAAAATTGTTGACTAACTCGTGTGTAATTTATGTTTATGAACAAAATAGAAATATGAAGGAAAGGATACTAAGTGGCGAGTGCTTTGTCCTCAGCAACTGACTCACTTTGTTTATTTTTTTTTCCTGCTGGTAAATTATCAATATGAAAGAAATTGAGTTGTAACTCGACTTTTTCGCCCCCTCTTTCAGAAGTTCGAAATAGTTCTATAGTTTGAATTTCCGCGGTTCTGAATTTAATCTCAGAAGTGCAACGTGAAATTAATAGCCACAAAAGAGTCCAAAATTGGCAAATCTTTTGAAAAATCGATTTTGAATCAAATTGCAAAAAATAGACAGCTTTGCCAGACACAGAGTTGCCATCTAAATATTTTTTGTTTTGGAAAAATTTAGGAAACCCATGACTCGTGCCAAAGGTCACGTGTCCGTCATCACCAAGATTGTCTCGGCTCAAGAACTTAGGTACGAGAGGGGAAGGTCATGAATACATTTGAGCACCCCTGTTCGCCCGATCAAAGATCGGCCTCTACTAATCATGAATAAATTTTATGTACATTATATGCTCTTGTTCCGGTTTATTAGGCTAGCATTACTATGTGATGCGCACACACACAAGAATTGACTAAATCGCAAGAATTGGAACATCTTGAGTTCATGTTTGTTTTTTGAAAATTGTTTTGAAATATGTACCACTTGAAAAAGAAGTGATCGCATATGAACATTACTCAAATTATTCCAATTCAAGCAATAAGCCTTCATCTACAAGCATACAAACAGTTTATAGCAATTAAGCAATTAACCTCATGGCAATCATGCAGGACATGGTAACAATCACACTCATGCAATTATGCTAAAGCGAGTAAAGGCTCACCTAGTACTCCAAGCCAAGATAAACATGAGTTTTAGAAAAATGCAAGATTCCTAACTTATGCAATATGACTAATGCAACACATGTGATATGCAATTAATAGGCTCGGCTACTAAACATGGCATATGAATCAATTTAAATAACATGTGGTCTAAGCATGTATTCAAAGAATGTATCAAACTAACAATGCAGTTAGAATGATGCGCCGAGCCTCGGTGCATGCAATACGAATGGATGCAAACATGGAGTATGCTAAACAAAACATGATGTCTCTAAACTAACCATCATAAGCAGTAAACAAAAGGGAGAAAGACGTGGGGTTGGAAGACATACACATTATTACATTGCGCTCTCACGAAGGAGAGTCCGAATGGACTAAGCTAATTAACAAACTAATTAAAGCTAAACTAATGAAGCTAACTATTACAAACCAAAATGAATAAATGGCTAAATTACTTAACTAATTATTACAACACTTGAATTAACTAACTTGTTAATTAACTAATTAAATACAACAATTGACAAAATTAAATAGTTACAACTAATTAAGTACAATAATATGTAAGCTAAATATTTAAGCTAAACAGGCTCGATATGCGAAGAATGCTCATGCTCATGCTCGGTTTCTACCTAAAAAGCCACAGTTTTGCTTCTGAATGCCTCTGTTTTCACAGTTGAACACCAACACCGTTGCCCACTTCCAGAACAACTCTGCTCCACCTTACCAACACACTGCTCAATTTTGCATCAGTGGTCGGCCGGCCAGTGATGAAGGTTATTGGTCACCAGTGATGGCCAACCGGCCATCAAAGGTGGTCTGCCAGCCACCTACCAGCCATGGAAAGTGGCTTGTCGGCCACTGCTGCACAGGTTCATCTTGCTGCAACAGAGGACAAACAAAGCATATACAGGGTATTTCAAGGGTTTGCTTGCACAACCCACCCCTCATTTTCATGAGCAAATCAAAGGAGTAGCAAGTTCGGTTCACAAACCATCAATGGATGCAATTTCATTGCATAATGGCTTATGAAACCAAGTGTGCAAGTTCAATAAATGCAATGAAATGAGACAAAAACCTCCTCCTTTTCATGAATGATTAAGGAAAGTGGTGACCTTAGAACCTTGAATCATTTTATCACTAGCAATTATGGAATGGCTTAAGCTTCCATGTGTTCAATTAACGTCCGATTGAACACAACCAAATTATTATCTTTCACCATTTTTAGCCTCTAGTTTTAATTACTCCATTTTAGTTACCTTTTCATCCTTTAATTCAATTAAGTCCAAAGGGTGAGTTTAAGTCCTCTAATGGAAAGAGGGCTCAAACCAAAAGTTGTTTTAGGCATGAAAGAGACCTCATACCATTGGTAATGAACCCCCTAAGGGATTAAACCATTAAGCATGACACCTCAATCTCATGCTTTAAATAAGCAAATTGTTTGAACCACTTTTAAAGCAAAACAAAAAGGCAAGAAAAAGGGAGCTTGCAGAGATCATTAAGTGCTAAAAATGCGTAAGGAAAGCATAATAAATGCTATCAACTAAAACAAGATGGTGTCTAAGGCCTAGAACACCAAACTCATGAGAACTAT
Source organism: Camellia japonica (assembly GCA_030407325.1). NCBI lineage: Eukaryota > Viridiplantae > Streptophyta > Magnoliopsida > Ericales > Theaceae > Camellia > Camellia japonica. Next base: position 160,359,722 of record JAPPVO010000036.1, read on the forward strand.
TACACTATAAGCATGCAAAGCAAAGCTCAAATGCAACTACCACTCAAAAATAGTACTAAAACAAGTCTAATGCAATCCTAAAACATGCTGGAATTGAGATAAAAATAGTTAGATTAAAATGCTAAAAATGGCACAAACTAGGCTAGTAAGCAAGACACATGGAGGGGAGGCTAACTCCTCCAAATTTGGACCTCAAAACATGATTTCGGCCACTGAAATAACTCTAAAAAATAGTGTTTAAAAGCTCAAAAAGAGATAATAAAAGGCTGGGAAACACAAGGGAAAATGCCTCCAAAGCAAGGTGCAAAGAAAGGTGAATCACTCCTTAACCTTTATTGGCCTTAAAACCCAAGCTTCAGCCCAAAAATATAAAGTTTTTATAGCCAAAAAATAGTACAAAAATATCCTGGAATGAAGACAAAAGTAGCTAAAACAATAAGCTAAAACATGGAGCAATTTAAGCTAGTAAACAAGCTAAAGAAGGGGTGGCTAACCCCTTCATTTTTTAGACTTCAAAACCACTTTTTTAGCCTCTGAAAATCAGTGGTAAAAAGCTTAAAAATGTGGTAAAGAGATGGGAAACACAAGTGTAAAGACTTAGAGAACAAGGTATAAGGAAGGGTGGTTAACCCCTCTACCTTTATTAAACTTAAACCACAAGCTTCAACCCATAAAAAAACAGGTTTTAAAGAGCTTAAAAACAGTAAGAAAAGATGGAAAACAAGTGGTGTAAAGATGGTATAAAAGTAAGAGAAGGTATACCTCTTGAAAAGAAATGAACCCTTAAGTCATAAACCATCAATTTCACACTCTCAAGTGCTTCAAGAGCTCAAATTCAAACTCAAATCATCTCAGCAAGAAGCTCTCTAGGTTTTGTTTTGAGTGTTTGGGCATAGGCTATGCAATTTGCAAGAGAGAGAGAGAGAGAGAGAGAGGATATTTTTTGAAATTATTTCCTCACTCCTAAATGTTTCTAACCTTGAAAGCAAGAAGAGAGGTCCTCTATATATAGAAAACATGAGCCTTAGGTCGAAAATATCTAAAAGGGATAGCTGGAGCTTTGTGGAAACAAGCTAGAAAAATATCTGGGTTTTACACTGGTAGCTGGCACATGGCCAGCCGGCCAGAAGTGTGCATTGTCGGCCATCAATGGTGGCTGGCCAGCCATTTGCTGGCCACCTGCCGGCTATAAAAAATTTGCTTCCAGGCCCGACTTCTAATGAGCATATCTCCTTTATCTGGACTCTGTCTCAGGTCATTTTTGAGTCTAAATTGAATTTCAGGTCATTTTTGAGTCTAAATTGAAGCCCCGGAAGGGTACTTTCCAATGGTGTATCCTCACATCTAAATTCCAAGTGTGCAAAGAGATATGCCTATTTTAGTAAAGGTTGCTCATTTCTAGCTTAATTAGATTGATGCCCAACTTCAAACAGCCATATCTCCCTCATTCGGACTTGACTTTAGGAGATTCTTGAGTCAAAAATAAAGCCCCGGAAGTCCAATTTTCAATGGTGGTGGCCTCACAACTAAAGTCTAAGTTTACAAAGAGATAGGCCTGATTTAGTAAATGCTGCTCAGTTCTCTCTTAACAGTTTCAAGCCCAACTATTTCCTCAACTAGTTTTCTTTTCTCTCCTCCAATTTTCTTCAACTCCAAACCTATAAATAAGAGGTTTAAAAGATTTTTCAAGGAGTTCACATCTCTTCCATTTATTTTCACTTTGTCCTTGCTTGATTTACCGAAAAGTGCAACTTTTTTGAACGAAATGCGAGCCTCGAAATATCGTAGAAACATTTTCAAAAATATTTTGAAAGAGAGGGTTTTAAGGTCTAAAAAAAGTTTTGGTCCAAAATGGGGTGTAAGGTTGGGATTTAGAAGCTCTTCTTGCTGAAGAAATCGAACATTTGTACAGCATAACTTTCATCATCGAGTGATCAATCAGTGGCGCCCAAGTCTTAAGGGCAGTCAAAAATGGGGTCTCTACATGAGTCCTATTTGTTTATATAAATTTTAATTTTTTGGTCCATTGAACATATAGTTATACAAGTCATTAAAATCTAGGTTTAAAAATTGACCTGTTGTGACGAAAAAGGAGGAAGGCACTATTTATGAGAAAGGCTGTAAAAATAGCAACATTTTTACAGCGGCAAGCTATTACGTACATAATCCCTTAGGGAAGACACAACCTTTTGGCCCAAGGATAATGGTATTACTCATTTATTAAATGGGGAATCTGGTCAATGACCTTGCAAAGAAAAGGAAACTAGTGAGTCAAGTGAAAGAAACTATGATGCCCTTTGAAGACACTGCCAATTTACATGACCAGATTCCACTGATTATTTTTGTTATAAAGTTGAAAGAGACTAAGAGTCATGTCCTTTTCTTTGTCAAGTCCACAAAGAAGAGAGCTTATATCCTCCATTGAAGAAGCAAGAAACAACATGCATTCATAATTTTACATAATTTATGAATTCCAAGTTGCTCATGATGACATAAAGGAAAAATCAAATAATATCTGGTTAAGGGATATCCAAGAAAGAACAAATCTCATTGTTTTTCGGAAAGAAAAATCAACACCTTTTCAAGCACAGTGACCAGAAAAAGTGGGACTATTTGAATTCAGTGGAGATGAAAGCTCAAAAGTAGATAGTTGAGGAACTTTAGTGCTTAATTACACAGGGGACTTGTAAATGTCATGAAAAAATGTTTTGTCCCCCTTTTATTGTCAAACTTACCAAATAACCAACTAGTAGCCAAAAAAAAGATTTATGCTTATGTCTATAAAATAAATTGTGACCCTTTCAAATATTTGACCATATGCTTTTACTTCCTAGCAAACCTTATGCCAAATATATTCTTGTGTTTCCATTTTCAGTCAGTAATGGGGTAAGAAGATTTCCTCATTTTATATTGATAGCTATTTCTGTTTGGGTGCCAAGAAAATGCAGGAAAAATCAATCAAACTATAAAAATTTTGAGTATTGGTGTTTCATTATATGGGTTCAGTTAAAATGAGCCTGCCTTTGGTTTTTGAGGTTAGTTTAGTTTGATTTTGGGGGCAAATCAAAGAAATAGCAAACAAAAGATTTAGGTTGAGTTCATTTATTTATTTATTTTTTAACCAGTACAAAGATAGTGGGTAATGTGCTACTTGTAGTTAATGTTTTTGCTTGGCCTCTGGCTCACGCGAAACTCAATACTATGGATATGATTGAAAGAAAAAGGCTAAGTTGCTATCTTCTTCCACAAAAATGTCGTATTTGTATAAGGGATGAAGAGAGTATTGATATAGTGTTTCTGGTTTAGACCCAACCCATTGTATGTTTTGAATCCGGGTTTCATTGTCTTGTACAGTTGTTCATGTCTTGTTTCTCCTTATCTTTCTTTGAATTTGGCTTTTGGGACATGTTGTGTACGTTTGGAACAGGTTGGTAGCTTGTTTTTCAAGTTGTTGATACCCATAATTTTGTTCATACACCCGAGTGACACTTCTTATGCTCGAGTGGTCCTTGTAAACCTCCAGTATTTTTGTAGGTTTGCAAAAATATTGGGAGTGTGTATTCTTCACTCGAGCGGCGATTTTCTGTCTGTAAAACTATTGGGATTTTGTATTTTGCGCTCTAGCGTTTAAACTTATTGTCTCTAGTCGCTCAAGCGATAAATCTTGCGCTCGAGCGAGCTGTGCGTATATCAGTTCGTAAACAACCTTGTTTGAGTCACTTTTTCATCTTCTCTCTAAACATTTCAAAACCCTATTTTCTCTCACTCTCTGTTTAAAACTCATCTATTTCACTCAAATACACCTAGATCCATTGATCTTCTCACCCTTGTTCCTTTGTTAAAAAGATAGAGCTCGACGAAGGTTTCGTTCTAATCAGAGCAAAGTTGGTTTTCGGCATTTTTTCGAGTTTTCTATTCTCTCTCATCTTCTAAACTTGAGGAAGGGATATCTCCACTCTTTTTATGAGTTTTAACTTAGTTATTTATTATTTTCAAGCAATATTGGGATTTTGGAAGATTTAGAACAAATCTAGGGTTTTGGGTAAAAAAAAATTAAAAGAGAGGTTTTCAAATGGATCCTTGAAAATGACTAAGATATTGGTAAAAATGCTGAGTTGGGAAGAAATGGTTGATTTTGATATTTGGAGTTGATTTTGGAAAGAAAAGGAATTTTGCCCTATATGTCTTAAATATTGGTTTTGTATAAATAATGAAATTGATGTTGAAATTGTGAAATTGGATTGATATTGATGAGGATGGTGGAGTTGGATATGTATTATCACTCACCTCTTGAAATTTGGAAAGTGTATCTTTATTGAGAATTGTATATATGTTTAGAAATATCTGTTTTGGGCTATTGGCGGAGGATAGTTATGATTGTTATAGAAATTGCATGAGAATTAGGGGAATTGAAACTATTTTTCTCACTCACTTGCATCAGTCATTATTTCATATTTATACATTGCAAATGTATATTGTTTTGAGAAAAGGGTTGTTATTACATCAAATAAGTTGGCCTATGTGTCCAGGGTGAAAGTTTTGAAAATTGCCCTTATACATGGGTGCTGATCCTGCAGATGAAATTTTCGTGAATTGGAAATAGTAGTGCTTTTATAGCCTACGTTTACATAGGTACCGATTTATGGTTTCCTCCGAACAAAATTTCTTGGAAAGGTTGTATTGTTTTGAAATTTCCAGAGCATGATTCATTGCCTTATCTTTTATTCCAAAGGAAGTGATTTATGATATTATTATGGCATTACATAGTTTCGAAAAGAGATATAAAATGTTTTGGTACGAGCATTGCATATGCATTCACCTTATAGCTTTGTTAAGATTCATATACTGTGTTAGATTATTTCTACTGAGTTTGGCTCACCTTTTGTGGAAAAAACATTTCATGTGTTAATGATATGCCTCCGTCAAGGCAATAGCTTGGGAGGACTTAGAGTGAGAGCTCCTTTTGTGTATTGATTGTATTTATTTTTGTATAAGCCGAGGGCTTTAACTGTATTGGACTTAAGTCCACTCTTGTTGTAACCAAGTATCGTCTTGGAAAGATGTAAGCCTTTTGGGCATTTCTTATTTGTTTAACTTTCATTTTGTCTCTTTAGTATATCACTCTTTTGTAAAGCTTAATTGCAAATCTAAGAAAGATAATCACTTTATCATGGCTATCACTTATTGATGTTGTGGATGGTTTATAGTAATTATTTCGGGGCGTTACAATTGACGACCTATTTTTGCATTGTCATCTGACTTTGGTCTTATGGTATTATTTCATTTGGTGGAGGTTGATTGGGTCATCCCTCCTTCTGCTCACACGCTTGTCATTGACTTTTGGGGATTTGGTTTCAATAGGAAGGCCTCTTGTTTTTTGAATATGTGTAGTTTTTGTGGTGTTGTGTTCTATGGTTAGAAAGAAATGAAAGGATTGAGGATAAATTAGAAGATATGGAGGGTTTGTGGGATAAATTTTTTTATTGGACATTTCTTTTGGTTTTGGTGTCTCCTCTATGGTGATTCCGTTGTTTTGAGTAGTAGAGATTGGAGTGCGGTGTGTGATATATAATTTTCTTTTCATGTTTGATAGACTTCTTCTCCACCATTGAACTCTTTGTACCTTATTTTGCTCTTTTTTTTTTAATAATATTTTTGTTGCTTATAAGAAAGAAGAAGTGGGTAAAGCAGAAGAAATGTTGTTCTTATTTAGCTAAAAGCAATATGATATACAAAATTGTTATGCGATGTAAACTTTGTTCTTTTGATTTGTTTCTTAGTGGCATATTGATGTTTCTATTGCATTGTTGTCACTTACACAGTGGAACATAAGAGATTGGTTGAAGCATACTGTACTGTAAACCAAAAACTGTAGCATTTTCTTTCTGAATAGACTAATTTGGAGAGGACCATCCAGGAATTGAAGGTTTGTGATGTTATCATGGTCAAGGGTATTGTTCTTTCATTTGAGCATTCCTCACGGCTTAGACTTGCACACAAGCACTGCTTGGGCTTATATCGTTTCTAATGTCATGTGATATATTTTTCTTTTTTCTTTTTGTGCTTTGGATAGGTTGCAATGTACAAAAGGATATATGAAAAGGAACATAAACTTCATTCACCATACCCCCGCACTGCGGAAATTGCTCCAGGTTCTCTCTGTATAATTTTTTGTCATATGGTTTTCCTATCTAATTGATTTAATTATACTAATTTTTAGCCAGGCCAATATTCCTTGTCAATTGAGATATTAAACCCATCTTCTTTTATTGAGTGCTTGTCTGACTAAATATGTGATTGGTAATAAAGAAGATTCTCATTGATACAAATTTTTGCTAGTGCATGCTTTGCTAAGTTAATATTGATGCATGTTGCAATCATGTGTGTGCCATTTCATGTCTGTTTTTTGTTTCCTAAGATTCTTTGCCATATGTGCAGTAAAGCCAGAAATAGATAGACAAGTAACATTTGACAAACACAGATAAATGACCCCTGGAGCACCCCCACAGCACCAAAAACAAAAAAGACAAAGAAAAATAAAAAAAGAAGAAAAAAAACAAAAGGAAATAAGAATCCACATCGCCCACTTTTTACCTTCTCATTTTTTATTAGGTTGAGACCCCTTATATTTGACTCTAGTGTCTTTTCAGTATTGTTAGAAATAAGGTTTATTTTGTCTATGAAATCACAACTAAACTTGTTTATTAATTGTTTTTATTTATTTTTGAATATACTAACAGCTTCACAACATGTTGATTGGTTTGGAACCTCTAAATCCTAACTGCTCATTTTCTTCTCTTCTCTTTGATTTCTATGTTCTATTCATGCGGAGTCAACAAGTTAGTTTTCTCTTCCTCTCTTCCCCTCTCGTTCTCTTCCTATCTTCTCTTCTTCTCAAAGGTATGATTTTTCTTCACTGTTTTAGAGGAGTTTTTATTTGTCATTAAATTTTTTTTTCTTTGTATAAAAACTAATTTGGAATTTGTGATGAAAAAATATGTTGGCTATTGTTTGTAAAAAAATCATGTGCTTTTAGATTAGATACAATGAAACCCCAAAAATCTTTTTTTTTTTGTAAGACTAGAACAGTCTCTCACAAATAGCAAGTTTATTCAAATGCTTCTAGCAGTCTCAGAATTAATTTGTGTTTTCATTTTTCAGGTCAGAAATTACTTGGAGAGATGCAAAATATGGTCAAAGAATTCATAAACTTTGTGCCTCAAGTTCTTTTATTTTTTAATATATGTAATCACAGTTAAAAAACTTTTTATTAATGCCTTTGTATATACTTTTGAGCATTCAACTCTCATTTATGAAATATATAATGTTATTCCATTCAACATGTGGTCGTGATTCAAAGGATAGTATATATAGTGTGTATTACATCTTCAAATGTGTGTACAAATATAATATTGATTATTCTTCAAATATGTCAAACCTTTTTTTTATTCACACGCATTAACTGTGATGAGAAATGCATATAACGTGTGATCTTATCTCATTATTAATCATATGTTTTATTAGATATTAATTACACTTAAAATCTGCGATTTGAATATTTATTATCACAGGTACACAAAATCTATGACAAACCTTTCAACGATCGTTGGTGCATTGCAAAGCTCAAAGGTCGTTACACACAAACACTAAATTGTACCAAATTCTTTAGAATAATGGTAAGTCCAAGTATCGATTCACAGGGACAAATGTGAAATTAAACTAATTTAATTGTTAAATTTCTAAATTAATTTTGATCGAAGAGATGATTGATTCATAAACTAATCTAATAATAAATAAAATAAACTAAGAGATTAAACTATCAATTAAGAATGAAATTGGGATTACTGATTGTTGGAAAAACCTATGGTAATGAATTCCCCACTAGTTACATAAATAAGGTTTCAATTTAAAAATCAATTATGTTACGGTTCGAATCAAATAATACTTCACAACTACAAGCTCAAAGCATTGATCAAGAGAATTAACACATTCAATGTATAGGCACGAACCATCTCAAATAGTACGAGTCGTTCGCTCTAAACTAGGGTAGCAGCACGACTCATCCCTCGTAGTATGGCTTGTCTCATACCTTGAACATGAAAAAAAAGAAAATCATTGCATGGAAAGCATTCAACAATCACAGAAAGCAGAATACTTGAAGAAATAATGAAAAATATATTTCAAAACTTCTTGAATACCATACAACTGTTCAAACTATTATATTAAAGAAAACCAAAAAGAAAACCCTATTTACTTGGTTAGGGTTTCATCAAAACTCTAGAAATAGAAGCCTAGCCACTCATGGAGGAGTAGGAAGATATAGAAGAAGCAGAAACCCCCATGAAAATTGATCTTCAAGCTTGAGAATCCCCTGTTTCCAAACCCTAGCCCCTCATCTCTTTTGGAATTTTTCAGACCCCTAATCCAGCCTTTTCTCTGTCCTTTTTATACCTTTGCAATTTTTCCCACATTCAAAACATTAGGCACACTTCTCGAGGTACGGCTGCACGTGCGGGAAATTCCATTGCACATGCAGTGAGGGCTCTGCACGTGCGGGAATGGGCCTCCACAAGTGCAATTTCCTTAGGCTCTGTTTGGCTGTAATAGATGGGCCGCACGTACGGGAATGGTGCTCTGCACGTGCGGGAAGCATTTTTCTCTAAAACGTTTACATTTTTGCTCATGTATCCAACCTGATTGACATTAAACAGGCATAAGATATATAATTTGATAGGCAAGTAAAGTTAAAAGATCCTAGTTATCGGCCTTAGTGTTATACAATTCGGCCTCAATCAACATGTACATCTGAAAAACATTTTCAGCCACGTAGGGTGAGCATAAACCCAAGTAGAGAATATTTCAAAAACTAAATATTCTCCACCAGCATAAATGATTATGATGATGCAATATGCCCAAATGAATTTTCAAATCCATTTGATTTATCAACAAAACCCTTTTTTTCCAATTACCAAAACCTTACGTTTAATCAAAACGTTTTCCGAGTTCAAATCATCTGTTTGATATAAAATCGCTTTCCAAAAACCAATCCAGGTATCTCAATACCAATCAGCAAATACATTGCTAAATCAAATGCGAATACATTGCTAAACAACAACAAATACATTGCTAAAACCTTTTTCAAAAACATCCTTTTAAGCCAAAATGATAATAAATAAATTTCCAAGGAAAGTGTTCATACGAGTAACTATACAAGTCACAAGGTCATTTTTACCGGTGCTAACCGGAAGGCTCGACACCTACTGCGCGGGTTTAGGTCTTTCACCATAGACACATAGGGCAACTTAATTCTGCTTTAACACCCCCTCATAGTTTTATCACTTTATTTACCTTTTTTCAATGCACAATACATGTGATTCATAATATTGTTTTCCAAAAGAATGTAAATGTTCCAAAACCCCTTTCCAAGCAAACGGTTTTAAATTCCTAAAAAAAAAAAAAAAAATCCAATACATGCTCCATGATATGAATGATTTCAATTTGTCTAATCTACATGCAATTTCTAATACAAGACAATGCTATCCTCGACCCATAACCAAAATAGTTATCCCTATGCAATAATTATTAGATAACAATAGAAATATATTTTTCCAAAAGAGTAACATCATCCATTTTCAAAATCCCACTACCAAAATATCAATCCAACTCCCAAAACAATATCATTTAGGGTTTTTCTACAAATTGGGGCTTCTCCACTTTTAGAAATCCATATGCAATTTTGATTACCGAAAATAACTATAATAACAAAATCATAGCCCAACAACCCCCAACTTCACAAAACCCTCAAGCCCAAAATAACATTTCAAAATCAACCAAATGACTACCAAATATAAATAACAAAATACGCCACAAATACGCAACCGAACTCATATTGAGTTTAGGAAATAGACCCTACCTTTTGAAGCGAAGAGGAGAACTTGGAAAAACTCAAAGTCGATGAAACCACGAAACTCTTGGATCAAAAGAAATCCCTTGATGAGATCTACAACCTTTCTCAAGGACCAAGGTGAAAAGATGTCTCTAACCAAGTAGATTAGATATATGTAATAAGGTTGAGTTTCTAAGGAGAGAGAGAGAGAGAGAGAGAGAGAGTGAATGAGGAAAAGTGTGTTTGAGGTCTAATTTATGGTGGTAGAATAATGGCCATAAAGTCAAAGAAAAGAATAAGTCAAAACCCTCAAAAAGTAGGGCCCAAAGCTGAACTAAAAATCTGGAAATAACTCACTGGGGTCGACCCTCAAAACAGTGGTGTCGACCCTCAAAAAGAAAATGCTGAGACACTAGTGTGTATAGCAGACAAGGGTCGACCTTGGGAACTCGTGTTGTTGACCGTATAAACCAGTAGCAACACCTAGAACATCGCAGCAGCAGACAATGGTCGACCCCAGAGCCTGTGGTGTCGACCCCAAAAACAATAGAGACACCAAAAGTAAGGCAACAAGGCGGTGTCGACCTCCAAGAAGACTAATGTCAACACCAAAACAAATTTTCTAAGTTCTCAAAGAACTTTTCAACGAAAACAAGCATGAACGAACAATCCCAACAAGTCTAAATCGAATTATACTCCTCCAAAATCAAAATACAACAACTCCAAAGACTCCCAAAATGAAATAAAGGAATTAAATACACCTTACAAAAGCTTAAAGGATACAAGTGTTACAACCTCCCCACCTTAGGAAATTTCGTCCCCGAAATTGAAGAAACGCCAAAACCAAAAAGGCCACCTAACGGTACTGGTGAACACGACATCACCTCACACTTAGATCCATTTTGGGATAAGTTCCCGGGTCTCGATCCAACTCCTTGGGGTCCCAAAGACATCCGAACACCAAGAATGATAAGAAAACCTCCCAAATGACTCTTCGATCCACATAACTTCATGGTCTATGAGACAAGAAACAACAACCACCACAACAACAACAACAACAAGAACTCCACAGACTCAAAGACGTTATCTATGCCTCAACCACCGACAATACCCAAATTGCTACCGAGTGCTCAACGCTTGGACACAGAGAATAAGAAAGATACTTGCACAGAAAGCTCCTAATCAACTCTCTCGTAGCACGAGAACATAAAACAAAACATGATTAATCTAACAACGATACGGCACACCTATGCTCGAAAATTCTATGTCTTTGCAAAAATACCATACAACACATAACTAGCAACTCAAGCTAGGTCAAAACACATCTTCCCAATACAAGATATAAGGCACCCCATTCAGGTTATAAAAAAAAAATCCTTATTTTCCCCATTTGTTTCAAAACACTTTGCTTTCCTAAAAAGTGTTCAAACTCGCACCATCATAACCCAAATACATTTTCAACCATCCACAACAAAACTTAGAGATTTTCAAATTGTTTTTTCGAAACCATAAGCGTTACTCATAACACCAAAATTAGTTTCATTTTCAAAATGTTGTTATTATTATTATTATTATTATTTATTTTTATTTTTTTGATTTGTTGGATTTTGCTTTTTATTAAACCAAAAACTTACATTTCAAACCAAAACCGTTTTAGTTCAAGAAAATTACTCAAGGCCACAACACCAAAAAAGAAAATTTTTGTTTTCCTCAAAATCATTCCTTAACGTTTCTCCGGTGATCCGCAACACAGTCACCCAACAAAACCCATCACAACCATGGTGATGCCACAATACCAAAACAAAACTTCCACCATAAGAATCCCTAGAAATTTCTGAAATGCCAGCAACGCAATAACACGAGAAAGAAATTTCACACCCACCAATCACATAATGACACAAAAACACAGTATAAGAGCAAAGTTCCCAACCGTAACCCCAAACCGCTTACCATAAACTCAGAAAAACTTCCCAACTGTCCATACAGGACTTAAATGCCACACCATGATGCTATTCAATTACACAACCCTCAATTCCAACCTATTTCCAAGGTGACTATATGTCAATCAACACAAATACTAGCCAATCAACTATCCAACACCACTATCATGCACCAGTCTCCAAACACCGACATACCACTTAACTTCACATAACCCAACATCAACACCAAAACCTTGCCCAACCTTACTAACTCTGAAATGGAGTTCCATATACAACCTCACATGTTCGTTGAATCCTTCCGGATTCCTCAAAGTTAACCTACAGCACTCTGGTTCTCAATTCACCCATCATACATATACTTATGTGGCATGCGTATCCACACTTTACATTTGAGTCCAAAATGGACTTCTCAAGTTAAAATACAGCACACCCCCTCAAGGAAACGCATACACTAACATTTCACACCACGCACACAAGGACCGATAAGGTCAAAACAACTCTGACGGAGCACACTAATCACTCCACACAATCTTACTACTTCACTCAGAGTTCCACTATCCAAACCAAACCACAAACACCGACCAAAGTGACTCAGCACTACTGGACATTAGACCACTCTTAACAACACATTAAACACACTATTGCTACACTAAGGCAACCACCTAGGATAGTCCCATGACCAATCCCCTTCGATACATCATCGAACAACCCCTAACCATGCACCAGTACACACCACACAAGCAAAACCTATTACTTACTACACAACATCTCACCCTTAACCCCAAATGGGTTATCTCAACACTAATGCTCTCACTCTGCCAATGTACTCACAATCTTGACCAAGTTCACAACAACGAGTTTCACATATTTATTCTCTTGTACCAAGCTAACTCGTAAAACCCTATCATGCTACAACGCCACCAACACCACGTAACAACCCAAACCGAACAACAAGTAAACACAACACCTCCATCCATCAGTGACCAATAAAGTCAACTCTTTAATCCATATTCTATCTTGTCACCCATTATACAAGTACAACCAAAACACTAAGTCCCCTAGTCAATCTACCAGTTGCTAATACTTACTAAACAATTACCCTGAACTTGTAATGCCCCAAAAATTGCGGCAGGGTATATCTATTTATGCTACAAAACCTACCTGATACACAAACACATATGTATAGCTAACTATTCCATACATCCATTTCCATTAAATCCCAAATGCCAAATACATGCTATTCACATCTCAATGCCCCAGTTCCAATCCCAAGCATACATTTTACAACAAGTATGTAATGGAAACCAACCAGATAATAATTGCCCTACAGGCTTACAAATTTATCCAAGAACATTCTTGGTTATACGCAATGGAGTTTCAACTCAACGCAAATACAGCCCTGGGCTTACATTCAACAAATAACAATAAAACAAAAATGAAGCCAAAGCTCCGAATCCTCCCAAGTCAATGCCTTGGCGGAGACATAACACCTGTACCTGAAATGGTTTCCCTTATAGGGTGAGCCATAGCCTAGTAGAGATATACTACACAACATATGAACCATGACAAGACTAAAGAGGAGTATGCTCACGCCATGCTCATGATAAAATAATTTATCTCTCTTTTTATAAAGCATGCAATGCGAAGATGCAACAACAGATATAAAACCATTTCCATTTTAAATCATATCTGTTACATGAATACAGGCTCTGTGAATCTCTAGGTGAGTGTCTGCAAGTAGGTCCTAATGCACTACCACTGTCATTTTTATCAGTAAACTGGAAGGCTCGACACCTAACCGCGCGGTTTTACACCTCCTTCCAAGATTCACCAAGTATTCATCTTTTCGCAAACCAATACATTTCCAAACATTTCTCAAAAAACAGATACATTTCCAACGAAATGAATGTAATGAAATGTCCAATGCAACAAATGAAGAATGTCGTTCAATTTACCTAAGTCTCATGCATTTCTACAACAATCATGACTATCCTCCACCGATAACCCAAAACAAATATTTCTAAACGGATATTTAAACAATTAAATTTCAAAAAAAAATTTGATAAATACAATCTATTCCACATCTCATCAAATATGAACAACTACACTAGTTTTCATATCACAATCACGTCTGGTAACCTCTCAAGGTTCATTTCTAACCGTATCGGCTTTATTCCAACAGATACATGAAACAAAATAATACCGTTAATGTCCAAGAAAACATCATTTTCTTTCCAAACTCATTCTCTAAGCATTATTCAACTATGACATCCTATTTTGATCAAAAGTCCCAAAAGTTAAACGTAATTCCTTTGTTTTCATTAAAAATGCTCTTTCGGTCGCAAACCGGTAAAAATTTCAAAACCGATTGAGTCGAAGTCCGTTTTTGTTCAAATTTTGAAACATAACTCTTTCATAACTTTACAAACATATTCCAAGTTTACACTTCCGCAATTTGGGCATCAACTTTTTATTTTTCTCAAAATTTCTCTTTCAAGCAAATAAATCACAAATTTTTCAAAACTTCTAATTAAATTATATACAACTCTATGCTCCCTATAATCAAGTAAAAGTGCATAAAGAAATGTAGAAAAAATCCTTACCTCATGCTAGAAGAGGAAACAAGCAAAAAATCCAAATTCTCGATTTTGTCGAATTTCGATCTCCATTGGTCAAAATGTTGCTCTCGCCAAGCTCTTCATTTTGGCCTCAAGAACTAGGGTCTAAAACTTAATCAATTTTGGTGGATCAAAGGTTTTACATGATGAATGTCAAAGAAAAAAAAAATTAAAAATATGTGAGGGAGAGAGAACTGAGAGAGAGAGAGAGAGAGAGAGAGAGAGAGAGAGGATCCAAAGTGAGAGAGTGAGCAAGGCAGCTCTCTGGAAATTGTAAAGCAAAGCATGGCAAAGGGATGGACTAACCCCACATGGGGTTTGTCTTTTTGTTTATTATTATTTTATTATTTTCAAATCAATACAAATATCTAACTTTACATATACATCAATATATATATATATATATCAATTAAAAGTATATTTCTGTATCATTAATGACAAAAAGAATATAATATTTTCTCACCGCAAAATATATTTCGTTTAATGGTACACACCATAAATATTCACAACTCTTTTATGGTAGTCAAATAATAATAATAAAACCACAATACTATTACATGATCACTAACGGGTCACAATTCAATCAATTGGGTCCAAAATGAATGGAGTTTAATAATTTAAATAAATCCCCAACTGATTGATCTCAAATCATGGTCTGAACACCCAAAACTCAATTTTAAATTCTACGATAAATTAAACTGAACATCAATCAGTCCGTGAATTTTCATAAAATAAATAGTCATCATTAAATTCTGAAATTTTTATCCAATGTGCTAGACTCATATGGGAACAACATATAAAAATTTCATAATTTTTTGAGATCGGGAACAATTTTTAAAAAATACAAAACTGAACTATTTACGCACAAAATTTACACGGTAATCAAATTCGAAAATTTGCTCAATTAAATTATGCGCTGGCTATTTAAAAAAAAAAAAAAATTGGGTCGTTACAACCTACCCTCCTTAAAGAAATTTCGTCCTCGAAATTAAACTTAGGTAATGTAATACATTCTACAGTCACCTACAAACTCACTCAGATACCTACTAATGCATCAACAAAATTTCTTTAACTACTACATTAACAAGTCACATCGGTAACAAACCAAATCATGACATTTGCACAACAATTGATTATAAAAGCCTTACTAGTATAAACTATTAAGTGATTTTTTTATCCATATCGATAACCCACAGCAACAAAATAAGATTTAATCCTTTAAGCATAACAAAATTTTGGCAAAACGACTCCCCGAAATACCAAGACACCATACCTTATTGGTGATAACCCAACTTCAACGAACTATCTCCATCACCTAATGCACAATGGATCACAAGGCCAAAATAACTATCACTACTCCGAGACCTTAACAAAACAAAATAATAACTCTTCAAAAGCACTAACCACCAACTCTTATGAAACATAATGTAATCATGCCAAACACACTACTCGAAAATTCTTAGCCACAACTTTAATTGCCCAACCAAGCAATTTATGTATTATTTTTACCTATCCACTCTATTTCTTTCACTCGACGAACCGACTAACAGTTTATGCAAACTTGTCTACATCCTCCCACACAATTTCACTCCAACATAGAATTTACCCAAACGCTCACACAACGCACTTCGAGTCCACATAGAATTCATCAAGACTAGATACACATTCTAACAATACTAATGTATTCCCAACACGATTCTCATTCTTTAAAATCCAAGCCATGACACTAACTCCAAAGTTACAACACGATTCTACATCACACTAATATTACGATAACCCACGAGATCAAACCCAAATTGAACAACTCTTACTGTACCAACTCACTTATTGACAAGTATTATTACCACTATTGAGGCCAATTAGCGGAATATTCTATCTCTCACCCTAGAAGTGTCCCAAACCAATCACAATGAGACACTCGTAAAGATTGACACTGAAATGACTCTAAAATTCCCGAATCATTAATAAATTGATTAACCTCAAATTACAATAAAATCTCTCCAAAGGAAATTCAATGTACATCCCTTGCCAAAAGAAATAATTCTACACTTCTGATTCAGAATTCTAATTAAAATAATCTTTTCAGTACTTTAATCCAATCACTACGAAATCTGCTCCACACCTGAAAAATAAACAATTTAACTGGAGAAGTAATCCACCACAGCTTACTAAGGTACAAAAAAAATAAAATTGAATCCTCATAAGTGCTCATGTCACAAATAACAATACCAACTACCATATTAAACCCACCACGAAAAGCCTACACAACTCAAGACAAAAGGTTACACCAACAAATACTAGTTTTAGTTACTTTGAAATCTTCTATGAAGTCTCTAGTCAGCTCGCTTCTACCCAAATTCTAAAAGATATAACCACAAGTTATGATGCCACTCATTCACTTTTAAAAAAAATTTCTATGTCAACAACAGTCCTTCCATAACAATTTCCAAGACTAACAAAATAACGAAAGTACTTCATACCAATTTATTCTCCGATGAGGGGTCTGCCAAATAATTTCTTCTAAGGTAATATCACCACAAAACACGATGAAACAAAATTAAAATAAGGAATCATCCTCTATTAGGAAAAACTAAATACATTTTAATTAAGAAAACACTTACCACTTAAGGTCAAATACACTCATCAAATTGAACTCAATGGTAATATTAGACCAGCATACCAATAGCACAAATTCTTGCCACACTTATAGCAAAACGAAGGATCAATATAAGGGGTTCACAACTCTTACACCAAGGATATAAAACAATCTTATAGTAAAAGGACAAGGGATACAAAAATAATCTCTATTTCCATTACATGAACCACACCATCACGACACACCCCAAATTTAACCCAAAACACTCTCCTTTACCTTCCATCTTCACAATTTCTAACTCATACATAAAAGTAACTGTAAAAGTTAACATCAATCACTCTCGATGGTCAAGCATAAATTCCAATGGAAATACTCAAATTGCCACCCTACTAATTATCTTAAAGCACCTAGTTTAGAATTATAATATCCTCACAAAGTAATCTTAAAAATTTCCTCTAAGAACATTGGTTGCTAACACAACTCCATAATATCTATCACATCATGTCCCTCCACACTCATTTATTGTACTTGAGAACATCAACAACTAACTCTGAGACAATGGACTCCACCAATCTCGAAGGCACTTGGAACTCGCCTATATGTTCTAAAATATCGACTCACAAGTCAATATTGTTACTACTAAAAATCCCATCAAACGACGCAACCCAAATCAAATTTATTCTCATTCCGATCTATCTTAAAATTATTTTTCCTCATTTTCCCTCTTAGGATTTGCAGCAAAATTATGAATAAAACAAACTCTCTAAGAAACACATTTCTTACTACACGCTGTAATTTCTATCATGCTAAGACCACGTTTTTTCCCAAACACATACAAAATAATTGGCCTAAGGCCCATCATTAACCTCACAAGTAGTCCATCAAGCAAGTGAAACAATCCAATTATAACTAACTTCGTCTATCTCAAGAAAATTTAGAACTAGTTTTACGTGTTCTAATGTCAACAATCCAAAGCATATTATCTTAGATTACTTTAACCATTATTAAAGTCACAACCAAACCAAACTATTAGAATAAGGTTAATCTCTAACTCACTCTACTTCTAAGATTTTTTTTTCCATCTAGTCCACTTCTACAAACTTGATATAAAATTGAAAAATAATTAACTCCTCATAACAACAAACCAGTCGCTACACAATACAAAGTCTATTATTTTAAGGTCACATTTACACCCACAATCATACAAATCGGTTAACCTACGCTTTAATACTAATTCCACAACATCTTGACCAATCATCCTGGCCATATTACTCTAGCTTACACCTTCTTATTGGGGAAAAGGTATCCTCCTACATGAGTACATCCCGGGCACCCCAAGTGCCTCTATTACGGCCTCTCCCGCTTTATGACATCTTATATAAGAGACAGGATTTAGCTCAGAAGTAAGTACTCCACACTAGTTCTAACACGCTGCATACGGATTAAACATAAACCTACACATGTTTCTATCTACATCACATAAGGCAAACCATATAAGCACATAGTCACATAGAGCACATATGAGTTACCCCTCCAAGATATTGACTCGTTCCATATACAATCAAAGACTTCCAGATAGAAATAGCATTGAT